>CM048919.1:44044190-44444190 GCA_026686955.1 Epinephelus cyanopodus | reverse complement strand
CAAACAGCAGCTTGTTACACAGTCTTATAAATAAAGACAAAAATACAGCAACTGTACGTGTAGGAGCACACACACACACACACACACACACACACACACACACACACACACACACACACACACACACACACACACACACTTTATGTTTTAGCACATATACTACACAGGGATCAACTGATGCTATTTTTTTCTTAACGATACAGATTATCAGTAATCAAAGAGATCTTAAACCAGTATCTGGAGCTGATAATCATTTCCAGTTTAAATTTCACTGTCAAACGTAGAACAACAGAAACTTTTGTTTAAATGCCTTAAAACTTTTGATGTTTTTCAACATGATCTTTATTAAATGAGCCGCTGCTCTTCAACCCTCTCAGTAGGGGTGTAATGATCCAATGATCCAATATCATCAACGCAAAGAGAAAACATCGATCCATATAATCGTCTTAAGGTTTTATTTTGAAACTCTGCGTCACCGTCCAACAGCAGGAGGCGAGAGAAAGACACGGAGGATAACGTTATTCACTCAGGAATAAATCAGTGGAAATATTTTCAGTTTTGGAGATAAGACATGACGTCCCTGCCTGGACGACTTCTCACTCTGCTAACTTCTGACTGCAGCAACATCAGCGGCTGTTTCAACAATGTTCAGCTGAAAAAACGTGCATGCAGACTGAAATTCAACCGAGCTGCTCTGACAGCAGACGCAGAGACTTAAACCAACAGTGAGACAAAGTGTAAATAATACATGTGATCTGTTAAACTATGAGTGAAGGGAAAGAGTCTGCTAGCTGCTGGGCTAACACATGAAATATTAACCAGCATAAAACAATAGTTATGTCTGTGAACTCTGACAGCTGAATTTATACCTTTGTTAAATTATGTATTTGTTTTATATTAGGGATGCAATGAAATGAAAATTGGTGGCCGAAGCCGAATAAAATTAAACGCTTGGCCGAATACCTTTGTTTAGTTTTTCATTACTTTTTGCAGATGAACACCCTCCAGATTAGTGTTGTCATGTTACCAAAATTGGGACCCACGGTACGATACCAATGAAAGTATCATGGTTCTGAGTAGTAAAAGGATACCACAGCAAAAATGAGACAGATGTGCCTTTTGTTATTTATAAAAAGATAAATCACTTTTCTATAACACATCACTGATATTTCAATGGAATAAATTACTTATTGACTTATTAGTACTTCAAAAACAGCATCAATAAGTGATTAACGGGGGGGGGGGGGTGAAAATAAAATAAATAAATAAAATAAGAATCAACCAGCCTGACACATCCCTCCATAAGTAAAGAACGGTCCCTAAAGTGCAGTGAGGTTACCTGCCAAAAAGAGAGAAATGTGAACGGCTCGTTTCTCCTCTGATACATCACACCTGTGTGCCGCCACGGCTCGGCTGTCCAGGTACTTCTGGGCAGTCAAGCCTTATCTCGCACCGCGGAGCACTATGGCCGCCGTATTTGACAGGAATACATTCCTGTCTGTGTCTGTGACCACCGTTCAACCCACAGCTGACAGGATTCGCCTTTCATTTCTGCTGCTGGTTGAAATCTGTACTCACACAGTGTGCCGAATGATTTATTTTGCTCGCACAGAACTATTTTTAGTTGCAAATGCGAGTGCAGTGACGGACGGAGTAAAATATCACCACACTGCCAACATTTTACTCTGTCTGTTACTGCACGCTGTTTGATTGCGTTATCAAAATACGGCGCTATTATTCAGCCTTGCTTTTCACTTATTCCACAAAAAACTGAATTTGTGTTTTTTTTGCAATATTCGGCTGAATTTATTGGGTTACCGAATATTCGGTGCATCTCTATTTTATATACGTTGGGAGAATGCTGTAAATACAGACTTTGTAATATCAGCAAATATATCGTTGACCAAAGAATCGATATTATTTAAAAAAAAAAGTCTTCTTACTCACCTTAAAGGGATAGTGCACCCAAAAATGTAAATTCAGCCATTATCTGCCGAGGGAGGCTCAGGTGAAGTTTTAGAGTCCTCACATCACTTGCAGAGATCCAAGAGGAGAGGAGGTAGCAACACAACTCCACCTAATGGAGGCTGACGGCACCCCAGATTTTTATGTCGGGGCTTCAGGACACTTGGGTCACTACGGACGAGCAGTATGGAGATATTTTGTGGTTTCAATTATGTGTTTTTGGACGTTTGAATCTGGGGCGCCGTCAGCCTCCATTAGGTGGAGTTGTGTTGCTACCTCCTCTCCCCTTGGATCTCTGCAAGTGATGTGAGGACTCTAAAACTTCACCTGAGCCTCCCTCGGCATATGGCTGAGTAGATAATGGCTGCATTTTCATTTTTGGGTGTACTATCCCTTTAAAATCACCAAAGCCTCATGACCCCATCTGAAGCTTTGGTGACCCCTCGTGAGGGTCGGGAGCGAGGTTGTAATGCAGTACCGTTCACACTGTTAGAGACATTATGAGTCTGTTGTCTTGTTTCAGACTGTGGAGCCTCCATGTTATTATTTAAATACCTTCATAAGTACACCATCAGCTGTACATCAGCACTGAGGCAGCAGCTGAAGGGAAGTGAGAGTTCAGCACATCAGCTGATGTCCTGAGCCATAAACAGTGCAGCAGAACTAGGAGCACTCAAGACGTTAGATTTGCAGAACCGTGAGTAAAAACACGTGTGTGAAGCAGCAGAGAAGCGTCACCATAACTGAAACACCGTCAGCACGGTGAAAAACATTTACCCTCCAGTGCGGCAGAAAGTGTTCAGAGACTTACTCACTAAACAGAAAGTCTATCTGCATTCAGAGGTTGGCAGGTGTTAATTTCAGACCCTGAGCCAAAGTAATGCTTTTATCAATCAATTTATTTATCAGCCATTGATGAAAAAAAAAACAGATTCTGATAATCATTAATATGTTGAATATCACAGCAGATAAAAGTCCAGGTCGTCGTCAGTCCGTCCCTGCCACAGATCATGAACCCTTCAGCAGAAGAAACTCTGCTGTGTCTTTTTGGACATGAAAAATCCATAAATCACACACTGTCATAAATACGTCTGTGGCATCATATCAGTTGTTATTTCCTGCTGACAGCCTCGCCACGCAGTGTGAAATCAAACCATCGCCATCATGGTGGAAGGTGTGAGACACGTCTGTGAAAGAACAAGTAGTGGCAGGTGAAAGCCTCCATTCGCAGCCTGCCATTCCCTCTCCGTGGCAGCAGGGTGACCTTGACGAGAAAGGCGAGGCGGCGAGTTAGGGGAAGGAGGGACGGGGCTGAGGAGGCGACGCCAGCCCTCCACTGTGGTCTGTCAGACTGTTATCAATGCTGCTGAGCTGCACTTGTGGGCGCGACGGGGAGGGAGGCGGAGGAAGGCCGAGACAGTGATGGAATAACCGCAGAGAAGAAGAAAGAAAGGAGAGCGAGGGGGGGGTTGAGGATGGATGGCGGCAGGAAAGGTGTCTCCAGGAGATGGTGACCACGCAGGGTCGAAGGATGCCGCTCGCCCCCCTCGCTGCCTGGCTGTCAGCCCCGCAGTAATGAAGTTAAATGAGGGCACGGGCTCTGCACACAGCGTTCCAGAAGCAGCTGATCACCAGCAGCCGCAAGAAAAGAGAGCAACAAAGGAAAGGGTCTGCAGGTGATTGACAGAGTGCAGGACACACAGTGCTGGCTCAGTCAATCAATAAGTCCTCTCCTCTCCAGTCGAAGCCCCTCTCCGGCCTCATCAGCGGCCCCCGTCTCTGACCTGACAGGGGCCTCTTTCCATGTGTCATCGCACTGAAAGGAAAAGTCACCTTCTTCCGTCGTTTAATGGGATTCTTTAATAATGGGGAGATGTGGGAGCAACAAAAGAGACCTGCCTTTTCATTCTTTAATGGAGCCGCTCCTCGTTCCTGTCGCAGAGCCAGAAGACTCCGAGACCTGCCTTCATTATTCATACTGTACGGCTCCGGCTGCAGGACAAGGTGACGGGCCCAGAGCCACTGAGAGCACAATGTGGCTTCTGACACTCCAAATATTTGAATAGGATTCTACACTAATAAAACACACCCAGGCGTACGCCATCGACTTTACATTGGTTACATGAGTCGGCCATTTTATTCAGAATCAGCCTGAAGGCCTCGTGTTAACTGTGCGTATGAACAGCTGGTCATTTACATGGTGAATGATGTCACTCACAGTGAATACTCATCGGCTGCTCCTTCACACTGTCACAGCTCAGTCAGACCTGATGTAGTGATTTACGGCACAGAGGATGAAACAAACAAACGTTTAGTTCAGACCTGCACCATGTGATTAATAAGTCATTTAAACTCCTCTGAAAAACATATTCATCAAAAATATCAACCACACTGAGTTTAGTTTGGGTTTTAACTTCCGTATTTATGACCAACAAATGACCAGATCAGAACTGGAGGATCAGACATGTTTCAACTCTGCAGCTGCTGGACGGCTTCTCAGTTTAGTGCAGCTCCACTGTGTCACATGGACCTGACAAACTCTGGTACGACATCACGTCACATGTCTGCAGACTGTACGATGACAGTGCCGACTGAATCACAGGCTACGACGTACATGATGCTGCAACTGTGAAGCTTAACATAGAGGCTCAAATTAATGAAAATAATACAACTATTATTACCATCAATAAAATGTCCAAAAAATGTTGATATATCTGATAAATATTATTATAATTTCAAAAAAAATGTTGATTAAAGAGGCAATGAACTAGCAGCCAGTACAGCACAGTCCTCTCTGGTCTAGCTAACATTTAGCCGTGTTACTTACTGATCCATTAGAAAGAAAGCTAGCTGGACATGGGTTTTGAAGCCTCTTTGGTCACGGAGCTCCCTCCATCTCTTGAACGCCTGACTGAGGTTTACTCTTGTTCTTCCTCTTCTTTTATCACTCTCCTTTTTGCTCTTCTTTGCCTCCTCACACAGAGGAGCTCCTTTTCTTTTGCTAGGCCGTTTTTCACTTGTCTCCAAACTTTGTCTGCCATTGTGCTCGTGACTCAACTATCTCATGCCCAACTCCTCATAAGGACCAGCTCCAGGCCCTGATTGGCTGACTGACCAGTTTCACAATACATGACGCGTTTCCTGCCGTAAAGCAGATTTTTTCCGCCCCTGGTGGCAGAAGCTTATTGCAAAGATTGCAAAACCACTAAGTACCCCATGTAAACACTGACAGTCTGATTTTACTGTGGACACTACCCTGTGCAACCCACATTATTTTCATCATGATATATTTAGGAGAAGATGCTGCCTGTTGCCTCTTTCAATGTCCGAACAAACGGAATGAAAATGTCTGACGGAATCTAAAGTTTTGCGGCACTATATACTGATGAATGAACAAACAAAGAAAAGATGAAATGAAACACAGATTTCATTTTAGTTTTTATCATCAAGATCTATCTTTAGCTCCTCGTCGTCTTGTTTTCTGCACAGAAAAAAGGTCACTGATTAAAAATGTCCGTCATAGTTTTCATCACTGATGCACAGGATCAACACTCTGATCAGCAGTTTGTAGTTTCAGGATGTAAAATAAGGAAATATTCTCCTGTTCTTCACACACATTAACAGATACATTAAGCCTTGTATACATGAGATAAAGTTGATAATGTGACTAATGATTAAACTCTTTTTGCTGTGTTTCTGTAATATTTGTCTGGAGATGTGTTAAACGCAGCGTTGCTTTGAACCACTCTGCTCCTCCTCTTCTTTCTTCTTCTTCTTCTTCTTCTTCTCTTCTTCTTCTGTCCATCTCAGTGTCTGTTCTTCAGGCACAGCTGGACTGTTGAAAAGATACCTGCCCACCGGCTGCGGCTGAACTTCAGTCAGTTTCAGACTCTAACATCTTAACGACATCAAAGCTGGTTCCTTCTGACTGTACGTCCAGCCTGGTCTCAGAGGTCAGCACATCCTCTGCTGCTCGCCGTCTTTCTGTCCAATTAGCCGGGCACGCAGAGAGAAAATATTCTTTAATGTTTCTGAGACGGTTTCAAGAGATGAAGATGATTCTGACTTAATTTTGAGAGCAGACCGGCCGGAACACTTCAGGTGTGAACTGATGTAGAGTAAAAACCAGCTTCATACGTGAGGTTTGTGTTTCACAAAATATCTTAATGCAGTACTGAGTTACCACCTGCTGAACCTTCACCCGACTACAACTGTTCACTGCTGATCTCAGATGGTCTCAGATGAACCTTTGTGTCATGACTCTCAGGCTGCAGAAATGTTTCTGTTTCCTCTGATGAGTTAAATCACAGTAACAGGAGAAAATCACAAACACAATCACACCACAAATGAGAGTTTCTAAGTGACTGCCAGATGCTGCGCAGTCCAGCTAAATATTTTTAATTACCTTGGAGCGCCTTGAGTTCAGTCGGGCCTGTCAAAACATCCCGCTCTCTCTTTTAGCCTCTAATTACATTTTAATTAAGAACAAGGTCCAATTTGCAACAACAACGAGAGGGAAAAGGTCCTCTTTAGGCCCTCCACTGACAGGTGGACAATGTAAACGCTATTAAGCATCACAGCGACAGACGACACATGTGAGGCTGACAGCGAGCGTCACATAACCTTTCATGGAAATCTTAAACAATACTTTACAGGAGCTATTTTCCCGAGTGTGTGTTCCCCGTTTGTTCCCTTTATTATCCTTAATTTGCCATCCATCCAGCGCTGATGAGGAGTCTCACTTCACTTGTTCCATTAACTTTATTGCTAATAATATATTTCATTATGGCCTGTTATTGGAAAGAATATTGCAATCTGCTCATGATAGCTCACGTCCAAAATTGTTAATTAAGTAAATGAATGGTGAGGCCCAAATAAATAAATAAATAAATAACACAAATTAGCATACCGTAATTGAATGTCACTCTTGGTTATTCTGCTCTTTGAACTGATGGATGGGAACCATCCACAGCGAACACAACAACTCCTCAGCACACACTCACACACACCGGTTATCTCCGCACATTAATCTGCACTATTGACAACAACACTCAATATTAACATGAGGACTCTGCAGGCAAACAGCCTGTATCTGATGTGTCGTACACACTTAATCGCATCTCAGCAGCTCGCGCCGCCATTAATCAGTGAAACGTCCAAAAGATTTATTTCACATCGGACACAGGAAAACTAAAGAAAAATACTACGACCTGTAGGTGTTGACACACAGCGACAACAGTGTTTGCATTCAACCGTCAGGACGGGTAAACAAACTTTTTAAAGACATGCGACTGAGACGTGTTTTCATCAGCTGCTTTGGAGCAAATAAACTCCACCAAGTGTCGTTTAGTCAGAAGGTGGAGGACTCGCTCAATATATTCATCAAATACGCTGCTTGGTCAGTGATTTTGGTGTCAAAAGGTTTCCTTTTGCAGTGGTACCATAAGCTGCCAGGCAGAGTCAGTTTGAAAAGCTGCCTGATAACAACGTGATGTAAAGAGCTGGAGTCCCTACAGGGCGGGCGCGACAGGAGGTAGGTGGGTCCCAGCACCCAGGAGCCCAGCGTTCACTGCCTGTATAACTGTAGAGCCAAACCATGATGTTTTTCTCTCAGTGTATTTTTTAAAAAAAGACTGTCTGCATCTACTGAGCTGAAACTGAAGTTCTGTTTATTTTGAAAAGACAAGATGAACGTGCAACAGGCGTTACGTGACATCGTAACAGAACATCAATCACAGACGCCGGACGAGACGCAGCCATTCATACGTAGACATAAAAGTGACATGTGATGAGTGAAGGGAGAGAACGTGTCACTTTACGCGTGACTTTATTCCAACTATAGAGAAAAAGTAGAGGAGGAAGTAGAGAGAAGAAGAACAGTGAAGCTGACATGTTGTTAGATTACACTAAACTGAATCAAGTATTTTGATGTTTTGACACCTGGCGTCCTCTTCAGACGTCCTACAGGTGTTATTGACCCGATCCAGAGGATGACAGGAAACTGTTAACGCAGGTTAATCCATTAAAGCTGCTGCCGTAAAATGTAATTTTAAAAGATAGTCAAATGTCCTGATTGTGACCACTGTTCTTTTATTATTACATAGCAGATCTGTTTGCTTTTCGCTCCTCTTCCTCACACCTGCAGTCTGAGCAGGAAGAAGATGTTTTCTGTGTGAAGTGTGAGGAGTGTGTTTATCCTGCAGCTGGTCAGACTGCTCTGTGGGCTGCTGCTGAGTTTAAACTATTTCATAAACCTCAAACCTTCATGTGTAGAGTAACAAACAATTAGAGCTCTCAGATAAAGATGTTGGAATAGACAGAAAATTATTTCCATTTGAAATGTGGTGAAGAAAAGTCTCAGCTGCACCTTCGAATGATTTATGCTGATTGTATGATATATATTCAATTCTCCTGTGAAATCGTACCTCCTGCAGATAAACAGCTCCATATTTCACCTTTGTTATGTTGCCAAACTCAGTTGCATCCAGATGGCTGTAACAGCACAATAGCCAAACTAAATACTGACGTTTTGAAGCGAGGAAAGAATTGTAACTACCCCAGCAGAATTTATAGGCATGTTAGACACTGAAATGGGCTTTAAAATGTGAAATGATGCCTTCACGACTTGATTAGTGGCCGTTCCTGCTGAAATTAACTTGGCTGTGACTGTGAATACAAAGCCGCAGGACGTGAGAGCTCAGAAAGCACATTCCTTTCCCCTCCTTCTGCTCGAGTACCTTTTTCAGAGCATCAGTATCGCCCGAGAAGATCACACCCTGCGTGGCACCAGCTCCATCACGGCTCCCTCCGCCTGGCCCGGAGACAGATTTAAGAGACAAAAGCAGGCGGGATGGCCGCAGGAAGGAAAAAAAGGGTTCTTTGCTGGCGCCTAATGAGGATAAGGAAAAATATGGAGTCCTTCCTTCTCCTTCTTAACTCCTTGAGATGCCTGGGCACGGGTGATAAAGAGAGGCAGAAAAAATGGGCTTCATTTTATGGAGCTGCTGCAGCAGAGATGGAGCTCTCCAGAAATAGAAAAGTTTAAAGGTGCTGTCGCCGCACTGATGGACAAATGTGTTGGAGCAACCTTCAGCTGCTGCGCTGCTGTTATTGATCGAGGAAGACTGTCCACTCAACTTCAGTGAAGAGCTCGCTGCCTCATTTTCTCACACTGATTCACCCCTCGCACACTTCTCTTATTCACCCTGCTGCTCAACACTCATGAACTCATCTCCACGTTGAAGCACATCTGACACACAGGACCTCATGTTTAGTGTCAAACTGACACTTCACACCAACTGTGACACACAGTGAACAAACGCAGCAATGCTTCAGTTGTACATCTGCCTCTATAAGCACCTCTCCACATGAACTGTGACATCACGTCTCTCCAACAGGTTGACCTCAGGCCAGGGTCTGACACTCACACTCACCAGGCACCACGGTGGGTAAATGTACCAAATTAGTCACGTGATAAAAAAAACAACACAGAGTTTCAACAGCATTTTTGTGCCGTTTCCTGTCGCGCTGCGTGTGTCAGTGATGAGTTTCAGTCATACAGCAGCCTCATGGTGCATTCAGGTACATCTTCTAAATTCACCTTGGCCACAAAGCTTGTTTTTTGTTCTGTTTTCCTTTATTGAACATTTGTCGTGACTTTCTTGTTGTTTCACTGCAGCATTTTTAACAATAATAATATTTATATCTTGTTCATTTCTGCACAGGTTGATTAAAAAAAAAAATCTATTTATCAATTTGCAAACCCCAAAATATTCTTGTTCAGCAGGTCCCTGGTGCCTCTGTGATTGTCCTGAAGTTGCTCTACAGCAGCAGTTTTAAATCACTAAATATTAAAGTCAGGCCCATGTGTGGATAGTAAAAATATAAAACAAATACAAAAACATAAATAAATTTTAAAAAAAACCCTGTTATTTTAGCTGGTAGAAAATATGCTAAAAATGTAATTATGCAGAATGTTGTGCAATCTGCCAAGGCCCTTTTCAACAGGGCCGAGGGGTTCACTGATGCTCAGTGGGTGCGGTTACATGATGGCTTCTCATTCTGAATGAAATAAATCTGAATGAAATCATTCTGAATTAAAGTCTTTCCAGGTAGTTTTCATGGGAAATATTCATTCTGAATGAGGGTTTACACAGAGATCAGTTTAATCGCCTTTATTTGGGTCAACACAAGGTTTGGGGCAGGGAAGGTTTCTGATTGGATAGGGGGCGGGGCGGATGTTACGTGTTTACATTTGCCGGAAGAAAACACTGTAGTCCTCGCTCCAGATAACAAGATGCTTGACGACGCCGTTCTTAGTGTCTTTGTCGGGCTTGTTTTGCTTATATTCTTGAAGCAGCAGTACGACAACTACCTTGTTCTGCTAATGCTTCATCTGTTGAGGAGGAGAAGGGAGGTAGAAGGTCCAAGAAGGGAGATAGAAGACCGTGCTGTGGCGAATGGAAACCGGTGAGTCCGACTGCTCTATCTCGTATACGTCATGGTGCCAGAAGGGCAAGGAAACAAGCATGTGCAGAAAGACCGGAATGAACTTAAAGAGGAAACGGAATATTCCAGCCCCCTTACATCGGATTGAATTTTCAATCACATTGGCCATTTTCATTCTGAATTAGGTGTTTACAAGATCACTTTTAATAGGAATGAACTTTCATTCAGAATGAAAAGGAAATTAAGCTGTCCATGTAAACACACTCACTGTTAGATAGACAGAGACAGACAAAGCTTTCTGTTCGTACACTGTGTTCATTTGTCTGTATTTGTGCACGTTTTCTGAAAGCTTACAGATACAGACCAAACACAGCAGAACAAGTGGAAATGGTGGCGGCAGCGTAACGTAATTCTAGTGAGATATGACCACGAGAGAGATGACAAAGACATTTAAATAATGGTGGATTGGAACCAATTGATTATATATAATAATATTAATATAGTGTGAAAATAATGCAAAGAATTGTATTTCATGTCTTCACAGGTCACCACAGCCTAAAACGCTGCCTCAGTTTAAAGGTGCAAAATTACGACCTCCACCACCGTCACCACGTGGTCACCTTTTATACAGTTTTACTTTTATCAAAAATCAATGACGACTTCAATTCATCAAGAATTTTCTCCATCTTTTGTGTGCCCAGCAGCTCAGTGGGTCGAGCAGGCGCCTCATGTACAAAGGCTGCAGCGGTGGCAGGTTGACCTCCACCCTGTGGCTCTTTGCCGCAGGTCATCCCCTCTCTCCCTCTTTCATGCTTAGTCTGTCCTATCAAATACAGGCAAAAAAATTATCTTTAAAAATAAATTTTTTTCTCAATTTCTGGATCCTTCTTTCACCAGAGACGTGAGGAAAACAGAGTAACACGGACAGAGTAACTGAAACTCAAATGGTCATTTGGGGGTGAAGTGAAATCGTCCATTTGCTGCAGAGCTCCTGTTTTTTTGGCAAATGTGTATCTGCTGGACTCAGAGCCTGAGGTAACTGCTCATGCATGAGCTGTGAGTAACACAGCACAGAATGTTAACTGTCCCTTTATTAGTCCCCTCAGAGTGCTGGGTGGTGGACAGTGATGAACTGTGTGCAGCTCCAGTGTGAACAAATGGGCTGAACAGAAAGAAGCACTGCAGAAGAAAAACCACGTTCTCCGACGGATCGCTTCAGTCCCTTCCCCCTCCTGGTAAACACTGCTACAGGTGCTCGCCTGTCACTTCCAATTAGACGCCAGCTATCCACATGTAGAGCTCCGTTAAGCACGTGTCAGGGCATCATTAGCAACGGGTCAAACTGCATTATGCTCAGACACCCCGATCGTTATGGGCTCGTCCACTGCACAATAGAAAATAGGTGTCAGTGGAAGGTAAACAAGACTTCAGTCAAACATGCAAACCATCCAGGAAGATTTCCCACTCAGAGAATCAAATGTTTTCTCCTCAGACAACAGCTCCAGCGTCCAGCTTTAAGAAGAGCAGCGAGCGTTTGAGCAACATGTTGAATCTGAAGAACTCGTTTGATGTCCTGCCAAAGCCTCGAGGACATAAGGACGGCCTCAGCAGCCGTTTGCTCACAAGTCTCCAAATGTTTACAGGTAAACCTGCTGCTGACTGAAACCCAGAGAGCCCGCTGAACCGACAGGAAGAGGCAGGATGTACATATGCAGCCGAAGATAATTACTGCACGGCTGTCAGAGCTGCGACGAGGAAGATGAGTCACATAAACACACAGCATCCAAACAAACTGAAGATGAAGCTTTATGTTTCACTGTTACTATCTGCTGTCACTGTTAAACAGACAAACACACATGATGCCGTCAATTAAAACACACAGTGTCTGAGTGGATGAGGTCAGATGGGCTGTTGTTGATCTGATGTACTGAGACCTGTTTGTGTGTAAATGTGCAGCTTCAGGTCAGGTCAACACAACAGCTCCAACATAAATTCAATCTTTATGAAGCATCTTATAATGATTTTTTTGATTAAATTGTAAATGTGTGAATTAAATTAAGGGCTGACACCAGTGATCTGCTGGACTGTATCACAGTGAGAGCTGCTTCAAATGTTTTACCCTCCTTATTTACACACACATGGGAGGTGTTACGACCCAGCCTGTCGAGGGCAACACAATGTTCTTGTAAAATAAAGTTCTTGATTAACAAAGGAAGTCTGGATTATTACTACAAACAACAAGTGAGGCAAACTACAACTGAAAAGGGCTTGTGGTGCTGTTCTACTCAAACAAAGCAATATAACATGTACAACAAGACTTACTCATGTTATCTAACAAAATCAAAAGCAGAAAATGTAAACCTAACTATCTTAAATCATTTGGTGAAAATGAAAACACAGATTAAACAGCATCTCAGAACCTTGTATCTCCAACAAACCAAATCATGCTCCATGAGTGCAGCCAGTTTTTAAAACCTAAAACCACCTGGTCCAGGCCCCACAACATCTACACTAGCACCACATAACAACTTGACTGACCAAATACAAATCTACTTTCCAGTGAGTTATTTGATGTATCGTGCAGTAATGGTCCAGATCGTCTGTGTTTGGCCGTGTGAGGGAGCTACGCGGCATCCAGTCTTAAATTCTGTCGCTGACAACAGAAAATAGTTCAGATAATTAATCTGAATGGTAATATTATCTACCATTACTGGTATTCACTGCCGGCCTCACATAATTTTCCCGTCCTGTCTACTGAAATGATGTTGAGTTTGCCATCTACCGTCTTCCTGACTCCATGTGAACGCAGCATTATTAAGCACATTAGCATCCGTATTAGCAGTGATGACAAAGTCAAGCTCAGACAGGTGGGGGCGTCACTGCTCAGGTAAAATGAGGTCATAATTCAAAGTAATAAGAAATTTTGAGATGACGATGTTGGATGAAGGCAGGGGATCTCCAAAATCCATCCAATGGTTGTAGAGACGATTCATTTATAACCACTAATGAGGACTTCATGCTGGAAGAAAAATCAGCGGTCAGTAGGAATCATCTCTGAGGAACATGAACGTTGGTGCCAAAGTTAATGGAAAGCTATTCAACACTTGAGATATTTCAGTGACGTGGCCTCGAAACCACGCGACCACGTTACCGTTTCTGGAGCGCTGCAAATAAAAAACAATAACAAGCCATTCAAGTGTCAGTTTATCTCGTTTTAGTGTCCATCCCAATGCTCACACTTCCCCTCAAAATTGGCCCTAGCCCTTGTTTTTGTGCATCACCGTGAAGGGCCAGGGTGTGTCAAGCTTTATAGAAGTGCTTTTCAGCCCTTAAAATCCCCACTTACTTTTAAGGGCCTTGCGATGCACACTTACGAACCCTTCTCAACTGAGGGGAAGATTGACTCTCCAAGCATGCACTGCAAAACTATCCAGCCAGGCGAGTTTTCCAGGAAGATGGCAGCCTCCATGAGAAAGCCATCGCACAATTTAAGTAGTATTTTCACATATAAGCATGCAAGAATTCCAAAATATGTTACTTTTAAAAAAATGTCCTTAAGGCGCCTTCACGAGAATGTTACAGATGAATGGACAACCCAAAAACATATTTCCTTGGCGGCACAGAGGCATAAAAATGTCAAATCTTTAATTTGACAGGCTGCACTTACTTCATTTTCCTGGACATATTTTGTACATTTTTCAGCCTTCAAATCCCACAATTCTCATCTGGACCATCATCCTGTTGACTTTGTATTGACTTTAGTTTAATTAGAAACAGTTACATCAGATTCTGTGTACGAGAACGCAGCTCACACCTATAATGACATACAATAATCTCAAAGCAGCAATCAGCCGCAGAATTCATTAGTAACCATCCCTCGGAGTGAAGCGATGCGGTGTTTTGCCTTCGGGCACTTTCCATTAACCTTCAGCTCTTTTTAAAACACACCCATTAATGAAAAAAGTCCCTCAGTGCTACTTCCTATAACAAATCTATTAGTGTCCAATCCTGTATGTTTCTTCAGGCACGCCCCGAGCTAAACGCTTTCCAGAGCCAACGTTTCTCATTACAGTAGTAAACATTTGAAACAGGATGACCTGTTAACTGAAAGAGCCTGTAAACTGCTGCAGGGCCAAATAATTCTCTCTATTAAATCTGCGACCAGCGTGAAGCAGCAGTCACATGACACCTCTGGCTCCAACAAATCAAATGGATGGTAGAATATTTTCTCTGACTGATGCACGTCTGAAAGTTCATCAGGAGTTTTGATTGTGTTTGATGAAACACTGGAGGAAAATAAAAAGCAGAGAGGAGCAGGTCAGCACTGTCCTTCCTCTGTGTGCCGCCCAGGAGAAATCGAGCAGAGCAAAGCGAAAAGCAGCGGGATGTTTTGAAATGGATTAATGCTCCCACCGTTTGAGGTTAACAGCCTGTCGCTGGGCTTCCTTATCAGATGGCCAAGATCAATGGCACAAACACATCCGCTCCCCAAACAATCTGCCCGAGTATTGCTGGACGCTGCACTGAGAATGAAATAAAATCATTATCCTGCAGCTCCTGAAGCTATTTTATACCCATTTGTCTTCCGAATCTCACACAGCGTAAAGAGCAGCATCCATTGACCTGTTTAGGAAGACGGATACTGTTGGAAGACAGTTTCAAAACTTGAAAACAAGGTGACACCTGATACCAACACACAACAGAGTCTGGGTTTAAACCTGAAACTCACTCGGCGATTAAATGTTGGATATCAGGACTGACAGTAAAACAATTTAGCAATTGTTCACTTAAATTAACCCTTTTTGAATAATTTGTGCCCCTAAATGTTTCATGTACCTGCTGCGCTGGGCAAAGAGCTGGAATCCTTTTTATTCTAAATCATGCTTTGATTTTTTTAGCTGAACATCAGTAAATATGGCAGGAAGTTCAAATGCTACCTGCTGTTTTGTTGCCTCTGTATATACTCATAAAGTTTTCGTTGGTTTTACACTGGTTTGCTTTTATGCAAATTGACTAAATCAACATTTCTCATGATGACACATTCTGGCAAATCTAAAAGTAGCCTACATCATCAACCTGTGCCGACAGTGTCTGGGCACAAGCCCAACTCATAGTGCATTTGTAACAAGCATTATGACGACATGATTAACATAATATTATAACTAACAGAGCCACTAGTGTCCGACAGGCCGTGAGCTGAGTGCACTAACATGTTTGCTTGTAAGTTCATGTGCTGTTTTGGATGACGACATGTCAGAGTTAGTCTTTCAATAAAACTGAAACTGTAACAACATGGCAACATTTTGGATTTAAAGCTGCCGACATGCGTCCTGACTGGCTGCAGGTGATGCAGTGCAGCGTTTTGAGCTGAACATTTGTCGTGCGCCCTGTTTTTATTTATTCCTGTCGCTCACATTAAGATAGCGCCACAATGGACGACTGATTCGTGAAATTAAAGTAAGAAATTATTGACATGCTACCTCCTGATTTCACGCCAGAAACCAAAATAATTTGTCAGCTGGAGGGGGATCAAAGTGCTTAATGACCACCACTGATAACAAGCTAGGCTACTTCCTGTTGGATATACTGTTGGTCATTTCCAGTAAATATCACAAAATAAAACGTGTGTTTTCTGTTTTAAAACGTAACGTTATAAATGTACATATAAATGTTAGAAATGTATAAATCACTGGAGCATCTGTCACCTGCAACATAAAGGAATGCTGAGACTTCCTGTGGGCCGTCTGACAAATATGAGGTAATAAAGACATGAATGTTAGTTGAATACGACTGTGAGCTGAGTTCTGCAGGTGTACGGCAACACCACTTGGACAAACCACACACAGAACTGCAGAACACTGTAATACTTCGTCAGGTTGTAATAACAATGATTATTTATGACTGTGATAACATTTGATGATAATTATTCCGGACAGCAGTGCGTGGTCGCTTGTCGCTGAATAGCAGGGTTTTTTTTTTTATATTTTTATAAACATTTTGGAGGGATTTTTACCACATCTGAATTATTATAATTTCTGCCTTGCTCTATAGTGTCAGAACTGTGTTGGTTGGACCCATGTATTATTTGCCCTGTAAATAAACAGAAGACGAGAGTCTGCAGCCGTGCTACAGTCTCTGTAAGACTCAGCAGTGAGCGTATACAGCCGCAGTGTTTTAAGCGTGATACTCTGTCACACATTAATGAGTGACTCTCTAACACTGTTTAAGGTTGTAATGCGTCCATTTCCAAGGCTGGCAGTCAGTTAGGTAAAACTGGAGTAGAGCAGGCAGAGAAGGTGAGAGTATTTGTCAGTGTCAGCCTGCGAGTGTGAGGCCATGGCTATTTCTTGGAGGCAGTGTGTGACAGCAGACCTCTGAGTAGAACTAATCTGTTGGTATGCACATCGCTTAAAAAAGGCCCCAGTTTAGATTAAAGAGAACAAATAAAAGTGGTACAGACTGAAGAGAAGTCGTGCACGCTCCACCGTTCGGTTACTCTGATCACTGACTCAGAGGAACACAGCCGAGCCGCCCAAGTTATCCGAAAATTTGAAGGTAAAAATGAGGCAATTATCCCTTCAGGCTGTGTAATAGAAAAGTAATAGAACAAGGAACACCTCGAGGGGTGCAAGCAAATAATGAATATTATTACTTGTGAAGAAATAAATGACATGCAAATTTATTCAACCTGTGTGTTGTTTTTTGTCATTATCAGAAGTTTCCACAGTTCTTTGAGGACAGTTCTGATGTAAAAGATTTCAGAGCAGCTTTGTGTAATTGTGTGTTCCCACTCTAACGACACACAGTGCGGAAGATGACATCTCTCTCTCCTTTTACAATGAAACACAAAGTCAGATCCTTCATCACAAGAACAGACACTCAGGATCCGTCTGTGCCACCTTCTGCCACCTCAGTCCCGAAAGTCTGACAAGGACAGTGTAGCAGGAGTCAACAGGTGATCCTGCTGCTGATAAGAAGGCTGTCAGGTGTGTTGTGCTGCTGCTGAGCTCTGCATTTCATTTCTGAAGGACTTATTGTTGAGTCTGAGCTGCTCAGTGTCGAGCCTCTGTCCCTCTCCATCACTGCTAATATAAAGAATATGGTTTTATATAGCTGTCTGTGTCAGAGGACATTAAACTGCACTGTGTTAACTACTGCTGCTGCACATATATTAAACTTAACCCTTTGAGCTCAGAGACAGGAACAGTCCGCCACTGCCCTCCCAGGTATTATTGCTTATTAGTGCAGTGCTAGACTAGATGGCATCTGATCAGATGTAGCTCTCCTCATCTCGTTGTTTATTCTTTGTACAGTGACAAAATAAAGGCTTTCTGAATTCTGAATCTTACTGTGATGTCATATCTTGAAGTATCTTTAGATGCTTTATGTCCCTAAAATCTGGACAACCTGAGCTAAGAGCTGACAGAAGTCAATGAACCAGAATAACTGAGAAATGTATTTATATTTAAAAAAAAAAAAAAGATTTTTGAATTTTGAAACAAAATCAATCAATCACGCCTTCACAGATTCATCAGCCCCATCATTCTTAGGTCTCAGCGTCATCTCCCTTCAGTCTCAGAGTCATCTCGCTTCAGTCTCAGAGTCATCATCCTTCAGTTTCAGAGTCATCATCCTTCAGTTTCAGTCATCGGCCTTCAGTCTCAGAGTCATCAGCCTTAAGTCTCAGAGTCATCATCCAAAACCACCACCAGAGTCTAGACTCCACTGGGATGCCGCTCGATTGCAAATCTCCTGTAGGAGCCCAAGCACGACAGACTTCCCAACAATTCATCATTCATCATTAATTTGTATGAAACAATTATCTTTATTTAATTCACCTGATCTTTCCTGATTGAAATGTACATTTTTATGAGCAGAATGCAAAGGTGTTACGATAAAGCCATTATTCACTCTTCTGGCACCACCCTGCATTTTTATGTGGTTTGCACTGCACTTATGGCAGCACAATGATGTCATTACCAGCATACTTTAGGAGCAATATACAGGATTATGCAACAAAGAACTGCTGCGGCCACAGGAAAATACTCGTGTAATTACAGCCAATCACCAAATTTCACAAAACGTAAAGTAAGATAACATAAGATCGTCACGTGATGATGGGGGAATGGAAGTCATTACTTTCTGCTGTAAAATGAAGGAATGTTCTCGCTGTTATGATTTTATCATATTAAACAGGATCATGCAAACAACAACCTTCTGCAGCCACTACAGGGAAACACCAGCATCATTACAGCTAAATACCACATTTGCACGGCACATAAGGTAACATGAGGTAAGGTCATGACATCTTGACGGTGAAGACAGAAGCCTTAACTTGCAGCTGTAAGGAATGAATTTTCTATGATTCTTATTTTACACATATTTAAGATTTATTTAAACAGGATCATGCAAACAACATTCTCCCGCCACCGTCAGCAGAATTTCCATTTTTAAAGGGTCAATCATTATTTTCGACACCAACATTTCAATCCGAGGTGCCTTTTCAGCAGCGTAACAGGCAGAAGTGGGGTAACATCTCAGCTGAGAGCCGTGATCACATCTTTGTTTTCTTGACATTAATCTTGAAGTAATTGTGTTCACATCAGTTGGTGAGGCGCCGAGCGTCTCCTGGGAAATCAAACAGGGACTCAGCTGAAGCGCAGTGCTACAGCGAGCCGCTGAAGTGGGACTTGGATGAAAAAAGAAAAGTCTGGAAACACAGCACACTACTTAAAAAACATCTCCAATGTTGAATATTTCAAAAACAAACCTTTCATAGTCTCACAATATATGCACAGTGAACCATATTTATACAGTCAGCAAAAAAGGTGTCAATCCAATAAATATGAATGTGAACAGAGGAGGCTGTGCTGCCTGCACTGTCTCTGTCCTGCTGCTTATGTGTGTTCTCTAATCTCTCCATAACCAAGTCACGTTGGTGCCTAAACTAACCAATCTGTGAACCACACAGTGATTTGTCTCCGCAGTGATGTCCATGTCGTTCATGTCCAGTGATGTCTCCAGATATTTTTCACAGAGGTGACCAGGTGGAGCCTCTGAAAATCTAGTGGTGGCAGCCTGGAGCCAGAAGCCATAACCTCTGTTATGCTGTTAAAGTAATATGAGAGTTAAAGAAGCATTTCACTGCTGGAAACTTGCTCTTTAACTTGTCTGTCTCTGCAGTAGAGAGATGATGGAATTGGTGCGACATGACCAGAGAAAACAGAGAATAGGGACTGAGGCATTTGCTTTTGCACGCGCGTGCACACACACACACACACACACACACACACACACACACACACACACAGGTACACACAGGTGAGCACACTAGAGCACAGCTCGGGCCACATTTTCTGACCGAACCCAACCCGAGTCAGAGACGATTATAACCAAGCCCGACGCAGTTTGTTGCCCGACATAGTTATTGTTATGGACAGTGTGTAAATGACCATCAACAGACTGCTGTTACACAAAGTCAAACACGCCGCTCACACAGCAGCGCAGCACCGCACTGTACACACACTCAGTTAGAGCGGAGCCTGTGTTGCATTCAGGCGTTGTCACGTAAATAACAAATTCCAGCACTTGAATAGGCCACAGCACAACACAGCATTATGTCAAGTGGGCTGAACCCAAACACAATTTTTGGTTTGTTACCCTTTTTACTTCTTTTCAGAGATGGACCCGTGCAGGAGAGCTTAGATCGGGCCCAAAAAATTTAGCCCATCCTGGACCGAGCCCGTGCTCATTATGTCCGGGACTGGCCTGTCCAATTAACTGTAATTAACTGTAATTAACAGCCCGAGCCCGATTTAAACCCGACATTTTTCAATAAGTTGGCTGTTATAATTAACACTAAGGACACACCGAGCGTGTTAGTGCCGTGGAAGTTCTGCGAGTGTACTCGCAGCAGGCGCTTGACTGTCCACACAGGCAGCGCATTTCTCCTGCTCCACGCCGGTTAAACATCGACTCCACTCGTCTGTTCCCGTCAGTACTCGTTCTTTCACTTCAACAGGTCATTTCAAACATGGGTAAGTCCATATTTTCATTGTTTTTTATAACATAATAAGACAATTTGTCATTGCATGTCCATGTATTGAGCATATGGGGTAAACACTGAATGAACAGTACCCCCCACTCTCTCTCTGTTTCTGTATGTGTGTATTGCAACCCCCAACCTGTAGCCATTTCTCTCTCGACCAGGCCGGGCTCGGGCTCGGACAGAGAATCTAAGCTCTACTGTGCAGGACTCTGGGTCCTTTAACATAAACTGACATTTTAACTTCTGCAGATATTCTGTATCACAGCAACCAAAAAACACTGCTCCCGTACCGTGCCTCACTGCTCCTCTGTGTTCTGCATGTAAGTATTTAATTTGTTTTAAAACTGAGTCATTTCTGTCATTTAAAAGCAACAATATACCTGATAATAGCTGAACAATAAATCTTATTCACAAAGCACTAAAATCAGGATACATGAAGCCTTTTTCAGAAACAAAGAAATGGCAGTAACAAGTCATATCAGCCTCCGTTAATCTGCACAGTGAAACTCCTTCTCTGTAACTCTACGGCCCTTTAAAGGTTATAAAAATCAGCTGTGAACAAGCTGCAGCTCAGCAGATGTTGCTCTTTCTGCAGCTTAATTATATTACTGATTATGACTGATAAGCTTAATTTAATTATGCATAGAACATATTGTATTTACAGGCCCTGTTATAATAACCGAAGCAAACAAGAAGTTCCTCATGTACGACTACATGTGAACTCATTCCAGGTTGTTATTATGTCTACTAACATGCTGATAAAATACAGAAAACCAGTCGACTGTTATCGTGGACGTCTTGTCCAGCCAGCATCCAGACGAGTTAGTTACTGAAGGAAGGAGTCCAGCGAAAGAGAAAAGGTCACCTGGGAGTGCACGGCTATGGGATGCTTTAAAGGTTACCTCCATCGAGCTCCATCAAATATTAATGACATCAGAGCCAGTGACAGGACCCCCCGCAGACAAACACGGCCATTTAGCAAGAGGGGAGCTTCTTTAAGGAGCCTGAGGCGCTGTGATGCAACACTTTGTTGCTGCTCTGCTTTAACCTGATCCTTCCTGTTAGATTCTCACCGTGTGCCGCTGCAGACGAGCCTCGGCCGTCCGGCACTGGACAGCGTTTTCACACACAACATTCCTGCATGTTTTTTAAAAGGTCACAGGCAGGTGGACTGCGACTTGATGCCCTTATACATCCAGTATTAACTTATCGATCCAGTCAACGTCAACAAGGGAAGCATAAAGGTTACAGCCGAGTGTGGGGTCTCTGCTCCCCCGCCTTATTAACCATGCAGCTGGTCTGGAGACGCTGTACCTGGCAGTAAAGCAGCCAAGGCTAATATTTAACTGCCCAGAAATAAACCCTGCGTCGTCCTTTCTATAATGGAGTATTGGCAGCACTCCGAACAGAAATCATCTGATACGGTGCAGCTACGTCTCTGCTTCACTCCAAAAATGGATATTTCAGCTGGCAGAGGGCAGGAGGGGTAAACATTGCAACAAAAGACGAAAACTCAGATCAATCTTTCTTCTGCCAAGTCACAGCACAAAGAGCACTGCTGTTTACCTCTTTCCAAAGTTGCTGCTGACTTATTGTAACCTGAGATGCAGACTTTCCTCTGTGGAGTCTCACAATAAAAAGATGAAGCGAGGCACTTCCAGGTGTCGGCCAGATGTTCATGCAGGATGCTGGGAGGTGCACGCAGTGTTTGGCTCTATTTTTATCATTCATGTCACTGAAAATGTGTTTTTAAGGAGTCGTGTGCATAAAGGACATAAAAATCACTCAAGAAATAAACTAAATGTGTGCACAGTGAAAGCCTAAAAAAATAAGACAGTTTCACAGCAGCAGCTGAGTGAACTCAGTAAAGTGCAGATCTCCACCAGGCGGCCGCCGAGCTGATCACAGCCACTCCACACAATTCTTGTAATTCCAGCAACGCGTCGCAGCACGTTTCAGCAGCAAATAAAAATACACGGCTCGTCTATTTTTGATGGCGCCACAACATGTTGCACAGAGCAGATGGAGTTCTCCTGCTAACAGGCTCGGTATGTGAAATATAGATATAATGATGAGGATAGATGTATTTTTAAGAACTCAAACACAGCCGCACAACAAAGAAGGAAATAACAAGAAAACAATATGAAAATAGACAAAAACACAGAACGTGTAACTGCCTGCTCACTGACTGATGACAGAAGCACAAATATCACAGAAAAATGACCAAATCAAAAATGCCACCGGGGCACCTCCACTTCTGAAACCTTCTGCTGCTGAGGTATGACGCCATCTGACGAACAGAACAAAACCTGGGTGCAGCTGCGGCCCGTGGAATTGTCCCTCCCAGCTCCCTTACAGATCAAAACTGGGTACTAACTGATTTTGTATTGAGCCTAACTTTAGAGGATCAGAACAAGTCAGGTATGGAATCAATCTGCAGACGCTCTGCTTCAAAAATAAGACCAAACTTTTCCGTGGATGTCAGCTCTTGAGCCACAACCAAAGACAATATGTGTCCTGCATCAGCTGTAAGGCTCGTTGTTTTAAGCTGAGACTGGAAAGCTGGCGGCCACGACCGGCTGGTTACAAGGAGTGAGGAGTCAACAGTCATTATGAATCACCTCAACCACCAGATGTCTTTAAGTATACGGTCGTACAGGTGCACACACACAGGCATATGGTCGTTATCACAGGCCCCAGTGCACGCTATCATGACGGGCCCCAAGGCACAGCACATACGTGTTATGTTCCTAAACTAGCTGCCGTATAATCTTGTCGTCACATGATCAAATAGAGATGTGTCATTGAATAACACCAACATACAGTTCACCCAGAATCATCATCACATATATGTACAGGACAGAAATACCAAAGAAAATAAAGAATTATTAATTTAATTGAATAGTTTTTTATACCTTATTTATAATTTATGTACAGTAAGCATACATTTTATAATTTATAATATATTTGCTCATCGATTGTTACCAGTTATTTTACAAAAAGAAAAAAGAAAACCATGATGGAGGTGGTTTTGCCTTTTCAAAGGCGTTTCAGGCACACGGCAACATTCTGAGGTGGCAGTTTGAATCACTCACAAGGGCCTGTTTCTACCTCACATATAGTTGAAGGGCCTCCTCACCCCAGGGGCCCCAGTGCAACTGCCCTGCCAACACCGTCTATATTTATGCCCCTGTGCACACGAAATGTGAGGCTGATTGTTCCAGTGATTTCAACACATTCTCATCCCAACCGTCCAGCCCACTGGCAGCGTTTCAAACGGACACCATCCAGCGGCGTATCACACTGTTGAGACTGGTGCCGTCCAGCCGACTGGCAGCGCATCATAACACAGCAAAAGGTGGCTCACAGAGCGGGTGTGTGACACCGACACCACAGACAAAGGAGTGTCTGATGACTTCAGAATAAGCAGACTGGTAGTTTGCAATATTAGCTGCGGACAGACGATGCTCTCGTGCACACGCACGACCGAACACAACAATAATTAAAACAGCTCAATCTTTTCGCACATTACCACAGTCTTCATACACTGATGTCAAACTGGATTATTTTCAGCGAGTTTCTGCAGGTTACATGTGTTATCATTTCACAGTCAGATCTCAGATGATTAATATCCTGCAGTTTCTTTGCTTTAAATGTGGATAGCAGCAGAAAATCTGGCGTTCAAACTGAATGCAAATCAGGAGAAGCTCAATTTGTTGCTGGAGGCTCTCCTCTAAAGAGGGAATATTTTTTTTAGCTGAGTTCTCAACCAGCTCTCACATTTGGAGCTGAGCTGCTGAGCATCTTGTTTGGTTGTTCAATTTATGAACATCTTAATACTGTACAGAACTGTAGCACCAGTAACACACAGTCTTTTTCTTATTTAAAGGTGGGCTGTTACACACCCAGCAAACATTTCTGAATAATAAATGTGTGTATAATAACCTGCTGCTGGAAGTCGTCCTCAGAGCAAACATGCACATACATTAGGAGGAGGATTTTAAAAACAGAAAAACAGGAGGACTTGTTCTGAGTCGGCGGGGCTGCTCTCCTGCTCTTTTGACAGAGTCCAAAGGTCAGAAAAGTTGCCGTTTTTTTACAACACACCCTCCAAACAACTAAAACTCAACACCACAAATGTCGAGGCTGTGAAATGAATGAATTCCCCGTCTTGCTGCTTTTATATCCTCGATACCTTCAACCCATTGAGATGAACCCTGTCGACCCCGGCAGCCCCGCACATGCCCTCATCTTCCCTCGGCTTTGATCCGGTGCTTAATAATAGATTGCGGTCAGCTAGTCAAGTCTTCCTCTTGCTTCGGGGGGCCTCCAAGGCCTGCTGTTACAAGGCTACTGTACCGCACCTCTCTTTACACAGTGAGCGGACAGGGAAAACCAGCTTCCCTGCCCACGGCTCCTCGCTCTGCTTTCCTGTTTGTAATAGTTTCTGCTGCGGCTCGGCGGGCGAGTCGGAGGTTCATGCAGTCACACCGGGAGACTCAGAGACTCGAGGAGGAGAAATTCTGCAGTTCATTTCCTTGTGAGGAAAATGAAGCGAGAAAAATAACCACAAGAAATCGCTTTATGTAATCTTTTATGTCTGAGTCTGCATCCTCAATTTATGAGGCTGTAAACAGTATGCGCATATTTCATCACTGCGAGGCGAGAGAGTGTGTGTGTGGGTGGATGTGTATATGTATGATGTGGTGGAGAGCGGCGGGGACAGGAGGGGAGGGCATGGGGGGTTGTAATAGTACCACAATATTAGAATGTGAATAATGCATCTAATCCACCTTTTCAGTGTGAAATAAGACTGGGCCATTAAAAAGCTCCAAACTGAAATTGATGATAAGCATCAGAATTGCCAGGCAATCCACGGCAGCAGAGCGGCGGCGGAGCGAGAGCTCTCGGAGTCGTTAGATCAAACTGTGCGGCGGCAGCTGAACATGCAGTCACTGACTTACAGTTTGACACCTGGGGCTGCAACACGCCGTCCATGACCCTCAGGGGGGCCTCAGAGTTACTGCAACAGGGCCGCCAAATTACTGTTTGACAAAATCATTTAAGTTTTAATTTAATTTTCTTTTTCCCGTCCCATGGTTGTGAACGTGATATCTCAAGAACGCCTCAAGAAGATCTTTAAATTTGGCACAAATGTCCTCCTGGCTGAAAGAATAAACTGATTACTGCACTCTGCTGAGCCACCAAGGATCACTTGAGAATTTTTCGAGCAAGAGACTCGCCCTTTTCAGACAACACTACCCTGTCGAAATTTGTGCGCTACACTAATGAGCACATAGTGCACATAGTAAACTACATAAAAGTATACTAACACAAGTATGTGATTTGAGACACAGCAAAGTTAGAAAGTTAAGATTCTCTTGTTTGATTGATGCAAACCTTTTAAGATAAAACCACACAGCAGGTACAATCTGCGCCTCTTTCAGCCCACCAACAACCAAACACACAGGTATAACACACCGCTGAGGCCTCACTGTACGGTTCATCCACTGATACATGACACTCTGACAGAAACAGTCCTGACGCCTTCACAAAGGTCCAGATGATCCGATCCAGTGAACTACTGAGTCCAAACACATACTCTCATCCTTAAATATCCAGACTGTACCTGCGTCATTTCACATGACCGTGATGATGCCTCCCTTCACACATGTACCGCCTGTAGCTCAGTATCAAATAGCAGCTGCAGCCTGACTTTTTGATTGACACCTTACTTGAGCCAACAGGAGCTTCAGTATCTGTCCACAGCCTGCAGCAGCCAATGAGAGGCTGTGTTGAGAGGAAAAACCTCTGGATCCAGCCAATAGCAAGCAGCCGTGGAAATGACTGACACTTCTTACAGCCAATCAAATTCCCGACACAACAAAGTGCACTTTAACTACCTTGATTCCAACATGGACCATAAAAAACACGGTAAACAAATAATAAATAGATGTTCTTTTATTGTCTGAGGGGAAAACCAGTCTCTCATTAATTAAGATTTTCTAAAAGTCTTTTTTATACACAGTAAGATCCTAAATAGACTTTTCTTGACATTTAGACGTGTAGAAAAGCAACAAGACCTTGTCAAAAAATGTATTATTCATCTTCTGTGTTATTATAATCTACTTTGACTTTGGACCAGCTAACGCTTCATGCTGTGGCCCCATTACAGTTAATACGTCCCAGTTATAGTCCTCTGCAGACATGTGTTTTATATTCAGCTGGAAATAACTCACCTGGTGGAGTGTGGGCTTCATATAGGCTGAAGCCTTGTGGTGTCACAGGTTCAACTCCCACCTGTGTCCCTTTGCTGCGGCTCACATTCCTGCTCTCTGTCCTCCTCCTGTCACTCTACAGCTGTCCTGTAATTTAGACAACAATAATAATAATAATAATTATAGCGTCAGTGCTTCCCTTTAAATGAGATCATGTACTTAAAATGGGAACAGGAAGGCCTTTCAATTTACTTCATACGTCATCATCTCGTTTTAGCAACAACCTTATTTTTTTAAACCTTTTAGTACAAAATAAAGAACGAACAGTGCGGACTGAACATTATCAGGACATGAGTCAGACAAATATGAAACATACAGATGTCAAGCTGCACCGGAGGGAGCTGCAACAGAGGACATGGCAGAGGCCACTCATCCCAAAGCTCCTCCGCCATGTTTGTTACACTATCTGACAACACACACGTCACCGGTTAGCAGCTAATGTAGCTCGTGCTCACGCGCTAAGCCCGATTAGCATCTCACTTTGACAAACTACGGCCTTAAATCTTTTCTTAACGTGTCCGTTAACTGCTGATAAAACTCTGTGTCCTCCACAGTAATGGACACAAACCCCCAGTATCCACCTGTCACACACACACACACACACACACACACACACACACACACACACACACACACACACACACACACACACACACATCGGTAATGACGTCTGTAACCTGTAGCTTGTTTTTACCGGGTGATCTTTGTTTTTTGTTTTAACTGACTGCTATTAATTTTTTGCTAAAATGTAATTCTGCTGTTGACAGTTAAATTAAATTAAAGCAGCTAACTTTTACAGACGAGTCCTTTGAGCCTGGATATATAAGCACAGTTTCAGTCCCCACTATACTTCATATGGAATAAGAAGGATATTCTACACAACAATAAATCACTGTTTCACCGCTCATGGTTTGTCAATAGAAATTTGTTGGTGGGTTAGTTGGTAAACAAAAATGGTACATTGCTGTTATGTTCAGAAATTCTCCAAAAGAATATGCTGTGATTTGTGATGCCGTCCCCACAGCTTCTCTTCATCCTACAGAAATGAACATTATTATCTCGAGGCATGTTTTTGTGAGAAATACTGATATTCTAAATAAACCGTGTGGTGACACAGAATCAGGGTGATTTACAGCTTGTTCTATTTCAAACAAATTGTAAGAGTCACTTAAGCACATATTAATATTTGGTAAGAACACCTGTGTGGACATGACACATCATATAGGTTATGATGGCATTTAAGTTTACACAACTGTCTCTGTGTATTTGAATAGAAGTGATAGAATAAATGAAGTTCTGTTTATATTTACTTCATTTACGTGTTAGGATGCAGACACAAGGTATTTACGCCAGGTGGTTCCCTACAGCAGTGTAGTGTGCATGACTAAAGGAGACTGAGGATAACGTCGTGCATAAAAGACAAGGTGAAGTTTGTATTGGTTTGGATCATTATAGCTTTTTGACCTTGTTCTGCAGTGTTGAAGTCTAATAACAGGTAATACGTGAGAATACATGGAGTCAGCAGCAGACAGCTGAAAAGATGTACTTTTGGAAGGACTTAGCCTCTCATTTTGTTTCTTTTCTGTATTCTCAATTAATCCCGTTCAGGATCTCCAGGAAAGGAACAGAAACACAGACCACGCGGCCCAGGAACTGTGGTATGTTCAAACAGCCACAACACAAATATTGTACCAATAATACAGTGACAGGAACATCCTTCAAAGTTTTACATCAGATTTACAGACATGTTGGAAAGATTCAAGCTAAATATGAACTATAAATGTGCTTTTTGTAATTCAGATAGAGAAACAGTATTTCATTTGTTCTGTCACTGTGAACATTTAAATTTATTTTGGACAGATATGCAAAACGTTATAAAAAGGAAATGGGCACTAATATACAGATCAATATATTTGATGTGATGTCTCTTGGGATGAATATCTACGCTACCATTCTGGGTCCATTCAATATCCATTCATTGAAATGTTCTGACTCCAAACCTGCTTTAACCAGTTTATTGTTGAACTCAAGCAGGACGACACCTTATCAGAAGATGTGAAGAATAACAAAAGCTATGAAGACTTTCGATACATTAAAGGACATATATTTACCTTGAACTCTGGAAGGACTTAATATGACTGGATTGTACTTCCTCTGGCCTGTTGTGGGGTTTTCTTGTATGGCAATTGTTGTTCACCTCTTTGTCATGAATAAAGTGTTTTGGACAAAACAAAACCTTTCAGACACGACTCAGGTCATTTTCTCAGCACCATTTATCACGTCATTGTTGTCACACTATTAAAACATGTTATATCAACGTCGCCTGGTGAACCATGCTGAAGCAACAAACTTGTGAAACAGCAGCAACAGAAAGTTTGCTGCTGATTCAGTGTTCTGACGGAACAACGTTAAACCTTTAGTATGATTGGTTTGACCACAGATAACAGCGCTGGGCTACACCATGACTGAATTCAGCATGTAGCACTAGCTCCAGGTGCCGTACGGGTGCTGGACTCATCTAATGCTAATAAGCAGTTAGTATGTTAACGTTAGTTTTCGGCTGTTTCATTAGAATGAAAAGACATAACGTAAATAAAACGAATACATTCAATCGTCTGTGACAATGATTTCTATGATGTTAGACAGATTTTCATCTGGTTGTTCGACAATGATGACAACAACTCCCATGATCCCACACTACTTCACACTACTTCATGACATCATCACAGTGCGTCTTTTGTTATTGTTTTGAAGGAGGGACCCCTGGTGGCAGGAATCACATATAGGAAACAGACAGATACGAACACTGAAACTGTTTTTGCTTGTTGTAATCATTCCTCATGTTCAAAGCAAACATTAAGAGGTTCCTTTATAATGCACTGAAAATATTATCTGAAGATACAATGAGGCTCCAGCAGTCTGAGTTACACAGAAGACGTGGATATCTTCCAATAATTCCTTTTAACAAGTATCAGATTCCTCTGTGAGTTTCTCTGAACGGTGTTTCCCTCTTCAGCTGCAGACGGAGGATAGCAACAAAAAGACCGAGTTTAACACTAAAAAGGCTAAAAAAATCTACTTCATCGTGCAACTCCGTCTGCTGGCGCCTCACTTCACTTTCAGATACACTTTCAAATAGATTCATGCAGAGATGGAGGACTGAGGAGTTTGTCCTCCGTCAGATACAGTGGAAGCAAATTATGATCTCTTATTAATGAGCGGTATGAACAGAAGGAATGAGTCTCCGTTTCAGGAGCATCGTGGCCGAGACAGGCAGCAACATCAGTTACTGATAGACAACAAAGAACAAAAATACATATTTAGGAATATACAACTGTGAGGCGCAGAGTAGCTCATCTAGTAGAGCAGGCACCCATGAAGAAAGGCTATGTCCTTGCTGCAGCTGCAGCAGGTTCGATTCCAACCTGTGGCCCTTTGCTGCATGTCATCCTCCCTCCATGCTGCCACTGTCCTGTCATATAAAGGCCCCAAAAACACATCGCAGTATCTGTCAAATTAACCACAATGATTGTTTTTTCATAGCGTGCAGCTCCACTCTCAACTTACTGACTTATTCCTCTTCATCCTCCGATGGGACATCAGGCCTCAGTGAGTTCTTTCCACCGCATTCGATCCTTGGCAGCATGTTTCTCCCCCTCCTCCCATGACAGCTTCATCTTTTCCTGCTCCAGTGTCATAAATCTGTGCCAAGTGGTTTTGGCCCTTCCAGGTTTTCTTTGCCTGGTGGTGTTTTGATGCGACCCTCGTGATCTGGCCCTGTTCTCATGGCCTGATTGGAGGATGACAGATCCATCATGGAGCACTTGGCGCCCGGAGCCAGTCCAGTGACATGCACTTGTCCCCAGACGTCCAGGTGGTATCTGTCCATATCTCACTGACGATCGGTGCTGTTTTTGTGGTACATGGTTTAGACACTCCATGTAATCAATCAATCAATCAATCAACTTTATTTGTAGAGCGCTTTTCCTGCATGGACATGCAACACAAAGTGCTTTGCAGAATGTAACAAGGTAGATCTTGGTATTGACCCTCTTTTGCACTCCTGATTTCTTACTTTCACTAAGAGTGGTCACACTGTGACCGTCCTGGCACAAACTTAACAAACAAATCGTTTCACAGTGGGAAATGTGTCTTGTACTTTGGATGTAACACAGAACGCATAAAAGGCACCAAAAATATTGCTTGTTTAAAACGACCTGCCAGGGGAGGATCCTCCGGACCCCCCAACAGAGGTCCAGGCTAAGCGCCAAATGTCCTCAAATCTGAGTAATGTCGCTGCGTACATGTGCAGGGCTGCTGCGACTGGCCCCTGACCTCCTGTCACTCTGCAAAATTGGCCCCCAGGCGATGCCAGTAGTGTGTCCCTGGCCTGGAGGAACCTTGAGTGCAACTTAAAGTCCTTCTGCAGAGGAGTGCACATACACAGAGCTGCATACCTAAAGGCTTGTTTGACAAATTAAATAAAATTTCACTGTGTTAAATCTCCTCTAATCTCACTCTGCACACTCATCAACATAATTCTTTGGTTTTCACACAGCGGTTTGGTTACAAACTAAACTCTCAGCTGAGAAGTGAGAGTCTATTTCTGCTGCCATGAGAGGAACATACAGGAGGATATGCGGCCCACTTAGGCTTCATGCACATGTACGTCCACGTGTGCATGTATTGTAATAGGTGTTTCATTTAGCCCAAGCTGGATATCACTTAGTGAGTGTGCCCTGGAGAGGTGTGAGGAGAGCATCAACGTATTGATGTACGAGTTAAGGTGAGACTGCACTGCGGGAAAATGGAAGCCACATCCTGTTTACATGTGAATCGATACTGTTACAAGTCTAAATGGTGAGAAACGTCCAGGCCGCAGTGGGGAGAAGGAATCCTGGATACAAGGGGGCGAGAGTGGCTGAAGTGTAGATTTATAAATAGATATGGATAGAAAGAAAGGGAACACTGTGCTCTTTGCCTTCCTGAGCGCTGTGATGTGATGTAAGATAACTTCAGAAACATAAAACAACGGAGCGCCCGGTGAGCTGGGTGACAGAGCAGAGAGTGGGGAGAGGTAAATTACTGCAGTATATACAGGCTGGAGAGAAGCTCTACGCGAATAAAACCCATCAACTTTTTATCACCAAATTTCAGAGGCGACATCAGCATCTCTAATTAAGTGCCAAAAACATCAACAACAACCCCTGCAGGTCTCAGAAAATGGTTCCATAACTGTAAGTAACAGAGGCTTTTCAGTGTGCTGTCATCCAGGTAGAAAACTAGAAGCTCTCTCTTTAATATTCTGTCACAGAACGCTTTGCTGAGCACGCACACTCTTTTCCTCCGCGTTTCACATTATGCAACAGCTGAGAGCAGCTCCACGTTTCTGCTGCCAGCCAATAAGACGCTGAATCAGAGGAGATGGGACTGAATGAAGGGCTCAGAGGGCTCCCTGCGGAGCTTTCATTAAAATGTTTTGTTTTGTATTCAACCTTTCTCATCAAGATTCACTTAAGACCCGACAAACATCATGAGTCCTCCAACTGGCCTTCACTGGCTCTGTAAACAGCTGCTCTCACAGCGCTGCAGAACCAAAGCATGAGATGAACTTTAAAACACACCCCACACTCGTCTCCATCTCCATCCATCAGAGCAAATGTTGAATATAAATCACAACAGTTTAATCTAGTCTGTAAATTCGCAGCACCCCCCAGCCAAAGTGTGTTCCTGAACCCATGCGTGCTCCCTTTCTCCAGAGCTTTAATCTGCGTCTTACAGTCAATGAAACGAGTTGTTTGTCAGCATTTTGGAGATTTTAGCTGCTAAAGAGTCAAATATTTTCCTCAGGAGTCGATGGAGACAAAAACAGAGCTGGAAGGAGCAAACAGTGCTGAGTGTTGGACTGTTGTTCACCAGGAACATGGTTCAAAATGAACGATAATATGACCCGGAGGAGCAGAGGAATTATTTTAGACTTTATTAACAAATATATGGATAAAAGTGAAGTGAAAACAAACAGCAGAGTTCAACAAAACTCACAAAAACAAACATAAAAACCAGGCCATGAAAGCTGTCGCCTCCGTGAAGCTGCCTCCTTCTCTCCAACTGGACACTGACTGATCTGACCTGCTCAGTCTCACCTAATTACAGCCCGCCATCTGCTCAGGTGAGCAGCGTCACCTGGATATCTGCACACTAACAATCATTTAGGACTTCTACAGAGTTTACACACACACACACACACACACACACACACACACACACCTACACACACACACACACACACACACACACACACTGGTGAAAACTTTCCAGTTATTTTGGCTGAAAGTAGAGAAAGGAACAACGTCATCGTCTGTCTTCAGCTGTGAACATGCTGCCGTCATCCAGCGACTCCACGTCTATCTTCAAGAGACATTCACAGCTGGAGGCCTTTGCACATGAGTCACACGTCTAAAAATAAATGCAACTTCACATTGTGTCGATCATGTTCGAACACTGACTCTGAAAGTTTCATTAAAGTTTTGGGAACAGGTTTGACTTTCTGAGTCTTCACCTCCGTCAGAGTCTTTAGAGACATTGGACCGAGAATCAGTGAAGAAGACGTGGCGGTGGGACACACAGGTAACTCCAGAGGACAGAGACAGAGGAGGAATTGTGTCTTTTCACTTTGTAACATGCTGTGAATATTTGCAACAAACAAAACAATAAAGCATCAGAATCAGTGAACAAGGTTTCTGTGGATAAAACCATTTCCTTCACGACAGATTAAAAAATGCATCTGAAAAAACAGACTCAGTGCACAGAGTCCTGCAGCTGCTGTTACTTTATCTTTCTCTTTATCTGCAGAGTATCCTGCACTACTAACAACTATGAATGTTTTTAACATCACACGTAATCTTTTATCTGGAAAATTTAACTAAAAAAACAGACTCAGTGCACAGAGTCCTGCAGCTGCTGTTACTTTATCTTTCTCTTTATCTGCAGAGTATCCTGCACTACTAACAATTACGAATGTTTTTTACATCACACGTAATCTTTTATCTGGAAAATTTAACTAAAAAAAACAGACTCAGTGTGCAAAGGCCTTACAACAGCAGCTAAAGTTAGCGACACAGAAACACAGTTAGCTAAGGTTAATGCTACTTTTCTAACCAGTCAATACTGCTGTAAGGTTAAGGTAACATCGTCCTGCTGTCTAAGGCCTAATTCATGCTGGGGGTGCAACACTCGGTAAGTGTCACTCAACAGAAATGACGTGTCACTACACACTTTTCTTTCATGTCGTGCACACGGAGAATTTTATGATGTCTTGGACAATGTTATATTCTCCGTGCAGTGTGATTGGTGGTGTTGTCCCCACGGAGGACTCAATGTCTCTGTCCACAGATGCTGCCGTCTGTCAGCAGCAGCTCCAGCAGAGCTGAGAGGACACAGGACGGTCAGACTGTCTCCACCAGGCTGACTGACAGCACACATTTACTGGACAAAAATATTTTTCATGTCAGCGCCACAGGAAGAAATCAGCAGTGTTTGGATTTATTGATGAATAAATTAACAAACAGTCGTCTGTGCAGATTACTTTTTACCAAACAATGACAGGAATGGACTGTAAGCTAACGTGCGGGTCTCTGGTTGCCATGGAGACAACTGAAACGTTTTGCTGGGTCACAAACTGAAAACGTCTCATGAGTGTTTGATTTCTGTTGAGCGACACTCTTCGATACGATTGAACACAAAAAGATCTGCTAACGTTGGGAAACCTTCTCACACCGCTCACGAGCAACTCAGTGACTCTTCAAACGACCGATGAATCAAATCCAGAGCTGAAATATGTCCCGTAACATATAAAAGGATCCTGGTCCCTGCTGCTCAGGAAGCATCCTCACTTCTCCTCTGGAGTAACTGACAGCGTACCCCCTCAGAATATTTAGTAACTGTATCCCCGCTGGCTAATACCACTGTTCTAAATCTGTATGATTCTGATCCCCGCATCAGCTCGGATTAACGCTCTCCATCACAAGCTGGGATGGAACCGCTGCATCAATTAGTCATGTAAATATCATGGTTATTTAGACCGTGTTCTGATGCCTCTATTCTGAGCGTCGGGCTTCAAATGAAAGCTGAAACAGAAAGGAGAGGAACGGGAAATCTCATCTGATGGTATCCACACAGCTGCGGATCAAATATTAAACAGAGACCTCCGGGGCACGACGGCTATCTGATCGGCAATAAAAACCCCTTGAACAATTTGAAACAGCGCTAATTGGGATGAGGAAGACGATGAGGCATGGCAGGAGGGGAGACACAATGAGGAAGTTAAGATGGCATGTGATCACAGATCAGTCTGCATCCTATTTCCTTTATTACCTCTGATTTCATCTTACTCTAAAACAATATGCCGTCCGCTCCGGACGCCTCGCCATCTGTTGTTTTTCTCACTGAATTGTTCACTTGTGTTGCACTTCGCTCTTACAGCGGCCAAGATTGTCTAACTGTACCGCAATTTCTACAGTGATGAAAAAATGAAATGAACAAAAGGCCTATTTCTGCACAGATACATTTTCTCTGGGCCCAGAGTGGAATGAGTCTATCTGTGGCCTTCACACCAGAATGTAATCACACTTCAAGAAAGAGGAAAAAAAGAGGCAACTCTGGCCGCGGGTGATGTTGAACTGGAGAAAGATAGAGCTGCACACCTCCTGAAAACCTCAGCGCTGTCAGTGCTCGGCATCAACACAGTGCTTTTTCCCAGCGCCTCCTCTCAGGCCTTTGATATGCTTTAATAAATGTTAATAGAATACACAGCGCTCAGGGTAGAGTTTAGGAATTACAAATTGCTGAGCTCATTCGCAGGCGTCCTCCAGGGACTTCCTGGGCTCCAACACCTTGACACGTTCCCTCGAGGGCTCAAACTGGAAGGAATGAGACTCATGCAAGAATGTAAATTGACTGGAGGGAGAAGCTGCCAAGTGAAGGCGCAGATGGTTGTGTCAAGCTGGCAGAGGACGGAGGGGAGCGGGGGAGGCAGGGGGAGGCAGGGGGAGGCACGTGGCTGTCTTTGGCACACCACAAGCATCTGGCACCGGTGGCACAGGAACAACGTGCATCCCCACAGCACCGCTACGACCCTCATCACCGACAACAACCCCACCTCCCTCTATGTGGGGTTTATCTCGGCGCCCAGCATCCAGGAAGACAATGGGGCTGTGAAAAGCAGGCGTGTGTGTCCCCTCGCTGCGGGGGCCTCTCTGTTTGTGCTGTGAATGTGGACGGCTCAAGGTTTATGGTAATCTCAGTGTTGTGCAGGACGAGCTGAGGCATAAAGGAGAGTTGTAGCTGCAGTAAATGAGAGGTTGTGTATGAAGTGATGAAGTTGTGCACACTGAGCCCTCCTGTGGGAGCCTCTCACACACTTTACGGCTCATCTCGGCCCTGCAGGCCTCGCTGGGCGCAGTGACAGTTGTGGACTGTTAAAAGATGGCTGTAATGTTGTTACTGCCCAGTCTCAAGCACACAAATGGACAGTGTCCGCCCCCTGAACACAACATGATGTCTGACTGACCCACACGGGAAAATGCTGAATAACACATCTACTCCTCTTCTGTTCTTGAATATAACTCACAGCTATGTGTGCTCTGCTCTACTGAGGGAGAGCGGGGGGACAGTATCAAGGGGACGGGCCCAGCACAGGTCTTTTCAGTTGTAAAATCAAACTTGTCAAAGAGGAAGGAACATGTGACTATTGTCTCTGCTGCTGATAATCAGCCCGACCATGTTTGTTTTCTTACAGCAGAAAAAAAGATTTTTCATTTGTTAAAAATACAAAATGGAGGTGTTCTCTGATTTAAGGGAAAGTTTATCTGTTGAGGGTTGTAAATGAGTATCATCTGTCAGACCTACCTGTAGTCTCAGTGTCGGTGAAGGTTTCATTTACCGTGTTAGCCTGTGTTTGGCAGTATGACACGATGCTGGGCAGCGTCATTTTTGCAACGCAGAGATCTGATCAGTCCTCTAAGTTTAGTGCAGCTACACTGTGTCACATGGATCTAATAAAGTTGGGTACAACATCAAATTTGATGTCTGCAGACTGTACGACAGAACAGCTTCACACACTGAGTGATGCTGCAGGGTTACTGCTCCAGCTGTGAAGCTCAGCGCAGAGGGAACATTAGTAAAATGTGTGAAAAACATGATTAAAATGTCCAAAATATTTTTTATGAAGTGTCCAAAAAAATATCTGAAGAATTATTATTAAAATAAAGAAATAAAATAAATAAAAGTATATATAGTAAAGTATTGTCCAAAAAATGTAAAAAAAATATATATATATATATTACTAAAATATCAGAAAAAATGTTGCTAAATTGTCTAAAAATGTTTAAAAAATGTCCAAAATAAAGTGAATAAAATGTCTGAAAAATATGAATAAAATGTCTGAAAATGACCGGAAGTACAGAGCACACAGAGGATACTGGACCTAAGGCAGGCAGGAGGCCGCTGTTCACTTTCTGTGTGAATGTGGAGCCAAACCATTGTGTTTTGTTGTAAACCTAACCACTAACCACTGACAGCAGCGATATGTGACGAGGTGAGAACGTGTTGGTTATTTACTAATATCAAGGATGTAAACAGATCTGATGAGAGCTGGAGACAGATGGAGACGACAGAGAATACAGATGCACAGATAATAATAACACCAACTGTATGTAGTTGAAGTGAGGATGTGGAGAAGCAGCAGTGGGAAGCATGAGTCATATATAAACTCTCATGTTTAACACACAGAGAGAAAACACTCCTCCTCTTTCTCCCCTTTCTCACTGTGAGGATGAACCTACCAAGCGCCTGCAAACTGCCTCATGCAGCCGGTTATTACAGAAACACTTTGGAGAATACACTTGTTCACTGACCCTGCAGTGTTTCTACCAGAGTTAGAAATCATTTTCATTTTACTGCCCTCACTTTGAGTTAGCTTTGTTTAGCCTAGCTTGGCACGCAGCCTGGCAGCAGGACGAACTGTTCGCTCTGTTCTGCCAGAGGTTCCTCCCAAATACAAAGACGTCGTCTTCACACACTGTCCTCAAAACTGAGTCTGAACAACTCTAGAAGGAGGAAGGGAGACATCAGGGTCTGACGAGCAGTTGGTGTGCGTGTTGCAGATATTTACTGGCTGAGACGTGTGTCCTCAAAGAACCTGTTCACACTGGTGGTATCAACATGTCCCGATGATCCGAGTGGACAGTTCTCAGTCTGTCCGTTCACACACCTGATGTTAGGATGCGTGTCACGTGACCGCAGGATCTCGCCTCCTCTCTCTATATGCAGATAAACATCATGTCTGCTTGCAAAGACCGAATGTGTCGTCCTTTTTTCTAACTGGCAGCAGGCGGCACTTCCTGCGTCTTGTCTGCTGGAAGTTAAAGGAAGGAAGAGAAGTTTGTGTTCCACTGATTCCCACAAATCAAGTCTGCACACATTTATGGAGATATTTGAAAACATCAGCCTATGTCTGACCCAGACCAAATGGGAGCGGACCGTATCAGCATCAGAAGGAATGAGCTCGGCCCTTAGAAACACACCTGGTGCAGCATCTCTCACCTGCAGGTTTCAATGATGTCACGCTGAAGGCAGGCAGACATGATGGACCGCTGGCAGGGCGTTAACAACGTTATTCTGCAGGATCCCAAAACACAAAATGTTCACGTCACTGAGAAAGAGCAGCACACGTTTCAGGCTAACTGGCTCAGAATATATCTGTGACTCCGACTAAACACCTGTGAAATGAGCATCTCGGTTCATAAAATGTACACTGCTGCACCTTTAACCAGCCGATGTTACAAAATTTTCGTCGCCACTCTGACGGTGTTTCTCGTACAGCAGGAAAAGAATATAGACACAAGAGAGAAGAGGAAGACACCAAAAGAAAGACTGCTGCAGCTCAAAGAGGAGAAATTACAGTGATGTATAAAGTTCAGAGGACGTTCAGAGGACAGTGTCAAGATGCAATCTGAGGTGAAGTACAGGAGAGCAGTGAGTGCAGTGAAGTCGTTCGTCCAAATGATGAACTCAGCAGCTACAGAATGAATGAAATGTTTGCATCTGTTATCGATGCCGTTCCCAGTTGATCCTTTTCACCTTTAAGAACAGCGGCCTTGTGACTGACCTGAGTGTGATGTGTGCGTCCCTGTATGTGATGGGAAGCAGCTCTCTCTCAGGTGTGTCATGGTGAAGACCACACGTGACAAAGAGTGATGACAGCCAGTAGAAGAGAGTGTCGAGATAAATTTAGAGCCTCATGAGAAGGTCATGTTTAATATTCTTAGACTGCAGTAAAGCAGATGTTGGTGAACGGCACCTGAACGCCTCGCTGTCCTTCCTTCACTGCTAGAAGTTAGTTAGCAGCAAATATCGAGCCAAGCTAAATTAATGCCAATAAGCCAGCGTGTTCCCGACTACAGGTCAGAGCTGGTGAGATGTCACTGACAGGTGACGCTACATTATACGCTGTCAACAGGACAAGTGCAACTAGAAACACCACCCTGTCGTCATATGACTCCACCCACCAGTCCAGTTCAGTATCTGACCAAACGTCTCCCCTTCTGTTCCTGAGATATGACGTTAAAACATGATGATGTCACAGTCAAGCTGACCTTTGACCTTTTGGATAGAAAATGTCATCACTTCATTATGTTATCCTATGAAAATAATAATAATAATAATAACAATAATAATAATAATAATAAACTTTGTTTATACAGCACCTTTTAAACCACAGTTACAAAGTGCTGTACAATAAAACTAAACACATTTAAACACAAGCAGAATGAAACAATTTAAAACGTCATCAAATGTCACCAAAGTAAAGATACAACAAAGAAAACTATTATATCTGCTGCGCAGCGATGGGTCGGGTCCGGGCCTTTTTAGGCAATTCTGAGCAACAAGCAGAAGAATTGGCAAGGCAAGTTTATTTGTGGAGCACAATTCATACACAAAGTAATTCAAAGTGCTTTGCAATTGGAAGACATTTAGGAATTTAACAACACAATCTGCCTTTTGCATCAGCTGAGGCTTGAACTCACAACCTCTGAGACTAAGAATCAATTTCTATCTCACTGAGCTAATTAGTCAGAGACAATTCATGTGTAGCTTCACAAACTGACTAAGCCAGACGTGCAGGTTTAGCAGCCGTCCATGCATGGAAAAGCAGATTTCAAACCACTGTAAAAAATTCAGTTATCGAAACAAAAATCTGAAAATACACATATTGCATCTAGACAGCATGGAGATGTTGGTAATTTGTTTGTAACAATGATTGATTTGCTCCATAAGTGAAAAACTGATGTTTAAAATTTCCATTTTTACATTGACTCCAGTTGTTCACATTAGAGCAAAATTCAAAATGCTGTCAAATATTCAGTTTTTGAGATAAAATTCTGAAATTTGCCAAACATCATCTACCATGACTCTAGAATTTTGTCTTTTTTTCATGAACATTGAAGATTTATTTAGCAAGAATTTGCATGTATATGTTTACAGTACCGTTTACGGTCAAACATTTTGATGCACTGTAGGCTCAATTTTTGATAAATCAAAAATCTGAGAAACATAGTTTTTGTAGGACAGTCTGAAGATGCTCTGTAGCAAGTTTGGTGTCAATTGAGCAAAAATTGTGGGAGGAAATAAGTTTAAGAAGTTTTACAGATTTAAAAAAAAACAGTGATGAACCTCATAATTTTTAATAGGTTTAAACATCAGGATTATTGGCTTGAGTTTACAGCTGAGGATATCTGGCGTGAGACTGGACCTTTGTGCAAAGTTTGGTGAGTTTTCACCGATGGGAAGTATGATTTCCTTGGAAGAAGAAGAAGAAGAAGAACAAGAGCAAGAACAAGAACAAGAACAAGAACAAGAAGACCTAGGATTACAATAGAGTCCTGACAGGACCCTAAAAATCAAGATAATAAATAGGAAAAGTAAACACTAAGATTTAAAGTCGGTCCTAACACAAATAGATAGCTGATGTAAAGAGGCTGAAATAGGTGTGATCGAACTTCCTGGTTCTGGTTAAAAACCGAGCAGGTGAGTTCTGTTGTTAAGACACGAATAAAGGCTGTAACGATAATTAATGTGTGAGGAGATAAGAGCACGTACAACAGTTTCTGTATCTCTAAAAGTTCAAACAGATCTGATTATAGAAATATATCTGAGGTGATAAAAACATGACAGGACAAGCTCAGCTCAGTATTTGTTGGTTCCCAGCTAGTGGGTCCAGATTCCCCCCAGTCAGGTCAGTGGGTTTAACAGGTAAGAACAGCTGAGTGTCATCTGCATAACAGGGGACATGAATTCTTGACTTACAACTTAACTTTGCTGAGCCTGCTGCCCCCCAGACCCGGCCCTGGATAAGAGGATGAAAATGAATCGATGGCTGGACACTGATCTTTGACCTTTTACCACCAAATTCTAATCAGTTTATTTTTTGTCCAGGTGGACGTGTGAAAGTCGCTCAAGGGGTTCTTGAGATATCGCATTCAAGGTTATAGGATGGATGGATGGACCACCTGAAAACATAAAGCCTCTGGCCTCAGCTGACACCAACATGGAGGCATGAAAAGTCCAAAAGTTAGTTTAATTCCATGTATTTACAACAACTGATCCTTGCCGTCCTTCTCATGTGAGAAATTAATGTTGTAATGTTTGATTAAAATGTCCGCAACATCTCGTACATTCAGTACGTTTCCTACAGAGCCTGTAGACAGACAAGTGTGCTGGCTCTCTGAAAGTCATCTCATTAATGAGTTTAACGTATGAGACCAACAGTCTGGTATCCATTTACCCCCCGTGTGGAGATTCCTGCTAAGACCCAATCACTTGGCAGCGACCCGGCTTCACGGCATCCAAAAACCAGCCGCACAGCGACGTGTCCAACACACAGCAGCGTCTTATCAGCACTGGCACCAAAAGCAATCCACACATTACAAGGGCAAAACATGCTGGCTGACACACACTGGTGTTACAGTCGGCAGAGTCTCACTGGGTCTGATTAGTTCTCTCTGTATCCCTCCGTTTATCACTCCAACTGAGTCACCGACCGTCTTTAAACTGAGCATGTATGCAACAGAAAGAGAAAAGAGAAAACTACCAGCGCTCAGCTCAGACAGATGGATTCCTGGAGCACCAATATCTCAGCCAATCTTCCACAAAAAGTTCAAAGCGATTGAATTTTTGATGGATTGTGGGTAACCAGCGTTCAGAGAAAGCGAAATTTGTACAAAGTGCTTCAAAGGATCCAGACTACCTACTTTTAATGCACAACTTTGATGTCAAACGTCCCACGTCAATAATTCAATTCAATAACTGCAGTTTTAATCTCAGTTTCACGGGAAAATATTGTTTTTCTGCAGAAGCCGCCGAACATGAGGGAACCAAAATCAATCTCCATCATACGATACACATATAACACCTTATAAACCTGTCCTCACAGCAGCCATGCAGACACACATCAAACCACGTTTCTATCTTTAGCTGCTTTGACGTGTTCAGTACGAGTGACAGTGGTGCAGAGACGTTTGCAGCTGACAGTCTGCAGCAGATGCTGATACTCTGTCATGAATGATAAAAAGAGCTCGGCTGCAGAGGGACGCTCAGAGTCAAGTTCACATTTCTGTATCATCTGCTCTCCACAAGAGTCTTCAGAGAGACACAGGATTATAGATCCAGTCCACAGTCATGCCGCCAGGCTGGGCCGCACCACCAGACACTGTGCTGGGGGGGCAGCAGGCCTCATTGGGCCGCACCATCAGGTTGGGGGTGTCAGACTGGTTCAACAGCTCTCTGCGCTGGTTTATCCAGCAGGGGGTGTTTAACCAGCTCATCACGCTTAACGCTGCGCCCGGGACTCACTGGCTGCCAGACGACCTGTCCTGCTGCACGCTGCCAGATTAAAGGACCATTCCACCTCAGACTGTCTCTGTTACCTCCGATACTAAATTCAGACCATTTCTCCCGACTGTCCAAACAGAAAGCGTCTGGACTGATGAGTCTCAGCTGAGGGTGAAGATATACTGAGAACAATGACTGCAGTTACAGATAAAAAGCTCACTGCGCCAGGAAATTAAGAGTTTCCTGTTCCTAAAAACCCAAGTAATCAAAAAGGCCCGACACACCAAGCTGCTGGTCAGCGCTGGGTCAAAGTTGGGCCGTCAGTGAGCATCTGTCACCTGAGTCCAGAGGCAGGAAACCTGTGGCTCCATGTGGCTTTGACAAAAAACTACACAGAAATGAATGTTGATTTTAATTTTCATTTATCAGTGTCTAAAGTGATTCTTACATTCTCCAGCTGTAAAAACGCCTGAACGCCAAGTAAAAACAATGTCTAAGAATTTCATCATGCGTCCACGACCAGACGCCTTTTCCTCCACATGTTGCCGACCCTCTCTGTCAGCAGCTTGTCTTGAGTCTCCCTAGTTAGCTCAGGTATGAAGCTGCAAATCCAAAGAAGGAAAAGTCTCGGATCTGATTTGTTGGCTGCAAAGCTTCAAATTTAAAGCTTTAAATGACCAAATAATCATAGACTGCAGAGTTGTTGCCTCAAAGTAAAACATGTCAACAATAACATAACCTTCAAAATGAGTCTGTGATGGAAAATTATGGGTGCCTGACAAGAGATGGGCGTCTGGGGCATCTGACCTTCGTTTTACCTCTTAAGGTGTCATGCTGAACCATGCACGTGCACGGCTGTACTGAAACAAGTCACATGACTCCACCAGTGAGGACTTTATATACAGATTGTACTAACAGATGACAGCGAGGAGCTTCATTCTGAATCACACTACAGTAATGATTCAATGCTTCAGACGGTTTAAATTTTGTTTCTGTATTTCACCGAGTTTTGATGGATTCAGGAGAGTTTCAGGATTTTCCATCAACAAAACAAACCGACTGAAACACAAAGTAAAATCACTGCTGTGATACTCTGCTGATGGGTTCTATGAAATAATACGAGAGCAGCTGCGGACTGAGCGGAGTCCATTACTTCACTCGGCAGGAGAGTTGTTGTGTTTCAGGCTCTGATGACGGTTTGTGATGAATGAAGTTAAACTGAGAGCGAAGCTTCAGCTCTGATCTGTAACACTCACACACTGCAGCTCTGTGTCAGGGTACACACACACACACACACACACACACACACACACACACACACACACGCACCGCAGCGTGGCCACGACCCCGTTTTAAATTACCACTTTCTGATGAAATTACCTCCCTGGCTGCGGAGGGTGATGTTGGCTTTTTGTTTCACTGCCGTTTGTTTTGTGTGTGTGTGTGTGTGTGTGTGTGTGTGTGTGTGTTCTCTGTGGAGCATCCTGACAAAGACTCTGTGACCTTGACTCCCATTTAGATACATCGCTACCCGACTGCACAAAAACTAAAGGCGCTCCTCTGAGGGCAGAGACGGTAAAAAAATCACAACTGAGGAACGATTCCCAGCTGCAAGTCAGGGAATAAGAACAGGAAATGGGATGTTCACTGATGTGCTGAAAGGTGAGTGTGTGTGTGTGTGTGTGTGTGTGTGTGTGTGTGTGTATGTGGCAGGAGAATCAACTGATGAACATGTTTTTGTTCTTTGTTTTTTCTGTGTTGTGTGAACTTAGTCGTAGGTGAGAACTGAAGTCTGTTCTGACGAAAGGGTAAAATAGAAAGCTTCTGGTTAATGAAGCACTTAAAGGACAAGTTACTTTCTGCTTGAATATGTTTCAGAGGTGTGAACTGGCCGGTCTGAGCTGGACTCAAGCCGGCTGATGATGTCATCTGACACTCAGCTGGTCAAATGGCCGGCAGCTGGTTTTAAAGCACGTCACATGTTTCAACAGCCAATCAGCTTGCAGTGAAGTCTGCTGGTCGAGTCTAAATGACCACAGGCGGCGTGTTGGCTTGCTGCAGCAGGTGCTCCGTCTGTTCCCGTCCTCACGGTGTGTCGCTGCTGCTGCTGGCTGTATGTGCTTATGCCCTGCACACACACACACATTCATATCACATGTTAGTAACATGAATTGTTGACTTCTGACTTCTCGTAGTTAACAAAATGGTAACATCAGCTCACAGTGTGAAGTCAGTTTCATTTTCATCACCATTCAGCGGAACATCGGGACGGTGTTGTTTGTGTTTTCCTCCTCAGCACAGCAGCTCCTGAGCTCGCCTCTCTACACACTCACCTTCAGAACTGACGCTGTTGTAAAAGGTTAGAAATGATAAAGGAAGTGAAGTAAAAAGTAGATTACTGGCTGAAAATATACTCGAGTAAAGAGAAGAAGTACAGTCTTGAAAGGTCCTTGTTCGTCAGGTGTGTTAGGTGTAGCGTGTCACTGCCCACACCTGTGTGTTGGGAGCAGAAGCTGCTGCAGAGCTCATTCAGTCACTAAATTAAACTGTAAAAGTTTGATAACACACGCACAGTTTACAGCCACTTCACAGCAGCAGGAATCCTTCACGACTGGAACGAGATGTGTCAGTCTGAAACAAGAGGATGGAGATGAACCAATCAGGGCTGTGATCTGATTCCTATGAATCACCTCAGATGCAAAGAGCCAAATGGTTGTCATTTATGAGATGACATGTGAAGTTACATCCTGATTTCAGCATAAAATCAAAACAGACTTGTTGCCAGCGTCGACGCTAACAATGGGACAATTATGAGTCCACAGCGAGCCGTTTGGCCCGTAGAGCTCCGTGTGGGCAGATGGCATCAGTGAAGTGAATAAAAAGCAGCGAACGCAGAGAGCAGACAGAAAACAGATAAAAGGAGCAAATGAATAAAGTACTGATCGTCATTATTACAATTCATTTATCACTTGTGCCACCGCCTTCGGTGTCCTGACTTCACCCGCTGCAGCGATGCGATGTCTCCTGCCTGCTAATAACACCATCAAGGTGTGAAATCAACACAGAGCTGCAGCATCTGTTAGCAGCCTCCAGTTACTGCCACAATAAACACATCCAACTCGTGCCTCCGCGGGACACAAAATGCTGTCTCTGCAACTTTAGCTCTGTCGATACCAAGCTGAAAACGTTGATCATCACGAGGTCATCAATGCGCCGTCTCAAAGACTCTGTTAAAGGCACAGTGCACCAGTTTGAACGCACAGTCTCCTCCAAACTAAAGGATGAAACACAGCGTCAGTCATTATGTTGCTCGTGAAGTCACACATGAACATTACAATTATTCATGGAGGTGTTTGACGACCTGATCTCGACCACGACCTCTGAACACTGCAGCACATGGTGCAGGCACACAGTGTGTGTAAGCACAAACACTACTTTGTTAAGTTAAAAACAACAACACTTTCTTCAGTTGTTACACACAAGGAAAGGTCATGAGGTCAGTGACAGCGTTAGAGGAGTCAGATCAAACTATAATCCATCATGTCTTTGTTGTTTCGACTTTTACTGTAAAGTCCTTCAATAACACAATTTACGTGATGTCAACTGATATTTAACTAAATGTACATGTTAGTTTTCCTTGTTATTGCTCTCCAAACAGTTCACGGCTCTGTGTGTCATCACAGCAGAATCAGAATCATATGAAATGTTTTGCTCTGTTAACTAGCTAATGTTTGATATATTGGCTGATGTAAATCTCCTCGATCAGCTTATATATTTTGATCACAATTATATTTCTACATGATTCAACGAACAGTTAAGTCAGTAAAATGTGTTTACGTATCACCTTTCACAGACACAGGTCAAACAGTGCTCCAGAGGGGCGTCATACAACAAGCAAGGTAACATAAAGACAAAGTGACTACGTGGGTCATGTAGTTGAAAATGTACAACCAGCAAAACTATTTGCACAAAATGGAAAAATTCGCAACACACAAAATATGATTTAAGTGCAGATCTGGTGCAGATGAGTCCCCAAACGCCGTCTGAACAGGTGTGTCTGTAGCTGCGTCTAAAAGAAACCTCACAGTCATCAGATGGTCAGGGAGCAACACTCAGATGCTACGGCTGCTCCATCATCTGTCCTCACCTGAGTGAGATGGACAGACAATAGATTTGGCGTATTTGATGGAAAAGAGCAAAGCTGAAGTTCACGTGAGAAAACTGAACGGTTCATTCAGACAGCTGTGACTGTACCAACAGTCCAGTTTGCTCCCTAACGAGCAAATGTCTGTGGAGAACTGTTTTGCCTCCAGCTGAGCCCCGCCCACCAAAAGACACCATCCTATTTACAGTGAACAGTCTGTGGGGTCGTCACATCCATCTGTCGGTGCTGTGTCTGTGCCTCTGCTGTGCTCACAGTTCAGCTTTGGTACAGACACAAAGATTAAAACAGAGAACAGTGAGTGTTGGCAGGAAACAGGAAATGAACGTTCGTCCTTCAGACTCAAGTTTCACGCTTTGTTGACTGATCTTCCTCCTGATGAAGCTCAGCAGCTCTACAACAACATCACGCTGCTTACTCAGGATTCATGTCAGGGCTCTGTGAACTGAGCACAGGTTCAGGTCTGAAGAGATCTTGTCATGTTTGATGTAAAATGAAAGCAACACAGAAAAGATGAGTGATGAGTTTGGAGTGACGGTCGTCTCCATCTTGAGTTTTGATCATGAGGTCTGGTTTACAGTGATGTACTGTTCCTTTAATGTTTGGCTCTACGTTCCTTTTCTGTCCAGGTTCCTTGTTCGGGGTCGTGGTTTGTGTTTTTTCTTATTGGCAAACGTCAGACTGTGGTGTCAGTCACTCTGAGTCAAAGAGCCCAGGGCTTATTTCTAATCTCACAATTCTGCAGCGACATTCAATAATCAAACAGGGAGAAATCCATCAGAGACGCAGCGCAGAGACTCATTTCTCCACCAACACTCGCCCCCAGAGACGCCACACAGCCATTTATATAGAATACACACACACACACACACACACACACACACACACACACATATACACACACATATATATATATATATATATATATATATATATATATATATGTATTTACTGCCACATACTGTGCTGGAGTCAAGTCTTCTTACCACTTTGTGTTTGTGTTCACCAACACACACACACACTTGTAAATAAAAGAAGTGTTTTACTCCAGATGTTTGCTCATCTTAATCCAAACATATCAGGGATATTTTTTACTTCAAAAGCTCTTTAAGATAAAATCCTCCTCTCCATGTCAGAGCCAGAGTAAACTGAAAGCAACAGCACTGGAAGCTCCTAGTGGCTCAGTGAGGTGTCAATCAAAAGGTCAGGAGCTGGCGTCCATCATGGCCGCCGCCCGCTGGGTTTGTTTCCATGCAGGACAGAGACATGACGCATAACATGTGGAGAGATGTGAAGGCGTGAAAGGATGCAGCAGCAGCTGGTGGAGATCTGTGGACGGAGTCATGTGTTTGATTTAGATCATCTGGACTGTTGTCAGTGTGTGAGAGATGAGCTGTGTCTGTCTGGATCATAATCCACCTGTTGGTCATAATAAGGCTTTGAATACATGACTGTTAGAGAGGCGGACAGAAGAGACACACACCTTCATGGTGAGAGAGTGACACAACAGCAGGGATGTAGTGATTCAGCTGTTCTGATGATAACTGAGAGATTTTATAATGAAATATCGCCATCGTGTTAATAACACACACACACACACACACACACACACACACACACACACACACACACACACACACACACACACACACACACACATATGATACTGCAGTGTAAATAATCTGGTGTCTCATAAATAATTTCTCTTTCTTTGCGTCCGTCCCCAAACACCATCTGGTTCCTCCTCACACTCAGTCAGTGTCATTAAATTATCGTACTGTTCTGGTTTCAGTCTCTCTCGTCTCCTCCTCACACTCAGAATAATTCATTTGCCAAAAAGAGATAATTGGACTGATCGCATTGTTATTATTATTGTTCACATTTTCTATAGAAACAGTGATAATATCATTATTATGGACTCCTCTGGCCTCTGTGATCAGGTCGTGAAGATCTGACATGGTGTCGGCCTTGATATCAGATTACTTCTATTTTATACTACAATACAATACACTACTACAATAACAGGAGGGAGGGGCTCATTCTTCACTCAGGTACAACGATTTAAAAAAGACTTTGCCAAACCCTTCAGCTGGAAGCATGACGAGATTACTGAGCAGCCTCTCCTGGCCCTCACCTGCAAAATGATATGACAGCATTAACGTGTACTGACCACACAGACTCACAATGACCATGAGGAGACAAAATGACCGCAGAGACTCAAGACAGCAAACAAAGAGACAAAACCAGCATGACATCATTGAGCCTGAGGAGACCTGGTGTTAACATGTGTGATCTGAACACAGGAGGAGACACATCACTCTTCACACCAGCTGAACACTTCACTTCTTCAGATTTCGTTACAGCCTGCACACAAATGTCTGCTAGCTGCTCTGTAGCGTGTGCGCTACTCATGTTAGTGGTTGTGTCAGTGCAGCTGGGGACATCCAGACTCAAATCTAGAAAGATTTAGAGTCCGGCCCTCATGATACAGCCTTCCTACCCAAGGGGCAGCACTAACTGAGGCATATTAAACGCCGCTGCACGCAATTGGATAGCACGATGGCCAATCAGAGCAAAAAACAAGGTGAGGTATTCATTGCACTGAGCCCCATGTGTTTGCCATCCAGTGGGCCTAACTGATATATTAAGCTTTGCCGTATCCCGTCAGCAAAACAGTAAAAACGCCCTTCATCCTCTGTACTTCGCTTAGCGTTTCTTCCAAAGTTAAATTGAATGGACGTGCTCCTTCGGCAGCTGCCATCTTGGCTGTTTACTTTTCGTCATCATGTTACGGCCACCCAGAGCCCGCCTCTGTCAGATAGACTGATCTGATTAATCCGATGGCGATTCGCTGGGCTCTGCTCATCAGGGCTGGATCCCCGTGTAGAGCAAATTCAAATTTGCTAGGGGCGGGGCATCTGGATTTCCAGGTTAAGGGACATCAGCAGAATTCAACATGTCTCCTCCCACAGGGCAAAACGATGGACGGTTACGCATCACTTCGTCCAACTCGACATAAAATGGGTAAATTATAGAGCTCTTAGCGCACTGTCACCAAAACAACGACCAGGCCCGGCACCCGTGACGTCGTCCACGCATCAGGACGCATTAAGGCTCAGTTATTCTCTCTTTACACATGAAAACAGAAACATCTGTTTGAAATACTTCCATGGCATACTTTATGACGTCATAGATACAGCCAATAGACGGCACTGGAGTCAAAAGTTTCACAAAAAGACAAACAATGGAGAACGTCATAATATTGTTCCTTTAAACGGAGGCAGTGTTGTGGACAACAGTGGTTTGTGAGGTCATCAAATACATCGCCACACGTGGACGGAGAATTCTCTTCACTATATCACTGACTTGTTCCTTTCTTCCGTTATTTAAACGTCTTCATCGTTTCCTGTGGTTGTTTATTGTTTGAACTTCTCTACACTGCCTCCACCATCTCTCATGGCTCAGTTTTGTATCTGTACTCTTTCAGAAAACGTGCACAAATAACGGATGAAGTGAACACAGAGTCCGTCTGCCTCTGTATCAAACGTTGAGCTTCACTGAGCCTTCAGTGTTTATGCTACAAAAGATTTGTGGTCAAACGTGTCTCAGACCACGTCAGGAAGCGTCACGTCTGAGTGATCGGGTCACGATGCGTCTCGGTGGTTGTTTACACTTGTGTCTAACGCTGTCCATCTGTGTTTGTTCGTTAATATCAGGTCTAAAGCGGCCCCTCTGTACGAGAGGTGTTGGGGCCTGTTACAGATCTGTGCCCAGGTGTCTGTTGTCTCATGATCCGCCCATGACTGGAGGTGAACCTTGAGTTTAGGGTTTTAGTTTAAAACAATGGGCGTCGACCTTTGCCATCGAAAGAGCTGTTATTGATCAAAAATCATTTTAAACATTAGTCTGGAGCCACACAACATATGAAGCCTCATAATGATGTTAAAATGTAATGATACAAACAGGTCTGAATGAGCATTCAACGCACATTTGAGTTGCTGAAGTGTGAAAATGTTTTTTTGTTCAGTTTTTTTGCACATGTTCACAACTGCAGAAAGTCAGAATCACTTCAAATGTTAAAAAATAATCGTTATTAATTTCCATTATATATATTTTTTTTTTTTGTCAGAGCCAAAGAGAGCCAGGGGGGAGGGGCCAAACAGAGCTGCGTGTCGCCTACCTCTGCTTTAAAGGGTCACTGCACCCAAATCACACACATGCAAACACCATATTTTCCCTCTGACCCATAAAAATATGATTTCAATATTTGCTGAAGTTATGAGACAGAAAGTTTCAGCATGAAGTTCAGGGAGGAAGTGAGTCACTGTCTGCTGCAGGTATTTTAAAATCTCTGTCGTGTTGGGGCGGCGGCTGAAGTGTGAGCGCTGACGATATCTAAACATGAGCAACAAAAAAAGGTGTGTGCACGGCTGCGTCCAGTCAGGAGCCGCTTTACAGTCTGATCTGACCTTTAGAGCGTTGACACAGAATCTGAACCAGAGACGAGGTCTGACTGTAAACTCACATCGTCAGTGACGGACAGGAAGATGGTGTGTGTGTGTGTGTGTGTGTGTGTGTGTGTGTGTGTGTACTGTACCCTGCACGGTTGGATCAACATGTGTGTGTGTACGTGCGAGTGTGGATACTGTACGTGACCTTTTGGAGTGTGTGTGTGTGAGTGTGAGTGCACACAGTGATGGGGGGGGGTATCAGTACACAAAACCACGTTAGCGCTGTCACATGCAGAGCTGAAATTGGATTAGTGTCAGCCATGATAAGGCGAAGGGGCGAAAGAGGGAAAAGGAGAAAATTGGAAGAAAGGAAACGGCTATTTCAGCACCACTACCTCCCTCTCCACCTCCACCTCCACCTCCCACAATAATTTCATTTCAAATTCCAGGCACTGAATGCATAACCGCACCGCCATGCCGTTATGGAGCCGGCTGAAGTTAATGGAATATTTATATGCAGACTGTGGAACCCTGAATTTCCTTTCTTTTCCGAACAGCGTGCAACCTCCCCCCCTTCTACCTTTCTCCAATCTCTGGTTCTAGAATTGCCTTTGTTAGGATTTGACACTATTTTTACACCTCTGAGAGCACTGTATTTCCATCGGCTGCAGTTGAAAGGGCCTGCAGAGAGACAGAGTGAATGTGAGCAGCGTTTGGTCAGGTGCTATTAGCTTCGCCGCACCACGCCACGTAGAAATCAATGCAGAGGGAGTAACAACAGACGACCCCACGTCACGTACTCTTTTAAACGGCGGAGGAAGATTCAATTAAGCTAATGCAGAAAGAAAAGAAGGGGGGGGGGGAATAGCTGTGACCAACCAGAACAATCATGTGGACTGAAAAATGCTGCATTAAATAATGATGGAAGGCTGAGAGCAGATCTGTGTGGAGAAAGTGAAAAGAGAAGAGTAGCAGGTGGAGTAAAGGGTGGTTGGGAAGAGATAGAGATGCTGACAGGTGAAACTGAAAAGAGACAGAGAGACGGGGGGGGGGGGGTTACTCACAGAGGAGCTATAAATACAGGAGAGAGGAGCCCTGGGTTGCTGCATAAAGCCACAATAAGATGCCTCCACATCGTTAGCATTCAGCTAGCGTAGCATTATAGCCCGGCTCCTGCTGTGTCTATAGTAAAAGCAATAAGAGGCAGGTGTTGGGGGACCAGCAGCAGCAATATGGCACATTGTTGTGCAGCAGGCTGGACGCCGAGCGGGGGCACTGAGAGATAGCACGACTGGGACACAGATAGACTCCCATTAAGTATTCAACCACGGGGTCACAGCGGCCCCGGCTCCTCCACAGAGACACACATCTCCATCCTGCAGCCACAGCGTGTGCAGTCACAGCGGCGCTGCAGCGAGGGATTTATCTGGAGGGGCTGTAAACAACACACAGCACTTTATGGTGGGAGTTTGTCACCCAATAACTTTGCAGTGGAAATGCTCCAATAACCCGTTTGTGCTGATGCTTTAATCAATGTCCCCCGTTTGAATGGCGAGCTGTGTCCCTGCTGTGACGATATAAAAATGATATCAGCCGCTCACTTTGTGCTGCAGCTGAATCGGTGGCGCTGTGACCGTGATGCTCCCCAGAGATTGGATCATCCCTCTGTTAGCTGGCTCAGCCTGATAACTCCTTCAACAGATAACAAGCAGGGACAGAAAGGAAACACCACCTGTACGTGTGTGTGTGTGTGTGTGTGTGTGTGTGTGTGTGTGTTGTTCACATCAAACAGTGTGTTCCTGGGCTCCCTGTTAGCGTTTGAAAAATGACATGAATGGACACCTTTAGAAACAGCAGCACCTCGCTCTTTGTGGGGAGGGAGGAAGGAAGGCAGGGTGTTATATTGGCGGAGTGAAAAAAAAAGATGAGTCATGTCGCCTTTAATAAAAGCATCCGCGCCGTCTGTGTGGAGTTGTGGTTGGCACCATCAGCACATTGTTATCTCCCTCTGTTCCCTGGCTAAGAGGCGGCAGCGGACCTCCCAGGCCGCCGCGTGGCACAGCCGCACTAGAGGCCATTAAAGACGGGCGGCAGCACCTGGCAAATAGGAGGCCACTGGGGAGAGGGAGGAAATGAAGGGGAATGGAAGCAAAGAGCCACACAAGAAATGGAAGCTCATTATCGCTCAGAGCCGGTATTACAGGCGAGCTGTCGGCACACCTTTGCTTCCCCGGCGGAGTCGGAGGTGTGAGGAGGGAAAAATGTAATTCTGCCTGACAGTGTTTTCATAATTAGACCGGAACATGATCGGTTTGAGCCTCCTAACCTTCAGATCACCGTTTCAATACGGACAAAAGAAGAAGCGGAGTCATTGTTCACGACCACATCTGCTCTTTGTTACGCAGGGAAACAGTTTTGAATCAGCTCTGTGTATTTCGCCACAGGACAGAGAGAAAAGGCCACACATGTCAGAAAATAAAAGAATGTCTGATGGTCGCCGTGTGGACCGAACCAAAAGGCCAGAGTCACATTTCTTTCTCTCCTGCAGGAGCGTCACATGGACCCGTCATAAATCAGGGGTGTTGTAACAGTGCCCCCTTGTGGACAGGCTGGGAACAGGGCTGAGCCTGGACCTGTGCAGACAGCCGGAGCTGCAGCTCATGATTCACTGTGAGCAGCTGAGTTCATCACGACTAAATGTTCTTTAAATGTAAAAGCATCTGCAGGTGAAAACAGGTGTGTTAAAGACTTCAATCTTCTGATTTCTCTCATTCAAACGGTGACATGTCTCTTCCTGCTGACTGTACACTTCAGTCTGACACTGCTCTTGCTCAGTGTTACATTCATCCATCAGGTCTGTCTGCGTGCAGCTGCAGGTCGAACTCTTTCACCGTCTCTACGCCACTAAAGCTAAACTGTCACAAACGCTCTTCATCTCTAACGACATCTGTCCTCGATGCAAACGAGCTCCTGCAACAACGATCAACATGCTTTGGTCATGTAACTCGTCACGTAACTTTTGGACCTCGATATCTGAGGTACGCTCACATACCTGCAGGACACAACAGGTCCTGAACTATTTACAGCGTCAGCGTTGTTTGGCACCTCGGACCAGGCAGGGTGTCACTTCACACCGACCAAATGTGATTGCATTTACGTCATCGTTAGCATGAAGGCTAATGCTCATTGGATGAAGGCTGCCTGTCCACCTGTCCACCTGTCCACCTGTCCTTCATACAGCAGGTCAACAAGTCATGATGTGTCTTCAGTCAGAGAAGCTGAGGGTTTAATCACACTTAATGAATGTAATGGGAAACTGTCTCCATCACAGCAGCTTCAGACCACGTGTGTGTGTGTGTGTGTGTGTGTGTGAGCTGTCAATCAGACCTGTTTCCTGTCAACCTCTTGTGTGTGTGTGTGTGTGTGTGTGTGTGTGTGTGTGTGTGTGTGTGTGTGTGTGTGTGTGTGTTCTGGTTGTCTTACTGTTAAAAAATGAATAAATAAAGTGTTAACTCATCGCTTTTAAAATGTTCCTTTGTGTTGTATTTATGGTTTTTAATTATCCACTGTTCTTACAGGTCTAATCTGTGTGTGTGTGTGTTTGTGTGTGTGTGTGTGTGTGTGTGTGTGTGTGTGTTTAATTGTTGTGATTTTATGTGTAAAGCACTTTGTAAAATTGCTTTTGATAAGTGCTTTCAAATAAAGTTTATGATTCTTATTAAAAGTCATTTCAGTCTCCAGTGATGAGACGGTGCAGCAGGGTCGTGTGTGCACAGAGCTTTTTAAAGGGTTAATGAGGCTCATGGAACAATATATTTAAACTCCACCATCACTTAAAGCACAACACAAAGCAACATGTCAACTGACAACAAACTGCATCATTCCATCATCCTGCCTGATGAAATCAGAGGAGAAGCACTGATAAATAACTACGAGGAAATTATGAATGTTTTAACGTCATTTGAGCTGAATTCACCTTTAAATTCCTCAAAAACTGGTCAGTAAAATCACATATAATTGTTTAATGGACATAATCAGCCTCATCCTGAACACAGAGCCTACAAATTTTTCACAGAACTTTTTAAGGATTGAAAAAAAAAAAAAGTCTTAAAAATGAAAATGATGTGAGTGAGATCATCAGACTGCTGAAGCTCTGAGTTTCTCCTTAGACTCACTTTTACAGGAAGGTCCACTTTTAATATTCTTTGATGGTTTTATATCTGAACTTTACTGTCGGTACATTTAAACCTGTTTGTTTCAGTGTCACTGTTTCAAATGCTCCCATATTTTGTGCTTTTCTTCTGCTTTAAACTCAAGAGTTTGTTTTTTATCAGCTTCAGTCTGACACTCACTGACTTGGTCAATCCATGTGAAATTTGGCACAGTGGTAGAGGGTCATGGCAGGATGCCAATGAAGCAATATTACATCAATTGGCCAAAGGGGGGCGCTATAGCAACCCATTGAAATGTCAAACTTTGAATGGGCATATCTCATGCCCCGTATGTGGTAGAGACATGAAACTTTGCACAGAGATGTCTCTCCTCATGAGGAACACATTTGCCTCAAGAACCCATAACTTCCGCTTATATAGATTTTCCGCCATTTTGAATGTTTTGAAAAACACTTCAAATGGATCTCTTCCTAGGAAGTTTGAGCGATCTGCATGAAACTGGGTGAACATAATCTAGGGACCAATATCTAAAGTTCCCTCTTGGCAAAAGTTGGAAAACTTCCTAAAACTGAGCTTCTATAAGGCAATGAATATTGCGGAGGGCGTGGCTCATCACATAAAGGTGTATAACATCTCAAGGGTTTCACCCATCACCACGCAACTTTGTAGGCATATGACCACACATAATCTGAGGGGACCCCTCCATTATTGACCCCATCAAACAAAATGGGGGCGCTAGAGAGCTCATTACTTATCTAGGCCTAACCGCCATGTGGATTTTTACTAAACTTGGTAGATATGTAGAACAGGACGCCTCAAGGTGACTGGAGAAATTTAACTCTAATTGGCAACTGGGTGGCGCTATAACAGCAGAAAAATGCTTCAAAATGGCTAAAATGCGAGCGATGGCTGTGGCTCCCCCTGTGGACCAATGTTGGTGTTTCTAATGTTTGGTATGACTAAGTCATGGTATGGTCTGCTGTACATAATCATGGAAACTGTCAGTGTGTCATTCTGTCTGTCCCACGTTTTTTTTTTCTACTCACTGACGTGGTCAATCTATGTGAAACTGCACATAGGCGTTGAGGACTGGCAGGTAGAAGGTGACACAGCTACCAATGGATGTGGATTAGTTTATTTATGTTTTTTTCTTTTACTCAGATTTCACCTGCTGACAGGAGCTCACTCCTCTGATCCACATTTGAGTTATTTATATGAAGTCGTATATTTGCTCTCACACCTCCGTCCGTTCCTGTGTGTGCACAGTGCTGTTTGATATTTGTCTGCTCATGATCTCAATATTAGCATGTTGTGAGTGAGGGAGAGGCTGATATTTTATAATAATAATTAATATTATCAATGCGTGTCAATGTGACCTGAAGAGACTTTCCTGTTTAGTTCTCACTAACTGTGCAGTGACGTCACATTAACCTGTGTAAGATTAGACTCAGAGTCATCTCAGCTGACTAATGAAGGAGAGACTTTTTTATGACGTGTCAAAGATGATTATTTCATATTTTAACGTCAGATCTCCTTTTTAAATAAAAACTAGCATTACAGCCTTGTGGTTGAACACATGTCAGTGAAACATGGACACGTCTCACACACACACAGGAAACATGTCCTGACGATCACTTGCACAGAGACATAAAGCTCAGTAGGATTCTTCAGTTTGTTTAAGAACTGGATTTTATGTAAAACACAGTGTGATGTCTCGACTCTGGATGCTGGACATCAGGGGGTCAAAGGGAGGCCGGTGCTTTACACGTCCCTGCGATGCAGCGTCAACAGGAGGCCTGCAGGTTGTGAAGAGATTTATTCAGCTTCACTTCACAAACACAAAACCTTTCAAACGCCAATCTCCTCACAGAGCCCGTCAGTTAAACGAGCACCTGACCGCAATTATGCTAATTTGAGGTAATTAGCTGAGAAACCTGGTCGCCCTAATGAGTTGTTGCAAAGGAGAACAGGCTAATTTTGGATAATGAGCCTCACACTGAGCGCTGCGGTTTACATAACACACCAGCTAAATGTGTGTTTTCAAAGGAAGTCCCATATACAGTCACACACACACACACACACACACACACACACACACACACACACACACACACACACACACACTTTGTGTGTGTGTGTGTGTGTGTGTGTGTGTGTGTGTGCCTGCTGAAAAACATGTTCTCCACGACCTGCCACCAACACGCCTCGCTGCTGCTATTCCTGCCCAGGTCAGCTGTTGACCTGACAGCCAAGTGTCAGGGGAGAGAGCACATGTCAGCTGCAGGTGGGCGCTCTCAGCAGGGAGCGATGCTGCGGCACTGACCGTCTGACAGAGCAGGACATCACAGCACTGAGGGACTGCACGTAAGTTGACTTCTCTTTCACCTTTATTCTCTCCACAGATACTGAAATAATCCATGTGCTGTGTGCTCAGATGTAGCTGCTGTCTGACGAGGTCACCTGAGGTTCCACGAGGTTGTGTGTGACTCAGGTAGAAGCACATTTCCTTCTCACGCATGCAGGTGGACGGAGCAGCTTCTCGTTCTGGCTCTGACAGAAGTAACGTCTTGTTTTAATCTGTCGAGGAGCCGGAGCCACAGATGTGTCCTCTGAGAGCAGGATGGATTTCAGCTGTGATGATTTAAAGTGCTGATGACACGTGATGTCTTCTTCTTCTGCTGTGTCTCCTCAGCTGAGCAGTTAACGTGGGCATCGGTCTGGAGGTCTCCAACCCTCTGAAGATGTACGGCCTGTACCTGGAAGCAGTCAACGATTACATCAATGAGTCCTACGGAGAGGATGTGTGGAGACTGATCGAGAACCGAGCAGAGATCCCACACCTCAAGTTTGTTCGACATCAGATGTACAAGTAGGTTTCTCTACATCAGGTTTATTCAGTGTGTGTGAACAGACACAAACTGTGTGTGTGATAAAACTACCAGAGGATACTCGTGTAACAGCTCAGAGACCTGACAACGTGCTCTGCCCAGGGGCCACTGGTGCTTAATGACAGGAGGCCGGGGGCCACTCTTATGATATCTATCAGATAACCTGTATAAATAAACACGTATTCACCTGTCCACTCTGCGGCCCCTCACAGCTGTACGCAGGGCCGTCTCTAGGGTTCATGGAGATTCTACCAGAGGGGTCCTTCTTTTTTTTTTTTTTTAAACAAGCTCTATGTAGATGCTTTTTAACCCTTTGAAACTTGGAGCGACGTCACTTTTCTTGTGCTGCCTTCAGACGCCTTTAACAAGCATTCAAACCTTTGAATCTCTGAAACAAACCGCTGTGATTTATTTCAAACACACGGAGAACAAAGGCGATGAGCAGCCTGGTGAGACATGCTCCACAAAGGGCAACAAATTAATAGAATTAAAAAAAATATTTGACCATAGTCAGTTATTATTATAACATATTTTAACCAAACGATTAGAATTTTTGAGCTCTTTGTTTGATTTTAACTTTCTTTTTCTTTTCCTTTTAAAAGAAAATTATTTCCTTGTTTTTAATTTCATCTTTCGCTGCTCGTGGCCTTCGTCTCATGTTTTCTGAAAGAAACCAAACCAATGTGCTCGGGTTTCCAAGGGGATAATGCACTCTGAGTACATTAAAGCAAATGGACGAATGGTCGACCCAGCACCCTGTCAGGCTTCAAACTGAGTATCACTGGCTTTAACTATCGCTCATGTGCAAAACTTGAAGACCTGACAAATGTAAAAATGTGTCAGATTCAGGAAGCACTGATTCTTTGTCAGATATAACTATATGAACTCTGCAGCTGAAACTGTGGACGAGTGAGTGATGATGTGTTGAACTGTGACGATGAACTTCAACACGACGTCATGAACAGCTGTGACAACATTTAGTGAAGACCTGCAGTTAGCACACGTTTGTAAAGAAAAGTTTTGAATTCTTGTTTAGTTTTTATTTAAGCTTTGACAATTTGTCTTCAGTTTTGTTAAGTTATATCATTAGGGAGCGAGCCTAGAGGCAGAGCAGTCCTCTGCCTCTAGGCTCGCTCCCTATTGTTTTTGGTGCATTTATCATTATTATTATCATTATTATTATTAGTATTATTATTATTGTTATTATTATGTCTTTCTTTCTTTCTTTCTTTCTTTCTTTCTTTCTCCCTCCCGCCGCCTCTTTGAACTGGAATTTGACCCCTAAACATGCTCAAAAACGCACCAAAATTGGCACGCACATCAGAAATCATGAAATTAACCCCTAAAGTGCCAAAATGAGCTCTCTAGCGCCACCTAGGCACACTACGCTACGGCCTGTAGGAACGTTGTAGAAACATCAAACCAAACTATCGTGTTCGTCTCATGAAGACCTAAAAATCACGCGCTGACACCCCTGACCTAAATCCAACAGGAAGTGAGGTAATTGCCCTTTCAAAGTAAGATTTTGCCTTAAAACTGCCTTTCCTAAAAAAAACATCTTCTCATACACTGTTTATCGTATCGGCTTCAAACTTGCAGGGATGCCAGATCAACTCCTTCTAATCAAAAGTTATTCGTAACTTTTCCATTCCTCGATTCGTTTGGATTTTGTGGGCTCCTGAAGGTGAGATGTCAGAAAAACGTCCAGACGGTCGACGAAAGCTGTCCCATAGGAAATGAATGGCAGCAGGGGGGAGAAAGAGACCAATCTTTGGGCTTTTTCTAGCCTTTACAGTGTCGCCATACTTTGACCTACAGACTCCATTCCAACTCTCAAATGTTGTCTGTGTCTGTGTCTCTCTGTCTCTGTGTCTCTGTCTCTGTCTCTCTCTGCTCTTCTGCCAGGTGCACCTGCTTTATTACCATGGCAACCGCTGTGCCACACAAACTGACAGAAACATGGTGTGTGTGTGTGTGTCTACATGTTACATGCAGACATGACAGAAACATGATGTGTGTGTGTGTGTCTACATGTTACATGCAGACATGACAGAAACATGATGTGTGTGTGTGTCTACATGTTACATGCAGACATGACAGAAACATGGTGTGTGTGTGTGCGTGTCTACATGTTACATGCAGACATGACAGAAACATGATGTGTGTGTGTGCGTGTCTACATGTTACATGCAGACATGACAGAAACATGATGTGTGTGTGTCTACATGTTACACGCAGACATGACAGAAACATGGTGTGTGTGTGTGTGTGTGTGTGTCTACATGTTACATGCAGACATGACAGAAACATGATGTGTGTGTGTGCGTGTCTACATGTTACATGCAGACATGACAGAAACATGATGTGTGGGTGTGTCTACATGTTACACGCAGACATGACAGAAACATGGTGTGTGTGTGTGTGTGTGTGTGTGTCTACATGTTACATGCAGACATGACAGAAACATGATGTGTGTGTGTCTACATGTTACATGCAGACATGACAGAAACATGGTGTGTGTGTGTGCGTGTCTACATGTTACATGCAGACATGACAGAAACATGGTGTGTGTGTGTGCGTGTCTACATGTTACATGCAGACATGACAGAAACATGATGTGTGTGTGTGTCTACATGTTACACGCAGACATGACAGAAACATGGTGTGTGTGTGTGTGTGTGTGTGTCTACATGTTACATGCAGACATGACAGAAACATGATGTGTGTGTGTGTCTACATGTTACACGCAGACATGACAGAAACATGGTGTGTGTGTGTGTGTGTGTGTCTACATGTTACATGCAGACATGACAGAAACATGATGTGTGTGTGTCTACATGTTACACGCAGACATGACAGAAACATGGTGTGTGTGCGTGTCTACATGTTACATGCAGACATGACAGAAACATGGTGTGTGTGTGTGTCTACATGTTACATGCAGACATGACAGAAACATGATGTGTGTGTGTGTGTGTGTCTACATGTTACATGCAGACATGACAGAAACATGGTGTGTGTGCGTGTCTACATGTTACATGCAGACATGACAGAAACATGGTGTGTGTGTGTGTCTACATGTTACATGCAGACATGACAGAAACATGATGTGTGTGTGTGTCTACATGTTACATGCAGACATGACAGAAACATGATGTGTGTGTGCGTGTCTACATGTTACATGCAGACATGACAGAAACATGGTGTGTGTGTGTGTCTACATGTTACATGCAGACATGACAGAAACATGGTGTGTGTGTGTGTCTACATGTTACACGCAGACATGACAGAAACATGGTGTGTGTGCGTGTGTGTGTGTGTGTACATGTTACATGCAGACATGACAGAAACATGGTGTGTGTGTGTGTGTGTGTGTGTGTGTGTGTCTACATGTTACATGCAGACATGACAGAAACATGATGTGTGTACGTGTCTACATGTTACACGCAGACATGACAGAAACATGATGTGTGTGTGTGTGTGTGTCTACATGTTACATGCAGACATGACAGAAACATGGTGTGTGTGCGTGTCTACATGTTACATGCAGACATGACAGAAACATGGTGTGTGTGCGTGTCTACATGTTACATGCAGACATGACAGAAACATGGTGTGTGTGTGTGTGTGTGTGTGTGTCTACATGTTACACGCAGACATGACAGAAACATGGTGTGTGTGTGTGTGTCTACATTTTACACGCAGACATGACAGAAACATGATGTGTGTGTGTGTGTCTACATGTTACATGCAGACATGACAGAAACATGATGTGTGTGTGTGTCTACATGTTACATGCAGACATGACAGAAACATGATGTGTGTGCGTGTGTCTACATGTTACATGCAGACATGACAGAAACATGGTGTGTGTGTGTGTGCGTGTCTACATGTTACATGCAGACATGACAGAAACATGATGTGTGTGTGTGTCTACATGTTACATGCAGACATGACAGAAACATGATGTGTGTGTGTGCGTGTCTACATGTTACATGCAGACATGACAGAAACATGATGTGTGTGCGTGTCTACATGTTACATGCAGACATGACAGAAACATGATGTGTGTGTGTCTACATGTTACATGCAGACATGACAGAAACATGATGTGTGTGTGTGTGTCTACATGTTACATGCAGACATGACAGAAACATGGTGTGTGTGTGTGTGTGTCTACATGTTACATGCAGACATGACAGAAACATGATGTGTGTGTGTGTCTACATGTTACATGCAGACATGACAGAAACATGATGTGTGTGTGTGTGTGTCTACATGTTACATGCAGACATGACAGAAACATGATGTGTGTGTGCGTGTTACATGTTACATGCAGACATGAGAAAACATGATGTGTGTGCGTGTCTACATGTTACGCAGACATGACAGAAACATGTGTGTGTGTGTGTGTCTACATGTTACATGCAGACATGACAGAAACATGATGTGTGTGTGTCTACATGTTAACAGCAGACATGACAGAACATGATGTGTGTGTGCGTGTCTACATGTTACATGCAGACATGACAGAAACATGATGTGTGTGTGCGTGTCTACATGTTACATGCAGACTTGACAGAAACATGGTGTGTGTGCGTGTCTACATGTTACATGCAGACATGACAGAAACATGGTGTGTGTGTGTGTGTGTGTGTCTACATGTTACACGCAGACATGACAGAAACATGTGTGTGTGGTGTGTTACATGCAGCAGACATGACAGAAACATGAGTGTGTGTGTGTGTCTACATGTTACACGCAGACATGACAGAAACATGATGTGTGTGTGCGTGTCTACATGTTACATGCAGACATGACAGAAACATGATGTGTGTGTGCGTGTCTACATGTTACGCAGACATGACAGAAAAGATGATGTGTGTGTGTGTCTACATGTTACATGCAGACATGACAGAAACATGTGTGTGTGTGTGCGTGTACATGTTACATGCAGACATGACAGAAACATGGTGTGTGTGCGTGTCTACATGTTACATGCAGACATGACAGAAACATGGTGTGTGTGTGTGTGTGTGTGTGTCTACATGTTACACGCAGACATGACAGAAACATGATGTGTGTGTGTGTGTCTACTGTTACACGCAGACATGACAGAAAACATGTGTTGTGTGTGTGTCTACATGTTACACGCAGACATGACAGAAACATGATGTGTGTGTGCGTGTCTACATGTTACATGCAGACATGACAGAAACATGATGTGGGTGTGTGTGTCTACATGTTACATGCAGACATGACAGAAACATGGTGTGTGTGCGTGTCTACAGTTACATGCAGACATGACAGAAACATGATGTGTGTGTGTGTCTACATGTTACATGCAGACATGACAGAAACATGATGTGTGTGTGCGTGTCTACATGTTACATGCAGACATGACAGAAACATGATGTGTGTGTGTGTCTACATGTTACATGCAGACATGACAGAAACATGGTGTGTGTGTGCGTGTCTACATGTTACATGCAGACATGACAGAAAATGGTGTGTGTGTGTGTGGTGTGTGTCTACATGTTACACGCAGACCATGACAGACACATGGTGTGTGTGTGTGGTGTCTACATGTTACACGCAGACATGACAGAAACATGATGATGTGTGTGTGTGCGTGTCTACATGTTACATGCAGAATGACAGAAACATGATGTGTGTGTGTGTGTGTCTACATGTTACACGCAGACATGACAGAAACATGATGTGTGTGTGTGGTGTCTACATGTTACATGCAGACATGACAGAAACATGATGTGTGTGTGCGTGTCTACATGTTACACGCAGACATGACAGAAACATGATGTGTGTGTGTCTACATGTTACATGCAGACATGACAGAAACATGATGTGTGTGTGCGTGTCTACATGTTACATGCAGACATGACAGAAACATGGTGTGTGTGCGTGTCTACATGTTACATGCAGACATGACAGAAACATGGTGTGTGTGTGTGTGTGTGTGTCTACATGTTACACGCAGACATGACAGAAACATGATGTGTGTGTGTGTGTGTCTACATGTTACGGCAGACTGACAGAAACATGATGTGTGTGTGTGTGTGTCTACATGTTACACGCAGACATGACAGAAACATGATGTGTGTGTGCGTGTCTACATGTTACATGCAGACATGACAGAAACATGATGTGTGTGTGCGTGTCTACATGTTACATGCAGACATGACAGAAACATGGTGTGTGTGCGTGTCTACATGTTACATGCAGACATGACAGAAACATGTGTGTGTGTGTGTACATGTTACATGCAGACATGACAGAAACATGATGTGTGTGTGCGTGTACATGTTACATGCAGACATGACAGAAACATGGTGTGTGTGTGTGTGTGTCTACATGTTACATGCAGACATGACAGGGGCACAATCTTCATTTTAACCCTTCAGGTGCCAGTTTATTGAGGAAAATATTCCATTTTCATTTCAGCATTTCAAAAGGCTTGAAAGTGGTGAGAGATAAAGACATACTGTAAATGAGAAAACTTTTCATCGTGACCCAAAGTTTGTGATGTGATGTGATGTGACCTAAACTAACCTTAACAGATGACACATGCATCTGACTATAACGAAATATAATAACGAAAAAATAGAGGGAATAGTGATAAAGTGGTAAAACTTGGCATTGATCCACAGCCTCAGACGGATGTGCTCAATCGTGCCGTGCACACAAGCTCAGTTGGTAGGCGATACTATGTTTTCACATTTTTAACAATGCAATTTAAAAGTTTTGATTTTTATTGATAACCTACATTTACCAACAACATAAAGACTACATTTAGCACCAAAAATATGTGTAAAAAATAAATAAAATAATAATAATAAAAATAAATAAATTTATAAATAAATAAAAAAACGAACATGTAATACCAAATTTTCATAACGAATACCTACCCATAGAAACGAATATCCAAATATTTGGGTACAGCCCTAATAGTCTATTATTTTTCTTTTGAAACAGAACCTTGCTACAAAGGGTGATATTAGAAAAACATATCTCAAGTATCAAAAGCAAACTTTCATGCTAAAAAAAACTGCTTTTCACATTAAAAGAAACAAAAGATCAGTTTTCTCTATTTTCTACTACACAAAACCTTTAACCTGAGTGAAACTGAATCAACAGAAGTTCAGACTGACTTGAATATTTACAGCTATGTCAGATAGTGACAAGAGACATAAGATCAATTTTGTTATTTTTAATTCGTGATGGTGATCAAATCGTATAACATGAAGCCAATTAGCTTTTGCCGCATGGCTTGAAAAAAAAAAAAAAAAAAAGAAATCTGGGGAACCGGAGACCCCGGAGAAAACCCCATCCACGAAGGTAGGCTACACACTAACTCACAAAGGCTCAGGAACGGGAATCAAACCCTCACCTGTGAGATCGTGCTCTGCCTACCAAGGTGGTCCTAAGAGCTCTGCACCAGCTCCCCTGCTTCCTGAAAGGAAGCAGGCATGAGTATTTCCTGTCCTATACTATTGGATTAAGTGATTAATCAGCTGTGCGGTACACCCAGCACACAGCTGATTAATCACTTAATCCAGTAGCATAGGACAGGAAATACTCATGCTGGTGCACAGAGCCCTTTGCATTTATGCTGGAGGAAAAAGGCCTCATGCCAATTTTTTCCTCCAGCATGAATCCTGTCACCTAAATGGAAGTGACTCTGGCCCTGATGGAAGTGAAGGACCTAGAGATAGCTTGGCCCAGACTGGAAACGAGCCTGCAGATGGCACTCGGTTGCTTCGGTGGCTTCAGCAGATGGTGCTTGAAGGTGCTGACCACGTGATCGATTTCTTGTTCTCGGATCATTTTGAGAAGAACAAGCTCAACACAGCCACAGGATTTACACAAATCCTTGAAAACAGCCTTGTCGAGTCTTTTAAAAGTTGCTGGGGAGATCTCAAAATCAACCCCCTCAACCTCTGCCAATATCCTACTGAATAGGTTGTCAATGATGACATAGAGGTTTTCAGGTCTGATGTTGGTCTTTGCTTTTTTAAAGACTCTAGTGACAAGCTTGTTCACAAGTAATCTGACAGAGAGTCTGTTAAACTCTGAATCCTGGCCTGGTTCAGCACCTGTCTCAGGTACCGCAGTCACAGTACCTGAGGCAGGTACTGTGACTGCGGGTGCTGGTGAGGTTGGCTCAGTGGTATTTAAAGCCATCATGACATTGTCACAATGGATGCCAGTCTGATACCGCAGGCAAAACCTCAGCAGTACCTGGAACTGCAACACTGTCCTGCCAGCAGCCTTCCTGATGACGGTCTGCATATTTATGAATGATGCAAACTGACGAAAAAACTCTGGAGTCATCGCGTCGATGGTATAATCAGAAAGGAGGCTCCTCAGTGCCTGTGTAAAGACCAGGTCTCTACCCTCTGAAATACGGTGCAGTTTTGTTAACTGCCTCTCTCCATCAGCAGGCTGTTCCTCGTCACCCTCTGGTTGGAGCAGTTGAGAGACAGATTCAGCAAAGGATTGCAGTGATTCTCTGCTTTCCACTTTGCTGTTTGGTGAGAAAATGTTCTTCAGTTTTCTCGCAGCCCGATGAATCAACTGTTTGGCATACTGTTTAGCCAACAGAAGACTAATCTTGGGTTTATCTGCCCCGACTGCTGCACCAACAGACTCGCTGATGTCCCTTGCAACACTGTCACTCTCCTGGTAGGCGTCACGCAGCAAAACATCACGCTCAGTGTTGGAGGCATCGTCCAGTAAAACGTCCAGGATACCTCCCAACTCCTTGGACACTATTTTCTGGACCTGTGATTTTTTACTCTCTGAGCTGTCAGCTGACTGCTTTGAGTCAGACTCAGAGCTTCCCACCTGCACAGGTGATGAACTGCAGCTCTCATCACCATCATCACCCACTAAGTTCACATGCTCTAGATCTCCAGGTGAAAATCTTAAGCACAGACTAGCAAATGATGTCTTTCTGATGAAAGAGCGTATCATTGATCGAGCGTGCTTGACCATGTCATTAACCTTACAGCAGGGAGTCATGTGAGACGTAAACTGACCCTCTGTATCGCTGCTCATCGTGATGGCGGAGTTGACGCTTTTGCAAACTTCCTGAGTCATGATGTCCATCAGGCTCTGTGAGCTGACGTCAGGCTCTGCAGTTTTTACTCCCAGAGCTTGAGCAAAAGCTTCTGGGACTGCGTTGCCCATCACGGATGCAACATCATCCTCAGACATTGTATCAACAGCCAAACTGGTGGAAAGGCAGTTTATAATATAAACTGCCAAATCCATCAGTAGCTCGCCAGCCTAAGTGTGATGGCATTATCTGGTTTACCATCCCTTATACCGAGCAGCTGAGCTCCTGACAGCTGTTGGAAAAATCTGTCCACAAAGGGACGTAACTGGTCGACTCCAAACTGGGTTACCTCTATCAATTCGTTGTTGATATGATTTAATTGTGGCGTCAGCTTTAAGCTTTATTGTAGCATATATAACGTTATGACAAAGAAGGACCAGTTTATCAGACGCAATGATGCTAGACGATAATTGTAATACTGTAAATGAGAAAACTTTTCATCGTGACCCAAAGTTTGTCATGGCAGTAAATTAACTCATCTCATTTGCATATTGTGGCGTCACTAGACGGCGGCCATATTGGATTTCAAACATCTCAGTAAAACAACATTTTGAACATATTTACACAGTAGATTTCTTTTGTTTTGTGCTGTTTTTATCGTCTCATCCTCAAAATAAAGGAAGAGGAATCTGATGGCAATAAATTTGCTCATCTAATTTGCATATTGTGACATCACTTCTACATACCTACAGCTACAGAAAGCATTCAAATATCAAAACATTCAGCTCTGTAAGGATTTTTTATGATTGTGGCAATGTGTTTGATATTTCTAAATAATTGACGATGAAGACATGGGCTGGAGGCCAAACGGGCGCGAGTGCGAGGTCCCGCCCAACGCTGCTCGCAGCTTTAATTATTATTTAGTTTTTATATATATTTAGTTTTAGTCGGGTTAGGTGAGATGTCTGAGAGCTGTGTAACTACATATACATGGTTTGGGACTGTGAATTACCACGCTGTATCTCCACAATAAAACGCTGGCACTTTTCACATGTAGTGGAAACTTTACAATTCATTGCGTCTCATACAAGAGAAAATCTGAGAGAAATCAACTTCAGATGCTCCAAATCTGAGCTGAGTAAATTAAATGTCCAGCACTGAAAATGTTCCAGGGAAATGTATTAAAGTATTAAAAGTACAAGTACTCGATGCAGAAAAAATTCAATTGAATAAATAATCAAAATCATGATAGAATGATGAAAGTAATAAAAAGAAAAGCAATTAAAGAAATTAAAACATGTTTTTCAGTAAAGATTAATTTTCTACTTAACTGACTGATCACTTCAGCTGTGCTCGTGTTTCATTTTGTTTGAGTGCAAAACATTTATTTTGTAAAGTAACACCTGAGTTCTTCAGATAATAGTTGTGGAGTAAAACCTAAAACATTTCCTCTTTACAGCGACAATCTGATCCTGCGACTGGCGAAGGCAGCAGGAGAGGTTCTGGGAAAAACCCACGATGAGCTGATGTACGCCTTCGGGGTCTACATGGTGAAGAGGATCGGTAACTACGGATACGAGCGGATCCTGAAGGTGACACAGTAACGACCCTTTCAGCTTGTTAGTATTGGACCTTTTTCCTGTTGACCTATTACGTCACAGACCAAACAATGGACAAACAAGTTAGCTACGGTTAGCTAGCAGCTAACTGCTACCATGGTGGACAACTTTACAGCTCTGTACATTTGGTCCGTCCAAAAAGTCACGGCTCTGGATGTAGATTTCTCCATGTTGTTACCGGCTTCTTCTTCTCTTACACATTTAATGCTATTGGACTTCCGGGTCAAAGCCCGGGGCGGAAACTGTGGAGCATGCTCAGAGCGCCTCGGCCAGTTTGGCTCTGACTGACTGTTTACATGCAGGAGTCACATGATCTGGGTGTGTTAGTCCCACTGTGACACATTCACTGCAGGACCATTTCACTCACACTGACATGTTTACAGGGATTTTACATAAATCTGTTTTCTCTGTCGTCATGGAAACTGAATCACTACAATAAGAACATATCATGAGGAAGCTGTTATAACAAAACACAGCTGAACAGAAGAAGGAAAAATATTTATGCCAAACAAACGTCTCATTAATGAATTCATTAAAACCTGTCTGTGGGGTTGAGGCTGATCTTTGGGAGGTTCGATGCAGAAACACAAAAGCAACGACTACTCTGCACCGAAGACAAACTGACATAGATTTAACTACCAAATGTTCTGACAACATGATAAATAACTTCCTGTGATGAACAGATTATTCATCATATATAAGCCATAGTTACCATTTAAATATCTTCATCATCATCATCATCATCATTGTCGTCCATGTTTCGTAGGTTTTGGGGCGAAATGTGCGCGACTTCATCAACGAGCTGGACAACCTGCACGAGTACTTTCGCTTCTCCTTCCCAAAAGTTCAGCCGCCGAGCTTCTGTGTGGAGGAGGAGTGCGAGACGAGCCTGACGCTGCACTACCGCAGCACACGCAAGGGCTTCACTCAGTTCGTCAAAGGTAAGCAGAGGAAGGGTTTGTACGACAGCAACACACCACAGGTACTTTGGGTACATGGTCATATGTGGATGTGGGAAGTCCATGACCAAACGTGGACATGTGACAGCTGGAGTGAGAATGTGTTGAAGGAACATGGCGGCAGACTCCAACATTGACCCAAGTGCCAAATGCAGGTTGATTTTCTGTTCAGTGATTAAATCTTTATAGGTGTTCGACACACTGGCAGGTTAATATTTCTACCAAAATAGTCATGTCATAAAAAACTGTGCTGCGAGTGTCGACATGGTGCCGATCAGCTGCCATATAACAATAACAGCAACTGACCACGTATCATGCTGACGTGAGAGGGCGGCTGTCACTGACCAGGCGCCGGTACTCAACGACTTCAGAGTGAGACGGGGTTCAGTAGAAACACAGATGCTCTGTCGTCTGAACCAATGTGCCAAACCTCTAACTGCCTCCCTCATCGTCACATTACAGCCCCACTTTTTTTTTTGACCTTTCACAATAAAAGCCTGAGACATACAGCCTACTCTTCCTCGCTGCCGACCAGAGGGGACGTGTTCACATGGTGACGGTGTGCTGACAAGTTGTTCAATGTGTTGATTCTGATTTAAATTTTCCATCCTTACTCCTTATCATCAGCTGTGCAGATATCAGCGTCTCATTCTGAGGGAAAAAAACAAAACGACTCTTATTTTCAGCTGATTAAACACTGAGGAACATGATGAGATTAAATTCACCCCCTGAATCCTCCACACTGGAGCTTCAATTTAAAAAATACTGAATAACAGGTGAATATCAGATCAAGAAAATCAATGAAACAATAGTTAATAGTTTTATATTATCAAACGTTTGACCTTTTTAATTCCTTCCTTTTTAATAACAAGTTATTTTAGTGAAAACAAACAAAGTGATGAACAGTGTGAACAATCTGCACGGCGTGTTGAAAAGTACAATAACCTCTGCGTGGCCACGAGACGCGCTGAGACGTCCAGGTGAAGTCTCTGATTGAAAACAGATCAGAGCCTCACTGAAGTGAAGTTTGCTCAGACTGAATCCGTCCTCAGCTCAACCTCCACACGTCAATGATCAGTGTGTGTGATTGTCTCTGCAGGACAGCTCTCTCAAGTGGGACGCCAATTCTACAACACAGACATCGAAGTGGAAATCCTGTCCAAAGAGGAGACGGAGAAGATGACGTATGTGGTACGTACTCGGCTCAGGTCGAGTGTCGTGTGTCTGACCTTGACCTGCTGTCTGTTCCATCAGCGCTGAAATGACTCCATCACGGTCGATGAGCCGCCGGCCGCCGTTTGTGTTTACACTCAGACTGAAAGTGTTTATTGGATGGAGATAAGTGTTTATTGGGATGGGACTCTGGGTAAACTGGATTTACAGCAGGATGAATGTGAAATGTGCGGCCTGGTGTACCTGCTGTGGAAACACTCTGCGAGCACTTCACTGTCCAATAAAGCCCAGACTGATTATCATACAGTTGCTGATGAGCTCCATGATGGCATCCATCTTTATTTTGGTGTCACGTCTTCATACGGCATCATTCATCAGGAGTTTATCAGATGTAACCACTGACTAGTTATAAAGCTTATGCTAATAATAATAAAAATAATAATAATGATCATAATAAAAATATTCCAAACTGTATTTTCTGTTGTTCAAAGCACCACAGAAACATTTAATAACGGACTGACTTGTGTTATAAAACTCGACTCTGCTCCTCCAGGTTTACAAGATGAACTTCGACAACGCCGCCTTCAAACACCGCATGCCGCAGCAGAAGACGGCGCCGGGCTACGAGAAGCTGCCGATGAAGCGAGGCATCTTTTTCGACATGTTCCCCTTCAGCGTCATCTTCCGCCGCGACATGACCATGTACCGCATCGGTGACGGCCTCAAAGAGGTCTTCTCTGACCTGCAGGGCAAAAAGGTCAACGAGGAGTTCACTCTGATTCGACCCATGCTGGAGTTCAGCTGGGACAACGTGAGCACGCTCAGTCTTCATATTTAATATTTACTCACTGAATCCAGTCCAGAGACATTAAATGTTCAATAACCTTTATTGTTTTTTGTAAATCTCCACTCACTCTGCAGCAGGTTGTAATTACGCTGTGTGTTCCAGCTGTTGTTGAGCATTCAACAACTTCTTCAGTGTTTTGTTTCTCCTGTTTCAAGTTTATCAGTTCGAACATTAAATATCTTTGACGCAGCGCCCCAACATTTTGGAATTAATGTTCTACCCATGAGACTGAAATCACTGCTACAGAAACGTCTCTTCTGTCTGTCCTCAGATCTACACCCACCTGAACAACGTGTTTGAGCTGCTGTCCAAAGCGGTGGTGGAGAGCAAGCAGAAGGTCAACATCCCCAAACTGAGCACAGAGGAGCCGGAGGAGAAGGAAGACAACGAGAAGGCGAAGAGGGAAGAGGAGAGAGGTCTCTCCATCTCAATCAGTCCAAATGTATTATGTATAAAAAGCTTCATTTCAAATGGATGGGGTCACTAAACGTCCATCAAGTCATTCACTCAGTTCGGTCCAAGGTCATTTTATCTGGACGGAGCTAAATAAAATATTTAGCGTCTCTTCAGGTGGAAATAACGTCAGTCTGAATGAAGTTCACTTCACTGTGCTGAATCCTCAAATCAGATTTAAATTCATACACAACGAAGCGGCAAACACACGGACACTGCAGCAGGTGAGCGTCAGGATAAAAGATGACAGGATTCATCCTGAGGGTCTGATACTTCAACCAGGAAATGACAAACACATTTTTATCTCCATGTGATGTGTCAGAATGCAACCTGATAAACATAATGCAAAGCATCACCACTGAGAACACACAGGAACTGAATTCATAACACGCTGATGAATTAGTAATATCTCCTCACTGTGCTGTGATTAGAATTCACCGCCACGTTTATGTACTCGTTAACTCACAACCTGGTTCACCCCCGTCCCTCCTGACTGTCCCTGCTGCTCCCCCTCCAGCAGAGGCGAAGGCGGTGGAGGAGATGGAGGGCACAGACCAGGAGTACAGCAACCCTCTGACTCAGTACAACAGCTTTGCAAACTCTGGAGGCGAAGACATCGAGCTGCTGGCGTTCCAGACCGTCACCGGTCAGAACTCCTTCACTTCTTACCACCATGTTTCTACCTGCCACAGCCCTGCTGACCTCTGACCCTAACCCGCATCCTTCTTCTCAGGGAAGTGCTGTGAGACCATCTTTGAGGACATGAGGGAGCCTCCGAAGAAACCTCTGCACCTGAAGGGCCAGATGAAGTACGTCCCCCAGTGGGACTCCCTCATCTTCCTGGGGACACCCATGTAAGACCACAGCCCGCACACACACGCCCTCAACTTAGCTGTTCACTAGGTTGATGAAAACTATGATGAAACCTTTCGTCAAAGACCTTTTTCCTTGACGCAAGCAAGAAACATTTTGAATTTTTGTTGACTAAAACTATGAAGGATAGAAATGACTAAAACGTGACAAAGACTAAGAAGCATATTTGTCTGAAACATGAAGCCAAAAACTGAACTTCCTCTAATGAACGCTGGCTCAAACACAGTCAGTCCCCACATGTTCAAATGTCAGCAGAAACTAGAGCAGTTCTCTCAGTAAAGTGCAGATCTCACCAGTCGGCCGTCCGAGCTGATCACAGCCACACCAGACAGTTCTTATACCGTGTTACAGCAGCGTCCCACAAACCAATAAAAATACATACCTCATCTATTCTTGGCTGAGCTACGACGCTTCACACAGAGCAGGTCGATTTCTCCTGCTAACGGCTGAACCTGAAAGTAGACACAATATAATGATGAGGATGAGACACTGCTGTGTTACACATCACGTGTAGCGTGTTTGATTCCACGATGTCATCATGCTGTATAAAGTCACACACTGGAGCGACACGATGCTGCTGTTGTTTGGTTCTGTGTAAAAATGCAAAGGCAGTGTAGAAAAGGGACTTCATAGCAGCTCTATAGCGCCACCTCTGCGTGAGAAGGGTTTATACGTCTCATGGTTTGGACTCAGAACACAAACTCTCCACAGCTCCACCTGGTTCCTTCTCTTATCTCATAATGACCGTAAAACTTCATGTATTCTTCATTTCGTTTATTTGAACCAGTAGGAATATTACTTGTATAAAAATAAGGCTTCAAATTAGACATCAACTATGAATCATTCATCTGATCTAACTCTGACAGACGGATCATCAGAGGATCACAGCACACATCACATCAAATCTAAATGTTTTTAGAGCACACTTAAAAACCTTTACAGTCAGACTAAGACACAACAAGAAATAACACACTACAACAAAGACCACGTGTTACAGAGCAATGCAGCTCTCACAATGAGTTAAAAGCCGAGGAATAAAAATGTGTTTTAAGTCGTGATTTAAAAGCAGGTAAGGAGGGGGGCAGCGAGTTTCGGGGCTGCTACTGCAAAAGCACGCTCTCCCCTGAGCTTCAGCCTTGATCGTGGGACCTCCAGAAGCAACTGGTCAGCAGACCTGAGTGACCTTGAGGGGACATGTTGCTGTCAGAGGTCAGAGAGACAGGGTGGAGCCAGCCCCTTTACAGATTTGTAGGTAAATAATAACATTTTAAAATCAATTCTAAAACGAATAGGAAGCCAGTGGAGTGAGGCCAATATGGGGCCGATACGCTCACGCTTGCTCCTGTTAACAGACGAGCTGCAGGCGTGAGAGGGAGGCCTGGCTGATGCCAACACAAAGGCCATTACAATAGTCAAGCCGAGATGAAATAAAAGCACGTATGACCTTTTCCAAATCTCTACAAGATAAGAAGGACTTGACTTTAGATAAAAGCCTCAGCTGGAAGAAGCTGGATTTGACAACCGAATTTACCTGTTTATCAAACTTAAAATCAAGCAGGCAGAGGCAGAATAGAGCTGGACGGGAAGAGAGCCCTGAGGGACTCCACATGGAAGAGGAGAATACAGTGTCACCAAGATTATGCAGACGTGACTGAACAACTTGGATTCATGTTTATGAAAAAGCCTTTTGAGTCTTTTGATGTGAGGACTCTTACAGACTGAAGGAAGAGGAGCGGACACATTTATGACATCATCAGAGTCACCACCTTGTTTTTTGTCATGACGGTAAATCTGAATGAATTATTGTCTGCTGTTCATGGTTTCAGTAAAATCAACTGAACGACTGAACTGTGAAGAATCTAACAAAGCTAACGATGTGTAGCATCTCCATACTATAACAGGTAAAAGTAGCACGCACATCCCAAAAAAACTTAATGCTGGGTGCTGGACCAAAAGGTAAGTATGGAATAAAAGATAAAGTCCGCACACCAGATGCTGCTCCTTGAATAATTTATTCAGATGTGACGTTTCGGGCCCCTGTCTGATGAAGGGCAGGGGCCCGAAATGTCACATCCGAATAAATTATTCAAGGAGCAGCTTCTGGTGTGTGGACTTTATCTTTTATTCCATAGCATCTCCATACTGACAGAAGTTTAAACATTTGTACGTGTATCTAAGCAGCTGAGTAACATTAGCTCAGGTGGGTCAACATCCTGGTTTTATACATCCACAAAACTTCTAAATAAAGAATCGCTTGGCAAACAGACCAGGCCTCTGATTGAATCAGACGTTTATTTGTCAAAATGTGTCACTACATTGTGCTCGTAAACGGGACGAGACTTTTAATTGAAGTCTTACAGTATCTCTGTCGTCATTTGTGCTGCTGCTGAACTCGACGCTCATCATCCGTTTCACACCAACACATCATCTGTTCAGGAGGCTTCATCACGCTCCCTCCCTCCCTCCCTCCTTCCCTCCCTCCTTCCTTCCCTCCTTCCTTCTTTCCTTTGCTTTGTTGTGAAACATGTTTCGTTTAATTAACATCTGCTTCATTGCTTAATTTAGGAAAAGGTGTTAATGTTTAACAATCTGAAATCAGCAGAAGGTGAGAATCAGTCAAACTCAGGAGGGACACAGTGTGTGTGCAGATTATCATGGCTGCCGTTTGTTGTTGTGCTGATGACATTAACACTGTGGAAACAGAGTGATGGATTCTGGTAAACGTGCCACGTGTGCCATGGCAGCAGAGGACGTTTGTTTTTTCACCAGCCGACATTTAAGGATCATCAGTGTGTTCACCGGTCTGAAAAGTGGAAACTCTTTTACTGACTTTACTACAGTTAAATACGTCTCAGTCTTGTTTGTTACCTCCCTGGTTATTTATCACCAAACTCTTCCACTGTTAAATCAGATTGGTCTAATTCACTGAATTCATTTACATTCTCTTTTAGAGTTTACATGTGTCTATTTCTTCCCCTGGCTCTTGCAGTATCGAGACGGTGGAGGACATGATAAAGATGGGCGTGTATGTGAACGACCTGAACCTGCACGACTCCAGCAGAGAGCTGATTCTGGCCGGGACACAGCAGTCGGCTGAGCTGCAGCTGGCGCTCGACCAGGTGACGAAAAGCTGCTGAATCCCGAGTGTGCAGGGATCGAGCATCGCACCAACAAAGCACAGCACTCAGCTGTACCAAATCACAGAGCAGAGGGCAGTGTGTGAAATGTAGTGAAATAAGACTTGTGTGATTGAGACAGAAGTGGTTTCATGAGACACGCTGAGTGCACAGACTGTAAGAGGTGCCAGTTGTCTCCATCAAACAGCCTGACCAGGTGAGCCCAGGTGGAAGCTCTGCTGCCGGATTGATTTCAGCCATTAAATCCACTTCAGTCATGCAGCAGAAATGTGGATTAAGAGGATTAGAGAAGGCAAAGAGGGATTTCTGAGCTTTAAGAGAGGTGAGACTGTAACTGTAGACTCCTCTGTCCCGTTTCTGATCCTCCAGGAGCAACAAAAATACGCTCAGCTGCAGGAAATCATCAAGAAGCTGGACGAGGAGAAGAAGAGAGGAGACTCTCTGCTGTACGCCATGATCCCTAAAGCTGTGGCCGACCGCCTCAGGAAGGGGATCACCGCACTGGAGACGTGCCAGGTACGAGGCAGCGCCGCCAACAATGATAGCTGCTCTCAAAACACAGACATGAGAGCGTCTGAATTATGAGGGCTGCACAGAGGCTGCAGATGTTTCACTGTGATCCTGGAACATGATGAGTGAACTTAGACCCACTTCACTCACAGGAAGCACACGGCTGGCATTTAAAGTACGCCAGTGGTCGGCCAGGCAGCGGTGCTTTTAGCTCGGTGACATTTTCTCACCGGCAAAATAAGTTTGTGACAAACAGCAAAACAAGATTTGGCCTCAGTCGCAGCAGCTGTGTGAGAGGAACACAGAGAGACATCAGACCTGGTCCAAAGATGTTAAAGGAGCAGTGTGTCAGATTGAGGGAGATTTAGTGGTGTCGAGTAGTGAGGATAACAGATTACAGATTACAACAAGCTGAAACTGCTCCTGGTCAGAATTCTGAGGAGCTGAATTATCCTCAGAAGTCTCTTCCTCTCAGAAACACACACACCAGCTGATTTACACCAGGAAACACTCATTCACAAAAAAAAGTGATTTTGTGATGCTACTGTTTCTGAGGGGCCGCTCACTACGGTGAGCACGCAAAAACACAAATGTCTCTATCTAGAGTCAGTCTTTGGTTTGTCCCTTCTGGGCTACTGTAGAAACATGGCGGTGCAACATGGTGATCTGTGTAGACGAGGACCTGCTCCCTGTGTAGATATAAACCTCTCATTCTGAGGTAAAGAGAACACTACCATTCTGATTACATTTCATTTCTGCCAACATATCCCTCTGACTCCGTCACACTGGAGCTTCAGAGGCTGACATGAAGGGAAAGATAAGGATCAATTTAGTGTCATTAAAGACCTTAAACATGAGGCGTTCACGGCAGATCAAAACTGTGCTTCCTCCTGTCCCAATGTGCAAAATAAAAACTCATGGATGAAGACATTGTTCCAACAGCCCTCCAACATGTGTGTGTTAAAACAAACACCATGAAGACAACTGTAGATAAAAGCAGGTTACTGTGCAGCAGGCATTTCCCAAACATCCAACATCACCAGATAAACTACAACTGACATCACCACAAACAATGACTCTCTGCATTTTGAGCACCTTTTTTGTGCACAGATGTTATGAATAAACTGAATATTTTTGCATTGATCTCAGCCTGTGGACCTTTTTCAAGCTCACTGTAGCCCAGTGACATCAGTCTGCAGGTGTCTGTTCTACTGTCCTATGTTTGTGTGACGCACCCATGACAAACTGGTTTGTTGCCCCAAGTAGGCCCAGTTTCACAGCAGCTCTAAGACATCACCTCAAACAAGAGTAAATATCTGTCCACACTAAAATACAACAACAATCACCTAATTTCAATCATCTAATCATCTAACGCTGACAAAAATAAATCCGTCCAGGAAGACGACTGATTTCAACTATAAAAACTTGTTGATTTCTGTTATTTTCTGCCGTAACTGTAACATTTAAAGAAATATAGAACACACACAAACGCAGTGAAAATATTCTATATTATGATACTGATTTATTTTCTTGGGCCTTTTCTCAGGTGGCTAAAAACAAACCAAATGATGCAGCATTTGCTCAGCGCCGTTTGATTTGATGCACGTGAAGTGACGACTCTCTACCTGGACGCTACTGTAGATAAACAATGTAATACAGTCTGTATTGTTCATTTCTCACTGTCCTGTGTGTGTGTGTGTGTGTGTGTGTGTGTGTGTGTGTGCCTGTCTGTCTGTCTCGCAGGTGTTTCCAGATGTGACCATCCTGTTCAGTGACGTGGTCAAGTTTAACGAGATCTGCATCCACATCACACCCATGCAGGTGGTGGACATGCTCAATGAGATCTACATCGTCTTCGACACGCTCAGCGAGAAACACAACGTCTACAAGGTCAGAGAGCAGCGCGGCGTCATGAATCTGTGTGTGACTCACTTCCTGTCAGCTGACATTCAGAGACGTATTCATGTCTGCTGTTATTACCAACTCTGGTGACGGAGCGAGACTCCGACAGTCCAGTTAAAGTTCGCTCTCTCATCACAGTGTGGACATCACCTCTGTCCTTTCTGTCCAGGTGGAGACGATTCGTGATGCCTACATGGTGGTGGCCGGCGTGCCCAACAAGACCACCTTTCACGCGCACCATATCTGCGACATGGCCCTGGACATGCTGAGCTCCATCGACCACCTTAAAGACCCGTCCACCGGAGACAACATCCAGATCAGAGTCGGTGAGCAGCTTCAGTTTGTTTCTGTAGTTTGTTCAGGAGGAGGTCACAGCTCAGGGTCAGACAGCCGTCACTGACTCGGTGTCTTGATCCCTGTCACTTCACACACGCCCAGGTCGGGCTTTTTATCCACCTGACACCTCTGACACCTCTCACTGACAGCTCCAAAGGTTTAATGTTGAGATTCTGGGGAAACAACAGAAAGATTTCTCCTCACTCAGAGGATCCAGGGAAAGCACACACATCCAGACACTGTTTCCTTCCTGTCACCAGGGGGCGCTGTTCTGACATCTGACATCAACCCTAACAGCTGATGTCTTTGAAGAAGAGATGGATCATGTTTCTATCATCACTATGTCCCTCACTGTGTTTAACATGTAGTGAAATCATTTTAAGACCTGAAACCTTCAGACTGTTGAGGTGACTCAATATTTTAAATTTAAGGAGCATTAAATCATTTGACATTAATGACAGCTGGCACTAACTGTATCTGACACCACGATCATGTGGTCTGTAACTGACAAAAATAAGTCATAATGCTGTGTTCAGGCTCGGGGAAGTCACACACCCACACACACACAGAGTGGGGAGGTTAATCATCCTGTCATCCATTTATTTGGATCGGGGTCTTTGGGGGCTGGAGCCTTTCCCAGCATGCACTGGGCTTGAAGGTTATTCCTTGACAGGTCTCCAATATTGATTCTAAACACCTGAGGAAAACATCGCGCTCAAGAAAACTCAGTTTGTCCAACGGCAGAGAAAAAAATCTTTCCAGTCAAAGCTGGATCTGTTGAGTCCTCAGGACGAATCAACGAACCTCAGCTCAGAGTAAATGTTGGAGTTATACTTTTATCCAAACCACAGACACATTTGTATGTTATGATGTGGGGCAACATTATGTTTCAACAACGCTGTGGTGAGCATGTGGTCATGTTTAGGCACAAAGACTACTTGGTAATGGTTAAGAAAGGTTTGGGCTCTAAACACACAGTTTGGGGGCTCAATCCTGCTGGAAATGCAGCCATGTCTCACTAAATTACAACCATTGCTGTTTGGTGGTGTTGAGCAGCGGCCTGCAGCTTGGCAGGCGTCTCTCTGAGGCGTTACACCAACTGCTCCACCTCCTCATGACAGAGTCAGCTCATCAACTATGCCACTTCAGTAACATTGATATCAGGGTCTGACATTTACACCCACCAAGAAACTGAGGCCGTTATATTGAAGCCTCCAGACTCCTCTGACAAAACAGTCAGTTTACCTTAAGAACACTGAGCTGCTGATCCACTGCTGCTTCCATCAGTTAGTGTGAGACGTAAAGCTGTGAAAATATCCAGATACAGCGTTCACTATCACTGACACTGATTCTTACAGGTGGCTCTGCTGCAGCCCGTCCACAGACGCACTGTTTAGCTCCCGTACTGGAAGATTTGACTCATCAAAGATGATATAAAAGCAACAAAGTACATAAAATAATCACAGCAGACACATCAGACCACCATGTTACAAAAATATGAGTCTCAGTCATTATTAATGAGAAGTGGAAAAAAGCATGATGAGACTGCAGGCAGATCAAAGAAAGTGGAGTCCAGAGGTCAAATACATGAACTGTGACCTGGAAGTTGGTAAAGTCGGGTGATTGCTCAGTGACCACTGGCGTCAGACACAAACAAAAAAACCCGTCAGCATGTCACATCAGCACCGTGCACGGCCGGTCACCGTGACTGTTTAATGGTGCCTTGCAGCGTCAGGCAGAAACACGGCCAGACAACAACGAAAGTTAAGGTGGCTGAAGTCAGAGGCTAAACGTAACCTCGTGTGTGTGTGTGTGTGTGTGTCGGCTAAACGTAACCTCGTGTGTGTGTGTGTGTGTGTGTGTCGGCTAAACGTAACCTCGTGTGTGTGTGTGTCGGCTAAACGTAACCACGTGTGTGTGTGTGTCGGCTAAACGTAACCACGTGTGTGTTGGCTAAACGTAACAATGTGTGAATATTGGCTAAACGTAACAATGTGTGAATATTGGCTAAACGTAACCACGTGTGTGTGTTGGCTAAACATAACAACGTGTGTGTTGGCTAAACGTAACCATGTGTGTGTGTGTGTTGGCTAAACATAACAACGTGTGTGTTGGCTAAACGTAACCATGTGTGTGTGTGTGTTGGCTAAACGTAACAATGTGTGAGTGTTGGCTAAACGTAACCACGTGTGTGTGTTGGCTAAACATAACAACGTGTGTGTTGGCTAAACGTAACCATGTGTGTGTGTGTTGGCTAAACGTAACCACGTGTGTGTGTTGGCTAAATGTAACCACGTGTGTGTGTGTGTGTGTGTTGGCTAAACGTAACCACATGTGTGTGTGTCGGCTAAACGTAACCACATGTGTTGGCTAAACACAACCACGTGTGTGTGTGTGTTGTTGAAGGAAAAAAACATCAGTTGGTGGTGTTGTACCGACGTAGTGCTTTTATTTTGAAAGAGACTGTATCAAACTGTACATTTCCTGTGAAAACAGAAGTGTATTTTGAAAACAGACAATGCATGTAACAGGCTGAAGTTGACACAGCGTCCCAGAACGTCAACAACCAACACACCCAGGGTACCTTGGACGCCACATGTGGACGTGGACAGTCCATGAGCAAACGTGGACATGTGACGAGGTCACAGTGAGGATGATGATGGACCTTTAAGAATCAGGATAATTGTTGGCTAAATATCTGCAGCAGATGTGGAGCAGCTCCGTCTGTGAGGAACGTCTGACAGTCGCTGCAGTTAAAGATGGACTGAGGCGGTGTCTGTGAATAAACAGCTGATGTTTGGTTTCCCTCTCTCAGGTATTCACTCAGGTATGGTGGTGGCAGGCGTGGTGGGTCTGAAGATGCCTCGCTACTGTCTGTTCGGGGACACAGTGAACACAGCCTCCAGGATGGAGAGCAACGGAGTGGTGACTACACTAACATATTTACCAAGGCGCCGCCCAGCACCATGAGCTGAATCACCCACAGCAGCAGGATAAATAAGTGCAGCACGACTCCCTCAGTCAGACTCAGGCTGATTACTGAAGGAACCATTTTCTGTTTAATGACGCCGCTGTGCACGCTGCTTTTTACTTAATGCAACAGGCAAATCAATTCATTTGCTTTCCATTACTCTCAGTAATATAAGTTAATGTCATGTTTGGAGGGAAATCTGTTTTATGATCAAATATAAACATTAAAGGGAGGTTTAATTTCCTCTGTGCTGTAAAAACAGCCTGATTAAAGTCTCATCTCAGAGTCCAGTCAGCTGAGTGTGTTCAGTTTGTGTGTTTGGATCTTCAGCTTTAGCAGCAGCTGTGTGTCTGTGCGTCTGTCTGAGCAGGGCATGCAGATCCACATCAGTCAGACCACCAAAGACCACCTGGAACATGAGCCCTACATCATCGAGGAGCGGGGGAAGATCTTTGTGAAGGTGAGTGGGTCACATCAGACACTCTGATTCTCCATCGTCCACTGAGAGAGACACACATCATGAGTAAATCTTTACATGTCAGGCTGAGCAGCGCTGGTCGCTCTTTATTCAAAGGCGAGGTGTGTCATCTGAAGACAGAGACACTGTCTGTTGAGTTACGCTGAAAATATCATCTTGAGCCAGTTCTGGGAGATTTTGGAGCTGACAGTCACACAGTCTTTCACCGGGCACAGAGTGGAGCAGAGCAAAGCATCACTGTCACTGATGCAGTTGTCATGTACTCAGCCAGCAGCCATGTTGTGTTGGTAGCAAATATACTTGTGTCCATCTGTGCGCGCACACACACACACACACACACACACACACACACACACACACACACAGACAGGTCTTAAGATGAGGTGAGGTCAGGTGTGTGTGTATCTGTGTGTGAGAGCAACAGAAACCTGCAGTCAGACTGCTGGAGTGTCTCTCTGTGATTTAAAGGACAAATTATTCAGAAAGATGCATCGACACAGGCGGGCTGACATCATCCGTACACTCTGCATCATCCGTACACTTTGCTTGTTACACACACAGACGCACGGGCTGCAGGTGGGCGAATTAATCCATCATTATCCCTTTGAACTCTGCAGTAGAAACGGTCCGCCAGTGCCTATACTGATATTTTTTCTCATTGTGATGTCATTTCCTGGAGAATCTTCACACGCTTCATGTCCCTGAAACCCGCAGGACAGAGTGTGGTGATTGAAGCCAGTTGTTTCTAGGCAACCACAGAAACAACTGGTCATGTGACCACACATTTGAGCAGAACTTTTTATTCATCCTGTGAAGGAGAGTTAAAATAAAAACTGTATTTGGTCGTTCAAAATGAATTATTTGTTCATGTTTCTTGTGTTTGTGTCACAGACAAGTTTGAAATAATCTCGCACGTGTTGGTGCTTCAGGAAGCCGCGACACTGTTAGCATGACATCAGCTCGATTTCACTGGGTGGTGCAAGTGTTTTTAAAATGGCGGGGGTGGGGTGATTTGAGCCAGTGAGTGATTGTGACTCTGACACTGTGAAGGTTGCTGGTAAAACAGTTAGTCTGGAGCGGTGCAGATGTTTGAGGGCGCTGACATCAGTGCAAAGATTCTGCAGTGAAGTCGTGGGGGTCCTGCAGACGGAGAGTCCACCTTCATATTCCAAGAGGATGATGAAGGACTCATCCTGAGAACTGATGTGCTCAAGAAACGATTGAAACCACAAAAACAGCAGATGCTCATGTTCCCCTGCATGACGTATGTTATGTATCACATGCGTACAACGTGATGACACAGGCGGCAGAGGCCACAGGTTTCTGCTGAGAAAAGAATAAATGCTGTCACTACTATGGATTTTATTTTAGATCAGTAAATGTACAAGATTACGCAAACAACGACCTCCCATAGTCACTACAGGAACATACTGGCATAATAACGGCAAAATGCCACGTATGTCCAACCTGTAAGGTAAAGTGGCACATTAAACACAGCTCAGCTACGACAAGTGGAGCTGGAGACACTCTGAATACACTTTAGACTGTCAGCTATAGATTGTTCAAACAGGACCCAGAGTGTCTGAATATTGATGAACTGAGGATGAAATGTTCTCTCCAACATACATTCACAGTATGTCTGATCAATACTCTTCCTCCTCCTCCTCACCCTCCTCATCCTCCTCAGGGTAAAGGCTACATGAAGACCTACTGGCTGAAAGGAAAGAAAGATCTATCATTTAAGACCCCGGCCGAGCTGCGCTACAGCGGCGAGCAGAAAGACTCTGAGGACAAGAGCTCTAATGGGTGAGTAGACAAAAGGAGAGCAGTCAGCATCAGAGCGGCGCTCTCCTCCTGCACGCAGCGCCAACTCATGACGCCCCCCGCTGATTCAGTCAGAGCCGTGCTCACTGCCCCCTGCAGCAGCAGACAGAAAGCAAACTGAGAGGCTGTGTTAGGTGCTTTTGTTTGTCTCCAGGAGTCATGCTGACCACCGAAAACAAAGTTTTCAGCCCGACGGGGCAGAGCAACCGTCTGCTCACTGAAGCAACACAAAACAAAACAGGGCGAGACAGAACTGGCAACACAGCACCACCAAAACATTAGTTCAGTCTGATAGCAGCCTTTCACACTGATTCATAAGACAAGTGAGGATTCTGCCACTTTACATAAATCACCTGGTCCACAATGCAGATTCAAACATGATGTGTTGAGGTTTAGAGAGGAGACAGGAAATGATGCTGATCTGCAGAGGGATTATAAATGTTCTCTCTGTCACTGTTGGAAGAAGACGTGATCGTAGGGCAGGAATAAATGCTCTCTGAGACCACAGTGTCTTCACAGCTCCCCTCCTCCTCTTCAGGGCCAGACATAAAACTTTACACTGAAAACAATGTTTTTTATGTCTCTCTGTAAATCACTGAGAAGCTTTACTCATGTTTAACTTCACTAGCTCCACAAGCACCAACGCCAAACACCTGGGCTCCAACTTCCACATCACCAGCAACGAGGAGCAAGCTGAGGGGAAGCCGAGCCCCAGCGACCTCCCCCTGGACACCCTGCCCCCACCAGAGGCCGCCAACGAGCCCACTGCCGCGTCAGCCGAGCCGCAGGAGAGGGATAAAGCCAAAAAGACTAAGAACAACAAGATGGCCAAGCTGGAGGTGGCCCAAGGAAACACGAGGCCGGAGTCTTCGTCACCTGCAGACGGCCTGGAGAACCCGGGTCCTTTACTGAGCATCAAGAGGAACAGCTTCAGGCAGCAGTACGCCAAGCTGCCCGCCAACCTGCCCATGCGCAGCGCCTCCTGCTCCATCCTGTGAGCGCACGGTCCGAGCGTGAGGTTACAAGACGACTGCAACATGTAACGAGGAAGTGATACTGAAAATATCCTCAAAGTTGAATCATTTATGCTCAGTGATGATCTGCATTCTGATGTCATGTCATGCCGAAGGCTGGTGATAAAAATGAATTTATATGGCAACAATAATTAAACATTCTCCACTAACGTCTGCTTGTTTTAATAAGGTACACTCTGTGCAACATTTAAGGCTCCAGATACTTCATGACTGGGTGCACTTATGTTGTCTGCTTATAAAGGATGCACTGCATTTAAAGGTCCAGTGTGGAGGATTTAAAATGAGTCTGTTTTCTTTAGTGTTTAATCAGCTGAGAATAAGAATCATTGTGTTTCATCACCTTAAAGGCTCAGTCACACCAGACACACCTCAAAGAACTAGCGACAACAAAAGCCGACTGTTACGTCACTTCACGTTGCTGTGTCCTGGCCAAAAAGTTGCACGTGAACATATTGTGAAGACGAAAGCCAACAGCCAACCAGCTCGTCTGTTCTGCCCCTGCTGAGAGGAAGTAACTCTCTCTGTATCCATCATTGAAAAAGGGAAACAGGAAGAGCGTCTTGATGCTAGTTAGCCAGTTAGCACATGAACAACACAATCAGAGCATATTACCGTGCACCAGTGAACAACAACAAAACCATCAGGAAACGTTTCTGCTACAGAGAAAAATAATCTGACCTGATGGAACAAGTTGGTTTGGTCTCACTCCCTCTGGACTTTAGCTCCTCCTTTACTCACTGACGCTCCTCTGCTCCTCACCTGAGCTCAGCTCACAGTCAGAGGGAGCTCATTGACCGACGGGCCACGTGTCATGCCAACTTTTTTCGTTGGTGTCTGACGCCAGAAGTCACTGACCAAACACTGTTTTTCAATGACTTCAGAGTGAGACCGGTTGACATTGACCGACAGCCACCATCTGCTCGATGTGTCGGGACCTTTAAAATGACCATTTATATCTTTCACATTTTTACTTCGGCCACTGTCGTTAGAAAACGAGCAGCGTTGTTTCCTGGTGTAAATCAGCCGCTGTGTGTCTCTGAGAGGAAGAGACCTCTGAGGATAATTCAGCTCCTGAACCTTAAACACTGAATGAATTCTGACCTGGAGAAGTATCTGACACACTGGTCCTTTAAGTGCACATTTTAGAAATGTTCAAATGGAGAAAATCAGCATGTTGTTTCTTGTTTCACTGATTTGCCTTTTATGGATACTCAAAGTGTGTTTTTTCTCTCAGCTCAGCCATATGGACACTGTGAACACAGAATCTACAGGTTTCACAACAGGTTTCACAACACGCCTTCCTTATGTCGACTATTTTAAAGAAAAGGAAGTCGTCTAAACGGAAACAGAGCAGAGAAACAGAGAACTGCAGGTACTCCATGAGTTTATGTCTGATTGATGCTAAATGCTGTGTTGTCTCCAACATGGAGTCTCTGCTTTTATTTAACGTGTGTAATGAGAACAAATGACAGGATGTTTAGGAGAATTAAAATGAGCCATGTTGTGACAGACAAGAAACAGAAGCATTGATTCTATGGATGTTTCATTTCACTGACGAAGAGTAGACGCAGCAGACGTTGTATTTCATGTGGTTTAAACTAGTCTGTAGGGATTTGGACCTTTTACAGTTTTGTCTCAAAGAGTTTTACTTTCTGTTGTAACTGTTCATTTCTATAAAACTGGATGTACAGCCACAAACTGTCCTGTTTTCATTGGTGTGTAATCAGGTTGACACTCAAACACTCACACTGAGCTGCAGGTTAAAGAGGTCAACGGTTTTATAAAAACATCGACCTGTCAGTTACAGCTGTGACCAGAGTGCACCTGCTCCTGAACGTCCAACTTTATTGTTTGGTATCAAAAATCGTTGATGCCTCATTTTAACGGGGGCAGAGTTCCCTTTCTGCAAACATTTAATACTATGGCTCAGTCCCAACACACGTCACCCACACAGCTCAGCCGCTGCTGTGCACAGACACTCTGCAGGGCAGGTGCTCAGGTGGAAAAAAAAGGGGCATCACTTCCACTTTTTTGTAAACTGCACATGCAAAGTGCACCCTGCTGGGAGGTTTCTATCTGTCAGCACCAGAGGGCTCTTGAGGCCTGAATACACACAGCACAGTAATGAGCAGGGAAATGTCTGTTTTACTTAGATATGAGGCGTCGAAATATCTATAGTACACACACCTACAGGCTGCTGCACATTCACTCTCTGTATTTATCATTTATTTATAACAGGCAACAACAAAGAAAACAATGTCAGATTGAGCACACTTCAGTGCTCCATCAAATAACGAATCTCAACCAAACTGAAAAATGCTGTTTTCTGCATAAATCACTTCAGAACACAACCGACGCTCCAAACTGCAAAGTAGGCCGATGTTCAGCTGCAACCATCAGGCTAGGTCTCACCTCATCTCGTCTCCACGATAATTCTTATAATTATCTTCTCAATAAACTTTAAATATTCTCAAAGAAGAAAAGACATGTGTAGCTCCGCGCTCCTCCTCCTCTGCGCTCTTCATGCACTGCAGCCCCAAACTGCATCATGTTTGTCTACATTAATTATCAGAGACGCAACATGACGTAAACATTACTTTTAATTGAGTTGTGGTTTAAAAAGACGTGAAAGCAATTCTGCATCCGTCCGCACTCAGACCAGGCAGCTGGTGAACCTGAATCTGAGAGTTAAAGGGAGAAGATGTGATTTTATCAGGACAGCTAATGTGACTTATTGCCTAAATTAATCTGGCTGTACTGAAGATGTTTTAATGATGGTTTCATTTCACAGCACTGACAAACGAAAGAGTTCAGGGCAAACACTGTCATTACCTGAGCATGAAGGCAGATGACTAAGACCTGATGCTGCTCCCATGGCACACTGTTAGCGTGCAGCTGTTAAAGAGGGAGGAGCAGAGCACCTCAAATTTAGATTTGATGCCATGAGCTAAATTTAAAAAGTAATGTATGAAATTATTAAAAGAAAAAAGGCACTTATTCATGAGAGGGGAGATGGACAGGTGATGAGCACACCTGGACACTGTCTGTGCACGTGACTGCACTCAGCTCTAACCCTCATTATAAGAGTAAGAGACTGTGTGTGTGTGTGTGTGTGTGTGTGTGTGTGTGTGTGTGTGTGTGTGTGTGTGTGTGTGTGTGTGTGAGGTGAGCGGTCGAGGTCGAGGGGTGGAGTGTGCAGGCTGTGTGGCCTTTAAACGGAAGTATGTCTGCAGTGTCATGAGACACCATCAGGAACACAACTGCACACACAACTAAAGAATCCCACAAACATATTTTCTTTGTTAATAAAGAATTTTAAAGTTACTGTAACAATCGTATCATCTTCTAAAACAAGTTGCGAAGTAGTTCGCTGATGTCTCCGTAGCTAACCAGCTAGCAGGCTAATGTTATATTGTTACTGCTCATTTGTGGATGACGATAAAACATTCTGACATATTCCGTCACGTTCCTCTCTGACGCCATATGATACTTGAAATTTAACTAAAGACTCACAGTGACGTTGCTGCACTTGTTAGCGCTCCTAACTATCCCACTATTGCAATGGTGCTACTGTACTTTCAATAAAGCAATCGTACAATCAACTTCACAAACACTCTGTGTGAACACATTGCTCTTCTTAATGGGTTCAGTTCACTATTTCATCTGCAGTTTCCTGTGACCTGCGTCCCAAACACACACCATGTGAAACTGTACGTGGGCAGCTGTGACCTCAGTGCGTATGGACTAGTATTCATTATCTATTTATTTATTAAAACTTTACTCACACATGTTGAACTGTGCGTTTCGTTTTAAATTATTCTGGGATTGCAAATCCATGAAATAAAGCCTGTAGGATTTAGTGGCATCTAGTGGTGAGACTGCAACTGACTGAAACTTCTCCATGTGCCAAGTGTGAAGGAGAACAAACAGCCAGGTTTGTCCCTTCTGGGCTACTGTAGAAACAACATGGCAAATTCCACTAAAGAGGACCTGTGGTGTGTGTAGATATGAACAGCTCATCCTCAGGTGATTATAAACGAATGAAAACATGGTGGGTGATATTCCAGGCACTAATTCAGGCGGACGTGTGTATTAAGTACGATCAGACGGCAGGTCACACAGATCCACACACTGCAGAGAGGATGTGAGTGAATGATGTTGATCCAGTGTCTGATAACTTTAAATATACACTGGGAGGTGACAGAACAAACACTGACTAATGAACGAGTTAATAAACAGAGAACAATGAGTGAGTTATTTTTCCTGCAGCTCTTCACATCTGAAACAACAGAGTGAGATGTTGGGATGTGATAAGTGACGGCGCCGCGGGGGCAGAGTGAATCCCTGTTAGCTGCTGACTGATCAAATTAAATCTCTGGCCTCGTCTGAAGCAGCGGCGGTTCATCTCATCTGCGCTCGCCATCGATCTTATAACGCTGCCTGAGGAGAGACAGCAGGACGGCAGAAAGCACCTAAGCTCACCAAATCCTCCGTCCAATTCAGACTCCGAATCTTCAGGCGCAATTTTCCGACCTCAGCGGTTATGAGGTCAGTTATTCCTGTCTTAGTCATCTGGTGATAACACACTGCCATTATGTGACCGTGTGTGTGTGTGTGTGTGTGTGTGTGTGTGTGTGTGTGTGTGAGTGAGAGAGGTTGGAGGCTGGAAGGTCCAGGCGATCTTTTAATGAAAGATAAGTGACATAATTAAAGTTCCTCTTATTATCTCATAACCAAAAGAAGCGAGTGTGTAAGCTGTGTACAGTACGAAGGTGAGAGCTCATTCCAGGTCGAGTGTGATCCTACACACACACACACACACACACACACACACACACACACACACTGATGTTTCCTTGTGAGATGTCATTACATGATAAAGAGGAAGCCATCAGGAAACCGCTTAAGCACTACTTCCTGTCTGTTGCCATGGGGACAGACCTCATTCTGCAGTTGCAAAGTTTGCCGTGACTTTAGCCAGTTAATTTCTTGCAGACAGGCTGAGTGGGAGGCAAAACAAAGAGGCAGGTGTTTCTCAGTGGACACGGCGCACTGGTGGGCTGCTGTCCTGTCCGGGCTCCTCTCAGTCCAGCTGCGCCTCAGTGTGACCTTTAACCTCACACATCTGACTGCTATTAACATTAGTGAGAGTTTATTGCACAGCTGGTTACCATTCAGACAAACACACAGCCTCAGACTGATTGTGATGAATCGCTGATTCAGACGTGCAGACGTGTTTGTTGTTGCTCAGACTGAGTCCTGTGTTGGAAACTGAAACCTGGCTCCGTATTGATCAGTCCTGATCACTTCCTGATTCACCCTCAGCTGGATTCATATGTCACTCACTCCAGAAAGACTTTAAACAGCTGAGAAGTTTTATGGTGAGCTCAAACAAAGCTTGACTCATGAGAGTGATACTGGCCTTCACATTTATCAGCCTGCGTCGTGCCGACAAACCTCGCCGCTCTTTAAGAAGCGTGTTTTTCATCCATCAGGGTCAAAGTGCACCTGGCGGCGTCATCATGATGTCACTGTGACTGAGTCAGCGGCTGGTTTTATCTGCAGTTAGGCACGTTCAGGTTTGTCATTTCAACGACTAAAGCGACCACACACACACACACACACACACACACACACACACACACACACACACACACACACACACACACACTCCTGTCCTTCTGTCCTTGTGAGGACTCTCACAGACATCATGCACTGCCTCGCCCTGCACCCTGAGGGACTGTTGCTTACTTATGAGGGGAGGGGGTGGTGCAGAAGGGTGAGGCCTGTCAAAAAATGTCTTTAAGCACTGGGGAGTTTTTTATTTTTGTTTAGGGGTGTTAAACTGTTGTCTTTTGTTTTTATTTTACTGCAGATTTTTATAGAAAACATGTCTTCAAAATTTGGGAAATTTTCTTAATCTTAAAAAGTTATAAATTTTGACTTTTTTTGTTTAAAGATTATCTTTTAGACTTTTTGCCTTTAATGACCGAACAGTGTGCGACGTGAGGGAGGGACAGATGGGGACGACACGGAGCAAAAGGCCATGTGCCTGAATCGAACGTGTGGCCGCTGTGGCGAGGACACTTCTTTGTACATGAGGTGACCGCTCCACCCACTGAGCTACTGGACACCCCAGTTTTGGTAGTAGGTAAAGTCCCTACCTGACCCCTGACCCACCCACACGCACACACACACACACACACACACACACACACACACAGATGTTACCAGTCCGACAGTGCCCAACATCCAGCTCCTGAGTTGTAACAGGCACATGGTGTGTGTGTGTGTGTGTGTGTGTATTTCTACAAAGTTTGGTAACATGAACGTTAGAAGTTTCTCTCTCTCACTGACCACGTTCACATGCACCAAATATTATAATAATATTCCTTCTCAGCTGTTTACATGACCAAAGAAAATGAGCATTACTTCCTGTTTACTTGGAGCCGCGCAGACTCTGATTAATGTCTCCGAACATGTCAGTTACTATGGCTGCCTTCACACTACCATGTCTTGATGCCCGATTCCGATTTGTTGCCTATATCCAATTTTTCCTGACTGCTGTTTACATGTTCTATTCACCTTATTTTTCACAGACGCGAGGCAAAACAAAACGCAGCCAGCTTCTGTTTTTTTGTGCGACACTTCCGTCCAGCACTCTTGACCACTGTGTAAATGTCCCACGGTATTTGCTACAGTGACATTACTGCGCGCATGGAAATGTTTACATTACTGAAAGCAATTTTAAGGACTAGCTTTAAATATCTGAAGTTAATCGTTAAAGAACAAATCACCTGGAAAGCTGGCGCTGCTCCACATAGTTTAAAAGGTAACTTAGCCTACATAGAGCGGTGGAATGTCAGTGCAGCCGCTCAACTTCTGACCATAAATGTGGGCTTTTCTTTTGGAAAAACATCTCACACAACCCATCAGCCTTCAAACTGTTGGCTGGTTGGTTTATGTACAACGTATCCGTGGCAACCCACAGAGCCAATCGTAAACAGACAAGAAGCTGTGTGTCACAAACTCCTGTTAAGACACCAGCTGAGACTCTGCTACAATAAAATCGTTTCAGGACCAAACTTGACAGCATCAACACACACACACACACACACCCATCTAAACACAACAGGCTGATAACAGGGACGCAGCTGTGAAAGATAACGACACAGATGACAATCAAGTGTCACCAAGACAAGTTATCTATTTAACGATTGTTGCTTAACTTTCAAACAGAAACATTCAAAGGACGACTGAATAAAGTGTCACAGCGGACATAAGATATTACACACATTTAAGAGACACTAACCCCATTTTCACTGCCTGTTCAAGGCCAGAATTTAATGCCATTATGCTGCTTCGTCGTTCACTATAAAAGGTACTATCATGAGATGGGTGTTGTCTCGCCTCTGAGCCAACAGCCGAGGAAGTAACAGCGCCTTAACAGGACAGCTGGCAGGTCAGGTGTGACATTTTGATGGCGTGTTACGTGTGCGACCCACTGCGGGAGATTTAAAAGCAGCTGTTAGCAGTTAGCAGCTAACTCAAAGAAGAACAACAGCAGTTGTTAGCAGTTAGCGGCAAACTCAAAGAACAACAGCAGCTGTTAGCAGTTAGCAGCTAACTCAAAGGAGAACAGCAGCTGTTAGCAGTTAGCAGCTAACTCAAAGAAGAAGAACAGCAGCTGCTAGCAGTTAGCGGCTAACTCAAAGAACAACAGCAGCTGTTAGCAGTTAGCAGCTAACTCAAAGAAGAAGAACAGCAGCTGTTAGCAGTTAGTGGCTAACTCATCATGCTGTGTGACATCACACACTGGAGCCACATGATGCTGCCGTCATTTGGCTCTGTGTTAAAATGTAAAGGGTGCAGAGTCGGGACCTTGTGGTGACTCTATAGCGCCACCTCTGTGTAAAAAAAAGCTGATGTCATGTCAAACATGGAGCATGTCTGGGGCCTCTAGCGCCTCAGTAGCACCAGTGTCACATCATGTTGGCGCTGAATTTTGTCTGAAATCTTTCCATTAGAAGCTGGTAAAAATGACAAAGGTTGTCATATGAACAAAACTCTCTCAGTCCTCAGGACAGGATGCAGAAATATGTGACAAAGTAGAGAAACTTGAAGTGAAGTGCACGCCATGTGCACGGTGCACTTTTGCAACACTTATTGTGTATTATTAATTTTTTTTATTGAATACTGTATTTTGTTTTTTATAACAATCTGTGACACCGTGTATATTAAAACGAAACCAAAAAGTTCAATAAAACATTAAACAACAAAGTTGGTAAAAGTGTGAGCAGTGTCATGGAGCTGTGGCCGAGTGTGCACGTGTGTCACACTGAGACACACTCCTAACCACTGTTTTGATTATGCCTTGAATAGGAGACACACACGGGGAGGGACACAGTGTCAGAGCCGCTCTGACAGGAGCCACATTCCAGCGAAGGTGAACACAAAAAAAGGGGTTAAGCCACTCCCCTTTCAGCTGGCTGCATCCCTGGATTATTGCTAAATTCTTTCTGGGGTTTTCACTTGTCAGAACAAGCAGAGGCACAACGTCAGCAATCCAGAGACCAGCAGGCAGAGAGACACACAGGACAGAGAGAGCGCCAAGGTGTGATGAGCCAGGACAGACAGAGAGACAGAGACACAGAGTAGAGCTTGAACTTCAGAGAGAAACAGCGGAGACAGAGAGAGGAAGAGAGAAACACACACACACTCACTGAGGGGTGTGTCAGAGCAATTTAGTTCCTCAAGGAAGTACAACTCAACATTATCTTAAGACAGGGCGGCAGCAGTGACAGAGGCGCTGCAGGAGGGCTCTTTCTTCAGGTTCTGCTCGTGCTCGTGCTGAAGATGAAGGGATCTCATTAAACCAGGCGTCCGGAGCTGTCAACCTGAGACACAGAGCAGAGGGACACACAGAGCAGGCGGGAGGGGGACTCAGCACACACACAGGTAAGACAACCGCTGCCGTCTTCATGTGACACAGACACATAAATCCTCTGGGCCCAGATCAGAGCTTCGTTCTGCTTTCTGTTGTTCTTGGAAACATTAACAGCTCCCGGCTGAGTCGAGGGCTGATTGGAACAAACTGTGCGACTTGTCTCCACTTCCCCATCTTGAGCGCGGGCTCACGGTCATGCTGGAACAAGTAGGGTGACATGCACAGATGTAGAGCTCACACTTTGTGTTTGCACAAGCTGGGAATTGCTCAACTCAGATCTGGAGGCGGTGAACTCTCCCTCCTTCACTGGCCTACTTTGATTTGAAGCATGTGAAGTCATAAATGAAGACAGTGAAAGGGCGCAGTGTCATTCTCAGCGTAGAGCAGATACCAGGGACAGATAGAGGCTGTGGGCCTCTGCTGATGACGCGCCGTTGAGCCAACTGTTGTCTGTTTCGCTTCCCTTCTGAGGCAGCACAGACGGGCGGCCAAGTTGAGCAACGACTGCTCAGAAGAGTTGTGCAATGTGAAAAAGAAACTGCAATATGTGCTGTTTGAGGATTTCAAAATGAGTTCTTCTTCTCTTGGTAAAAGGTGTCTAAAGAAGAAAGTACAGAGAGTGAAGAAGGAAACCAGCAAACTAAATACAAACCAAACTAATCGTGACAAACAGAGAAGTCAATGTACAGCTGAACAACATCAGAGTTAACGTCTGAACGTTCAGCCGCGTCGCTCTAAATTCAAAACACACAGCGGAAGTGGCGCTTGGTCCTCACAGTGCACAGGAAGCTGCTGTTACTGTTTAATCCTCTCTGGTTCATCACCAGCAGAAAATTAAATATTCCACCAGCCTGTTGGCTCAGTGACGACCTCTCATCAGCAGCCTCCTTGTTTCCATCTGATTCAGTGGTGCGGCTTTTCTTTTTCTTTTTCTGGAACATTCTCATTGTTGGATGTGAGCAAAGGCTGCGGGCGGCGAGCACAGACCCAACCCCCTCCTCTCTGTCCGGCAGGTTGACCCCAGGCCTGCTGGTGACGAGCTCTATCTGTGCAGTTCACCCTGCTGCACTCTAACAACACAGCCAGGCACATTTTCATGGGCTGAGTCAAAGAGGGGCTTCATGAATCCGCTCTGAGCTCGTCAAATGACTTTGTCAGTGGACAGACACGTCTAAATATAACCTGCAAGGTTCCTTCCTGCGTCTGTTTTGGATGTTCGTGAATGGCGTGCCAGTTTACTCCTGCATTATGTCTTTATAAAATAACTTCTGTTTTCACAGGAAATGTACAGTTTCTGCTCTTAGATGAGGCACAGGCGTTTTCAAAATTAACTTACAATGCAGGTGAAACACTTTGGTTTGTGTTTGTGTTCAGGAAACAAAACTCTGTGGTTAGGGTACAAACATGGATGGGCTTAAAATTCAAACAGATAATGAACGGGAGGCTCCAGGGTGACAGTCCGGAGTGTGTTTGACCCCTACACCTCTCCTCCGCCCATCCTGTATGGACTCTCTCACTCTTTACATCATGGAAGTTGCCACAAGTGTTACAGACCTCTCTGCATCCATCACTGAGCAGGGTTGTTGCCTTTAATCATACCAACGTGCCTCTTTGTTTCTGTATGTGACATCATCATGTGATAAGTAGGGTTGTATCACGCTCCCTCTTAAACCAGGGTTCACACACATTTTTACAGATGAACTTTTCCATCATATTTGACCTTATTTAAGGAGGCTAGGTCACCTGTGCAGCGATTCAGCCACACATGAACACACCTACCAGGCACGTGTGGATAACTGTAAACTGCAAGGTAATGATCACTTTCAGCACTCGTTAGACATTTGTGCTGCCAGCTGACCTGACCAGCACATATGGGTACATCACAAAACCTTTAAGCTGCAGCCTTTTTTTGCAGGATAGAAAATCAACGATTCTTTAGATCTCGATACAGACGTGTGTTAAGATTATAATCTGACAAATTGGTTTGTATTTCTTTCTTGTTTGTTTTATGGACATGTCTAATAACAGTTTTGCTGCCTTGTCTGAACCAGAGAGCAAGCAGTACCTTCTTAAATTTATCGCTGTCACGTCCCGTCTAGACTCACAAGTCAGTCTTTAGACGCTTTGCTTAACTAAAGACTGATGACTTTCTCCCTGATTTGTGTTTAGATGGGCGGACACAATTTCAGAGTTTAAAGAAACTCCCTATGTTGCAGAACCAATAGTAAATCCTCAGGGCGGTCCTTCGGTGGCTCGCTGAGCTCTTGTGCTCGTAAACATAGTCCGACTAGAAACACGTGTAGCGGTACAAAATGGCTCAAGTCGCGTAAGTCCTTCATTTCCACAATCTTGTGGACTGAGCACACGTTTGATAAAACAGAGTTAAATCTCTCAGCATCCATTTTCAAGCTCTCTGTGTGTTGGTTTCCTTGCGGGCAAAAAAAGGGGGAGCGCACATTTCCGGGAGGGCGTGTCCTTTTCAGAAATGCGAGGCGTTGCTTTGTTGCCGGCCGTTTTCGCCGGTGTGTTAAACACACTTTAGAAAGGAGTGTTCCCAGACTATCAGAGGGCGGAGGTCTCTGATTGTCTGGTAGTGAGACTACGTCCCATCTGTCTCCTGTGGACATGGATCCATGACCCGAGACAGTGGGACATGTGGTCTACGTGTATCACCTGATTCTAGTGACGTCTCAACAGTCACGCAGCACTTTAGTAACAAGTAATATGAAGAACGTATTTCACATAAAACAGATTTTACCATCATCATCCTCACTGTGACCTCGTCACATGTCCACGTTTGGTCATGGACTCTCCACGTCCACATATGGCGTCCAAGGTACCCTGGGTGTGTTGGTTGTTGACGTTCTGGGACGCCGTGTCAACTTCAGCCTGTTACATGCATTGTCTGTTTTCAAAATACACTTCTGTTTTCACAGGAAATGTACAGTTTGATACAGTCTCTTTCAAAATAAAAGCACTACGTCAGTACAACACCACCAACTGATGTTTTTTTACTTCAACAACACACACGTGGTTACGTTTAGGAAAAAAGGACAGGCTTTGGGTCAGTGGTTGTTGGACCCATCCACCACCCCTCCCACCCATCCTACAGGGACTTTTGCCACCTTAACTTTTGTCGTTGTCCAGCTGCGTTTCCCCCTGACGCCGCTAGGAGCTGTTAACGGCAACCAGCCACATAACATTGGAAGTCACTGACAGCACCAGTATTCCATGACCTTGGAGTGAGACCGGGTTGTTTTCATAATTTCACAACTTTACCAGGGATTCAATGACTGTGGGGACGCCCCGTGCATCATAGCGCTGTGAAAGGTGCCTCTTTGCATCTAAATCTGACGCTGACATCACTGACATAGTGGCGGTGTTTAATGAGTTGGGCATATATATATATATATATATATATATATATATATATATATATGTATATATGTATAGAGAGAGAGAGAGAGAGATATCTCTCTATATATAGATATATATATATATATATATATATATATATATATATATATATATATATATATACATATATATACACATCTACCTACCTACCTACCTACCTATCTATCTACATATATGTATAAACAACCAGAAACCACTTTTATTGAAAAATGCAGTGCACAGGTTCACGCACGTCGACAGACTCCGGGCCGACACTGCTGGAGTCATCTGAGGAATGCTAAATATTTACCTGTGCCGGCTCCACCAATCAGCTCTCACTGTCTCTGACTGTCCATTAACCTAACGCTTCCTCAGCGCCGGCTGTTACACCAGCTCTGAAACCCAGTGACGTGACAGTTCCACCTCTGCTCTGTTATTTTTCATTTGGCTCCTGTGACAGCAGCAGATCTCTCACACAGGCGTCTGTCACATCCAGCAGGCGTTTGGGAGGGAAACAAACACTTGAACATGCGACGCAGTCACTCCCTCTGGATGTCAACAATGAGCCGACGCTTAAAAGCCCTCTTCAATCCATCTGCACAGGAAAATGGATGCTCAATATTGAAAGCGTCCTCGATGTGACCGACTGAACGACGTCCATTACCGAAAAGTGGTTTGGTGGCGTCGAGCTGCGGTAACAGAAATGTTTGAAGGCTCTCCAGCGGGACTCAACCCTCTGATAGATCTGCATAAAACAAACAGTAGAAGCACAAAAAGCCAAACAGCGAGCAGTCTCCAGCTGAGGAGCCACATCTCGCTGTGTGGAACACCGGCTGATGACTACACACTGTGCGTGTCCCTCAAATCCCTGTAGTCTTTTTAGCAAATAAATGAGATTGAAGCATGAATGTGAAATAGCTATCACGCTGCTCCACTTCCATTATCACCGTTAAGGGAAATTAATCTAATGAATGTTCTCTAATTCCCCACAGGGAACCCGGAGCTTTTGTAACAAAGCGAGCTATTAGAAATGTGACACTTGTTCACAATAAATGGTTGTGCATGTAAAATAGTGAGAGATCCTATAAAAGTGACTGTTTGCTTATTATGGATGTTGCTGCTGGGACCAGGGAGCACACGAGGGACGGGGACAGCCGCAGCCCGCGCTGCCTATTTGCATGATTTGATCATTAATGTGAGCGGATCACTTTCAGGTTGATTAGTGAGGCGCAGAGTCGTTCTCTCTCAGCGCTGACTGTACATCACTGCAGCCGGACAATGAGAGCACCATCATTTAAATGATGCAGTTTAATAAGCATAAACAGGTGTGAAAGAAACACATTAAAGCGACCATCAGGCCGCCGTTCCACTGACAGCTCATGGACAGTTTGCTGTTTGTAATGCACAAGGCATTTCACTAACAGGAGCTGGAGCTGCACCCTGCAGCAGACCCCAGGCCTGTAATTAAAGTAGCCGGGGGTTCGGGGTGCTGACTCTGTTCCTGCACTGCCACTGATGCAATCTGGGAGAAGCAGGCATGGACCTGCCTCAGCTATGCAGCCTTCCTGCTCCTCTCACATGCGTGTCCACACAGGCCAGGAGACAGAGTCAGTGCAGAAAATCACACTGAAAGATGCTCAGTTAACACTCTGAGTCTGTAACTGTGCACGACAATAAAAAAGAGCCACAAGGATCGAAATCAGACTGACACTTTGTTTTTAAAGTCACGTGCACTGAAATGTTTGCATCTGGAGGAGCTTAAGACTCCACACGCATCATGTACAAAGCAAGAAATAATCTGCTTTTTGGCAAAATACACAAACTGTTCTTGGACAGAGACGAGAGTCAGACTGTAGCTTAACCAAGGAAACCAACAGAGTACGTGTAGATCTGTTTGTGGTGAGACTCTGTGGAATGAAGTGACGGAAGAAATCAAAGTAAAAATAAGAGACAGATTTAAAAGATATTTAAATCTGTTTCATAATATTTTAAAGTCATTTATAGGAGGTACAGAAACAAGGAAGGAGGATGTAAAGCACCCTGACAGTGATTAGAGTTTTCAACAGGACAAAAAAAATGACAACCCAAACTTAACCGTCTGACTCAAAGCCTGAACACGGCCTGTTGCTGCTGGTTTTCTTTGTTTGTTTTTTAGGGTTGTTGTTGATTGTGAACAGAGTGGTTTAGTTGAGGGGTGGAGAGCTGGTGCATGAGACTGATTGTGTATTGATGTGCTGAACAGAGCAGCAGCCGGACGAGACGTGCACTTTGCTTCCGTCTGCTCCTTTTCTGACATGCTCACTGTGACTCTGTGTTATATACGTCTTTATTTTTGCATATTTTTTACATATACATAGCATTTTATTACTTTTTTATCACTTGCAATTGTTAGTTTCTAATATTCAAATCACTCTTAACACATGTTCAACATAATGCAGCCCATCACAACATCAAGACATACAAGTCCACCTGTAACCAACAGAGGTCAACACACACACACACACACACACACACACACACACACACACACACACACACACACACACACACACACACAGAGCAGCTCGCACATCATGAATATACTACACACATTACAACCAAAGACAGACGAGAGAGCATCATAAATAAAATTCTGGAAGTAAACTAGAAGGAAGATGTATCCAGAGGAAATGGGGAAAATAACAAAAATAAACTAAATAATAAAATAAATAAAAATTAAATTAAATTAAATAAATAAAAATAAACAAAATAAAATAAAATGAAGTCACACGCCCATCATATTTCAAACCCATTCATCACAGACAACGTGCCTCCACTTCCTCTGCACACTGATTCACATTAAGTGTCCAGATATATTTCTGTCCTGTCCTTCAGCTACTCTGTCTGAATCAGTCACTAAGCATTTTATTACTTTTTTAAATGTTCAAAATAAATGATCTTGAGTTGAGCTGAGATGTGTGAATGTAAGAGCACATGACACAGGAAGTAGGAGAGGATACGCTGCAGCCTGGGCGGTACTGATGCGTGCAGCAGATACTGTAGATCTTTCCTGATTCTCTCAGTGTTTGTGGTGAGTGAGAAGATCAAGTTTCTACGAGTCACTTTTGCTCTGATCCTTTCAATATGCTGCTGATGGGTGAATTTAACCTTCCTCTTCCTCTCTGAGAGCGTCTACTGAATAAAATGTAAATGTAGTTTTGCTGTGTGAATGATCCACTTCTGTCTCTTTCATGTTGCGGATTAGGGGGGCAAATTAAATGTAATTAAAAGAGGAATTAATTCAGAGTGTTTTGACAATAAAAGATAAACAGTGGATTTTGTGGTTGTGTCGTGCAGTGTGCATGCTGATGACCTCCCGGGGGGCTCTCTGTGATGGATGCTAGGTGTGGTTAAAGTCTCAGAGGAGAAATTAGAAGCCTCTGTGGAGTCTTCTCCATGGTGCTTCTCCCTCTCGGCATCACATGTGCACGTCAGATACAAAACAAACACAAACACTACAGAGAAACACTGTTTCTAACCTCATGTAATACGCTGGTAAATTAGCCTCGTGCAGGGATTTTGATTCTCATTAATAGAGAAATATTTCAGCTTGTTCACAGCTGTGACGCTGAAGTGATGTGTGTGAAGGAGTGTGTGTACAGGTGACAGTCTGAAGGTTAGAAAGAGTCAACTTCACCACACTTAAGATCCCCAGATCATCTGGGACATTTGGATAAGAGAGCTGAACACATGTGACCCTCGCCAGCCTCCAATTGCTCCACTGGAGCTGCTCGCCGTCTGCAGGTTACACACTCAGCCGGTGCCGAGCAGGAACCAGATGTGATAATGCCGTTCTTCCTCTTCTGTGCGGCTGTGTCTGTAAATATGTTTGTTATTTTTGGCAGAGTGGGCACTAACGTGTCTTCATGTGAGGGAGAGAAAAGTTGTTGACTGACTGAGGCTGGGGATCCGCTGGGATCTGGACAGACGGTGACGGGAATATTTTCCATCTGCAGAAAGACACAAATCTAGATTCTGGGTAAAACACAGCTGTGTCCAGGAGTGTCTCGGGATCATCGGGGCCAAAGCCTAGATCTCTGTCGGGGGTTCTATTCAAGATCTACTTTGATGTGTTTCTATGAACTCTGGCATCTTGTTTATCTTTAAAGACTGTTTTCTTTGAACTTGTCAGGGTCTTCACACAGCAGAGAGCTCACAGAAACATTCAGTCTTCTTTCCTCACGTCAGTCCTTAAATACTACTTGCTGTTGTAAACCGCTCATGTGTACCGTGCTGCTGCTGCTGCTGCTGCTGCGCTTTTAATCACCAAACAGGCACAACCTAAAAATATTTTATCTTCTCAGGCAACCATGGACGTCTTCAGCTCCAAGGACATGGCCATGAAGGTGCAGAAGAAGATCCTCAGCTCCATGGCCAGCAAGAGCTCGGTCCAGATGTTCATAGACGACACCACCAGCGAGATCCTGGACGAACTGTACCGCGTCTCCAAAGAGTACTCGGGTAATAAAGGTGAAGCCCAGAAGGTGATCAAAGACCTGGTCAAGATCGCCGTCAAGATCGGCGTGTTGTTCAGGAACAACCGTTTTAGCACGGAGGAGCTGGGAGTGGCCACGGATTTTAAGAAGAAGCTGCACCAGGGGGCCATGACGGCGATCAGCTTCTACGAGGTACGTTTATGTGTGTTACATGGTTAGTGTTCAGGAGATAAGCAGCCGTCAGAAAGCATTTCACACATCAGATGTGACTCACCTGAAATCAAACAGCACTTTGCATCCTGTGTCTGACACTGTGTCCAGTGGGGGAGGGGATTCGATTTTACCTAACCAACCACTAGAGACCAAAGTATCCGCTCGCATGAGTTCGTACCATTCGTACACCAGCGTTCACCTGACGGTGCACCAAACAGCCGACAGATCTTCTGGATTCACTGCTACATTTCAGCTGCATGAGCGGAGTTTACGTCACCATGAGCACATGACCCATACAAACACCAACGAGTACGAGGATCTCAGTAAGACAGAGAACTGATGATGTCATTCAGGCGAACATAAAATCATGCTGTGATCTTCACGGTCCATGCAGGCAATTATTTGTCAACCCACAACATCGACGTTTGCTTTGTCAGCGACAGTGACGCTGTTGCTACCTCTGACCATCAGCTCACCTTTACGTGTCAAGCGGCGCACCGGCACACTGAAATGAAGCGCACCCATCTATCGTCACTTTAAGTCCGCACTGATGCGTAGCCATGCCAGTAAATCCATTTTGCTTTTAAGAGTAGAGCACATGGTTGTCGAGCAAAATAAAAACAAACGGCGCTGTAAGGTCACATCATATTTCATCATATTTCTCCTCTGTGGTTCTGACGCTTGATGACAACAGCCTGGTAACAGCAGGAGTCCCGCCCATGGAGCTGATTGGCTAAATGGGTTTCACTGCAGTGCTGACTGGTTGTTCCTTTTATTTTAACTGATAAGATACTGTTTCGTGTCACGATGCCAGACGAATCCGTCAACTTAACTCAGTGGAGTGGGCGGAGTCAAAGGTCTGGACCCAGGCTACGATCTGACCTAAATTTAGTTTATTTGATTTATTATAATTTGATTTATCTGTGTCAGAGCAGAGGGGCGTCCTGTAGCTCAGTGGGCAGAGTGGGCATCCCGTGAACAAAGGCAATGTCCTCACAGTGGGGCTGCAGGTTCGATACCCGTCTTCCTACTGACTAAACTATCCTGTAAAATAAAGGCAAAAAAGGCTGAAAAAAAAAAATACAACAACAACCTTAAATAACATCAAGATAAAGACACCAGTGAACTAAGTGTTCAGGGTGAAAATGTCTGAGTTCATTAAATCAGATGTGCTGAGCACAAACAGTGAACACGTATAATGTCTCTCTGTTCTGTGTTAAAGACTTGACGTGTTTGTTTGTGGCTCAGAAATGTGTTGGTTTTATTTCCATGAACTGAACGACCTTAATTTAACTAGTTTTCATTTCTGCTTTTGAAGCATATGATGGCATAAAAAGATTTATATCACACTTTTAGATTTCAGATTAAAGTGACACCTGTGAGAAGTGTTGACATAAAAATAAAACCTAACACTCTGCACTGAACTGATTTATTTATATTCTCTTTATAAGAATGTGCAGATGATCAAAGACTTAACTCAGAGTGTATCTTCATCCCAACAGATGCATGAACACAGATAACGTCAGTAACCACACTTTGTCTTTACATTTCTGCGACCGCTGCAGGTGGACTTCACCTTCGATAAAGCCGTGATGGCCGAACTTCTGACCAGCTGCAGGGATCTGCTGCTGAAGCTGGTCAACACCCACCTCACCCCGAAATCCCACGGCCGCATCAACCACGTCTTCAACCACTTCTCCGACCCGGAGCTCCTGACCAAACTGTACGACCCCAACAGCCCCTTCAGACCCCACCTCACCAAGATCTGCAACGGACTGGACAAACTTGTGGAGGACGGGACAATATGAGGGACACGACGGCAGGTCGGACAGACGCTGGGAGATCAACGGGCAGACTCACCACTGATGGACAAACTTGGTCTCACTGCTGCTGAGGACTGGCAACAGGAGACAAGTGATCTGAGAACAAAACTGCTGCCCCATCGTTCTCAAAGAACATGTGGGATCTAAATAAAGTTTCTCGAGTTCTCTCAAGTTTTTCACGTTTAGAGATGATATATATATATTTACATACTGTACTACTGTGATATATATATATCTACACCTGCTCACAGAAAGTAAACTTGAAGATAAACTGGTGTATACTGTATCAGCTGTTTCGTTAGATTATGATGTCATCCACTGTTAAAATAATATCTGAGACCTTGAAATGTTTCATTCAGAACTACTGATGTTTTATATTGTGAAGAGTTCAAACAGCTGGAGAGAACAAATGTCACTGTAATACAGCACTGCCCTCTGCAGGTCAACACGAGGCTTCAGAGACTCACTGTGCTCTTTTTACTGAACCCACCGGACACAACGCAGCCGACAATAAAGCACACGTGACCACAGAGGACGCTCACTGACACTCACACCATCTCCTCACAGCACCAGCTACAAAACATGTTTAGAAGCATCAACCAAGCGCCTCAGTGTTAATCCTGTAATTCATGTTTGTCTGAGCTCAGCTGAGGCCGAGAGGACGACACGTGCTCTCTGGTTTCACACACAACACACAGCAGACTCATCCTTATTCAACAGTCCAGTTTAGTGCTTAACTCAGGGCTCTCACACATTGTCCTGGACACAATTCAAAGCTTTTCCAGGATTTTCAAGGACCCATGATAACATTTGTTTTTCTTGTCCCACTCGCCCCACATTTCTCAAACAGATTCAAACCCCATTCAAACAGTTTCAGCTCGCTGACAAACACTCAGAGACAGACTGTCGGCAGCTACAGAAAATTAGTTTACTGTTATGTTACATTACATGTAGGGTTATACACAGAATATGACTGTAACAATTTTATTACACACAGAAAATATGTTTTTACTGATGCCATGACTCTTTCATCGCCTGGAAAACTTCCAGGACCGAGGGAACTCTCTTTACTGCTAAAATATTATTCTCTTTGTGTGAGACATCACGTACAGAAAAGTCAGATCATCTACTGAGTTGTCTATCAAGTTGTTTTAAAGTTTTACTGTGCAGGATTTCCATTAAAAAAAATCGAAGACTAGTCGTGGCTGAGAGGAAGACACGTGTTGTTCTTTGGTTTTATATGATGAAGAAACTGAAAGTCAACAGACTCAGCCTTATACAACAACCCAATATTGTCAGTCAGTGTCTGACTCTCACACATTCTCCTGGACAAAAGTTCAGAATCTTTCCAGGACTTTTCAAGGACCCATAAAAACTTTTTTTCTTGTCCCACTTGCCCAGTGTTCTTACAAATAGATTCAAGCTCCATTCAAACATAATTTCAGCTCACTGCTGAACATAACGTACATGATGGTAAACCAAACGTCACACTGACACATTAAAGCTACGTCACATCGACAGCTACAGAAAATTAATTTGCCGTTACGTTACATTACATGGAGGGTTAACCACGGGAGATCACTGTAACAATCTTATTACACACTAAAATATTTCATGACTTTCACAAAACATTGAGGGATTTTTACTGATTCCAGGACTTTTTCATCGCCTGGAAAACTTGATCTGGAATTCTGTGACTGTTGCAGGTTTTTCACAACCAAAGGATAATAAGCAATAATGTGGAGAAACATCAGCTCAACTATTAAGTTAAAGGAAACTGTTTTTAAAAATTTACTCTGCAGGATTTTCATTTCATTAAAACAAAACCAGTGTGCAGACGCGTACAGAAATAATCCGTCTCCATCATCACTTCTGACTCTGTTTAACCTTTTCCACCAAATCAGTTCTGGATCTTGGAACGTTGGAGCGTGAACCAGCCGTGTTTCACTGGTTTAGAGTGAAACTATTGTCATCGAGGATATGATTATCTGTGAACTTTTGTTCTGTTAGGGAATGTCTGTAATTTATGAGGGGAGGTACAAAGAAAAGGAAACATGTCAGATCATTTTTAAGCACTGAAGAGAGACTTATGTTTGTTGTTCTGGCTGAAGGGAAAAGCACGCGCATTTATACGGCTGTATTTGTATTAATTTTACTGCCAATTCTTAAAGAAAAAATGCTTTCCAAATTTTGACAATATTTTTTGGCGATAGATTTTGGCATTAAAAATTAGGAAGGCATGTGTTCTCTTAAAATCACAAAAATGACAATTCATCAGCCAGAAACTGTAAAAACAGAAATTATCATTGGATTTTCAAATATCTGACAGTTCTGGGACACATCACATGTAACAAACACCTCTGTTAAAAAACAGTAAGACATAATACCAAATAATATAATTCATAGTGATGTTTCATCAAAATCACTTTATTCTATTTCTCTTTTAATATTTGGCCAAAAAAAAAAAAAAATAAAAATCATTTGGACGACAAGAGTGAGAAATGAGACTTTCAAAGGGTAAGTTTTGAAAATCTAATACCTCATTTATGGTGGAGGGAGGGTCACTCAGGGAGCGTCAGGGAAAATTATTTGGCTCTTCAGGGTGTTTTGGTGGAACTTTGTGCACATGGAGAGGCGACTCTGTCACCAAAATGGCTCCGCAAAACAAATCGTCATAAAAACATGAGCGGTCATGTGTCACTGTGTGATTCAACTTTCAGTGATTAAATAAAGAAAATTTAAAATAAGTTTTTTTATCCAAAAAGAAGAAGCATGGATCAATGATCAGTGAGATGATTCTCCTGCATCCTCTCTCTGTGACCTGGAGAATAGGACACGCCCACCGATGTCATCACAGTCTGCACCTTCAGGTCAAAGAAAACCTGCAGCTTTTAGGTTCCAGCTGAGAAACAACTTTTTAGGTTGTGAACCAGTTTAGTTTTGGCCAAAATGCTTTCATCGGTGCAGGGATTGAAAAAGTTCCACACTAGTGTAAAAGTGTGTGGCGGTGTGCTTATCTGCAGAGACTCCGCCCTCTGCCTTGCCCCACTGTGTTCAGGACATGTGAACCCCCGACACTGCTCAGGTGACGTTAGGACTGTGAGAAAGGTAGCGACCAGGTGCCAGACTGTAAACACAGAGCTTCTGAGACACAGCGCGGGAAACAAAATGCAAATATATGGAGGAGAAGCACCAGATGAGAGAGGCTGACCTTCACTAGCGAGCGTGTTTCCAAACTGAGAGTCTTGAAGAGTTTACATTTAATTATCAAGAGCTAATGAGAGTCAACGCTTCCTGAGACTAAACATGACATCAGCATCTTCTGATTATTCTAAAATGACCTAAATAAAAACAGAAGTTCATAATGTGGAGACAGATTTGTGTCGTTAATATTTTTGTAAACAGATAAACAATCTGTTCATTAATTAATTTGTTATCTGTAAACACAAAACACTTTCTAATGATACAAAATAAACTGTAAACTTTATAAAGTATTGCAAATATAAAACTGATCTGCAAATACACAAATATGTGGATCGATCTGTCAATATTATTGTGTGAACAGATCAACAACCTGTGTGTTAATGTGTAATGTGTAAATATAAAACTAAATATACATAAAAAAAATTACAAAACCCCCTCAAAATATTTTGCAAATATAAAAAAATTCTACAAATACACAAATTCAAAAATAAAAATTCAAAAAAATCTTCAAGTGTAGAATTGAGATTCACAAATATATTTGACAGCTGTAAATGTATTTATAAATTAATTACATGTATTCACAGGTATCTTTTTTAAATGTGTGGGGCCTGTTGTATTTGCAGATCTGCTCTACATCTGCAGAATAGTTTTTTGATTTACAGATCTTTTTTGTATCAGTGGAAGCTGTTTTATATATTTACAGGTTACACATTAACACACAGATCGTCCATGTGTCCACACAAACAGCACTGAGACAAATCTTCCTCTGTATCATAATAATAAAAATATTGCTGTCAAAATATTTTCTCAGAGACATGTCTCTCTTCTTCTAAAAAACTTTGGCTACGTTAGAGTTTAAATTAATCAACAGTAACAGTTAGTTAATATCACAGTGAACATGACTCACACACCAACATGTGACCAACATAGCTGCAGGCGTCAGTCCCAACACTTGGCCAGCGTCGCCCCATCAGGCTGTGAGGTAGCATCACACACAAACCACCTGCTGAGTCGACCATGTGAGGAGTCACATGACTGAACCAACGTGTGTCTGCAGAGTCTCTTTTTAACATTTCACGCCTGTTTCCTGTTGGTGGAAACAAACGCAGCGATGGGCCACATGTAGTGTTTCATACTCTACAGCCGTGATGCTCAACCTGCGGCCTGTGGGCCACATCTGGCCCGTGACAGGGTGCCGCTGACCCGACCACCTTTTTCTGATTCACAGTGAAAGCAAAGTGATTCACACTGGGGACTGTGTGTCTCATACTGTGAGTGCAGCAGATAAGGTGCCAGGGGCATCAAAAAGCATCAGAATGGAGGTTGTGCAGGAGAAGATCCTCCTGAACCCGCTGACAGAGGACCAGGCTGAGCTCTGAATGTCATCATACACCAGGAAAACCCCTGCGCACACCTGACCTGCGCGGGCTGCTGCAGCAGGCCCCTTATCTCCTGTCATTTTACAAAAGTGGCCCCCAGACACAGGGAGTTGAGCACCCCTGATCTTCAGTGTGTCAACACATAAATACAAAGGATTCACAAAGTGCAATATTCATTTAAAAACCTGCTAAAAAAACAAAGTCTGTATCAAAAAGACTTTTCAGTTTCGGGTCCAGAGAGCAGCAGGAGGACCGGTGGAGATCTGGAGGTCACACCCTGCAGCCGACACGTCTTTAATGATCAGCAGGAACAACATGTCACAGCTGGAAGATCTCATCTTCCCGGTCTCTCAGTTTGGTGAGTTTGGTGATGGTGAGGGGTACGGCCACATGCGACGCCTGCTGCTGCTGCGCTCTGGAAGATAACATGGCGCTCTGTGACCTTGTGAGCGGCCGCCGGTCTGATGTCCTGCTGGTGCAGGCTGCTTCGAGGGCGGCAACCCTGCGAAGAATAAACAGATGAGGAGATACTGTAAATATGAAGATATGAGTCACAGTCAGCCTGAATCATCTCTGGCAGCTTTGACAGAACGCCTTCTGTGATGAGAGGACGCGTCCTGCTACGATATCAAACAGGTTTCCACTGAAATGTTTTCATGTTCAATCTGTTCTGACAAGTTAATTATCAGTCAAACATTTGGTGCCAAAGTCGTTGGAAGTGGTTCATAAGAAGGAAAAGTCAAAGACAGATGGGTGTGTCCACTGTTTGACTTGTTATCAAATATCAAAATGATGCACACCAGTGGTCGCAGTGAATGCACATCACTGGCTGCAGGCTGAAGGGTTCACAACATTTTCAAGGACAATATTTCAAAATGTTTTCAAGACTTTTCAAGGATTAACTCCACGACTGTTCACACTGTGTAACACAAATTCTGCTCCATCTCAAAAATGTTGAACAATTCAAAGGTGGTGTGTGGAAACTGGATTTATGATCCTATAAAGTCATACTGTCACAACATTATTTTTCTCTCATTCAAACATGTCGGATTCAGTTCAAATTCTGAGTAGCCGGCGTACAAGGAGGAAGTGAAAACATGCGAAGGTAAACTTAACGTTGTCACGCATCAACACATATCAGAGCTACATGAAATAAATATGGCGCTATGTTACGTTAGGTGAAAGCTAATCCAAGGAGAGGATCACTGTAACAATTCATTTCATAAAATAATTTGGCTTTTTCAAAACGTTCAAGGATTTTTACTATGTCTGACTTTCCCAGACCTGGAAAATGAGTCTGTAAATTTCCATGACCTCTCCAGGTTTCCTGAGTGTGAGCAGGCACAAAGTGTCACACACTCTGGCTCCGTTTCTCTTTAATTCAGACGACGTTTCGTCCCTCAGGCCTTCGTCATTCATGACTGTTGATCTTCAAGTCGCCTGCAGGCTGAGACCTCATCTGAATTACAGGGAAACACCATTCGTCTTTCCTTCCTTCAGGTGTTTGATTTGGGAGTGACATGAAAGTAAACAAACGGTGGCATGCAAATCTTTTTAATTGGAGCTGGATTTAGTCTCGTCCTCGTGTGTTTGACGATCATACTTCCTGTCTGTTGTCTTTTATTTCTACTAAACTGTAAGTATTGTTCTGTCTGCACCAGGTCTTATTTGGAAAAGAGGTTTCCATCTCGAGGGACTTCCTGTTAAATAAAGGTTCATTAAAAGTTAAATATATGAAATATGTTAACATTTGGAATGTAAAACAGGAAAGAAGCAACTAAAATGGCAACTCCTTTAAAACAACCTGCTCAAGGCTGAAATATCGCTCCGTTACGCTGCCTCGCTGATCTGTTTAAAAGGTACGATCGCAGAATCAGGGGACGGAGTTAGTTTGCCTTTAAGTACAGTAGCATGTCTGTCTGAGGTGAAGACGCAGGCAGTGAGAGCCATGTGGTCGTACCTTTTCTCTGCCTCCTGACAGCCTCTGACAGCTGCCTGCTTGGACTGACTTATCAACCCGTCCAGCCTCTTCAGAAAGTCCCCTGGTGTGAGGTCACACATCCTGTCATTGTCGTCATTCTGCTTCCTGTCAGAGGAGCTCCCTGTGTGTCTGTTTGGGGCCGAAGCAAAGCCGTCACTGTCGTCTTCACTGTCCTCTTCATCTAAATTCACGCCGTTACTGCAGCGCTCCGGGTCTGACAGCACGGGGATCGACAAGGACTTCTTCAGGAAGATGGAGTCATTGGTGTAAAGTCTGTTGGCTCGTTTGATCTGCTCCATCTGAAACAGAAGACGATCCGTCAGATCTTGATTTCACCTGAAGGCAGAGTCTAAAAAGTTGGCTGAATCTTTATGTTACTGAAATCAGGAGCAGGACGGCGCTCCGATCAAACTGTTCAGTCGTGCAAAATGGCAGCAACTAAAAACAGTTTAATTAAAGTGCTGTCCGTCCTGTAGGGCTGAGCGATGCGGAGAAAATCAATTATCACCATATTTTTAACTAAATACCTCGATATCAATTGTTGCTATGACACAGTAGGGCTGACTAATGGTGCTTTCACTAAATATTATGAGTAAATTGGATTTAATGACTCAGTGTGTTAAAGACAAATAATAGAACAGCTGACACAGCTCAGAAAATGACATCATGTTCCTGTAACTCAGCCTTTAACACAGCAGTTACCATATTACCCAGTGCTGCAATGTAACTAAGTACATTTACTCAAGTTCTGTGCTGAAGTACAAATTTGAGGTACTTTTACTTTGAGTATTCTAAACTCATGTCACTTTGTACTTCACCTCCACCACACGTCAGAGGAGAACACTGTGCTGTTGCTCTGTGAGGGACTGTTTGTTGTACACATACACATTTAAATGGTTGTATTCTGTGTTTATTTCACTGCCAATTTTTAAAAGAAAACATGCCTTCCAAATCTGGTGAGAAATTTTGCCATTTAAAAAAACAAATCAAAACACATAAGGAGGACATGCTTCCTTTGAAAATCAAAGACACTGCCAGTTTTTAAAGAAAGCATGTCCTCCAGATTCAGTGGTAATTTCTAGTTATTTATTTTTGGTGTTTTTCCTTCCAAACTGGCTGAAAGCAAATGTTCTTTAAAAACTGCCCAAACATTCACCATGTATCACAGCCAGAAGCTGTAAAACAGACTCCACCGCTTTTATTTGCAAACTTTAGTTCACAAATTAAGATTTTTGCACATGAACCATGAAACCAAAGAAGTGCAGCTGAAACTGAGCTGAAAAATATTAACTGGAAACTATTTTACTGATTGTTAAGTCATTATTTATGAAAAATAAATAAGCGCTGGCTTTTCAAATATGAGGATCTATTTATTTTTTTTATTCATTACATTTATTTCATCTTTTCTTTTTATTTAAACATTCAGCTTCCTTATTTCATTTAAACAACTCGTCATTTGAGATGAGGAGTAACATGTTTCTATGTTCAGAGAAAAATGGTCTGTAGATATTTGGTATAAACCTGCATTAGGAACTTCCTGTCTGATAAAGACCAGCTCCAGTGTGGAACCTGACGTGAGGAATAATTTAAACAGGAGCACAGCTGCACTCAGGAAGGTTCCCGTCAGCCTCACAGTCTGGGAGGTTTAGTGACAGACTCTGTTTGATGAGCTGAAACTGAGAATGAGCTTCATTTCATGTTTTACTGTCCTGAATATGAAGACGAGGAGAGACGCACTGCTCAGGAAAATGACCTCCATCTATGTTGAATTCTTTTGGTTGGATGAGCATGAAGAAGTAAGTCATGTTTTAGAAGAGGAACGTTTTGTTGTGTCTGTTTGACTGAGAACAGAAGAGTCTTTAGTTTGAGCAGGAAAGTAACTTTGGTTTGTTCACTGTAACGTTACTGACATTATAATATGTGTCAGTGAGGGCTGGACACACACCTGTGCGGGGCACGACACAGAAACAAAAGTCAAAATCAAAAAATCTGCATGAGCAGTTTTACTGATAATATATTAACACGTTTCCCTGATTGAACTTAAACATACTTTCACTGCAGTAACACTTTAATGCAGAGCTGTTACAGCTAACAGAGTATTTTTACAGTGTGGTATTAGTTACTTTTACTGAATCTGAGGACTTCCTCCACACACACACACACACACACACACACACACACACACACACACTTATCTTACAACATCACATGTATATGTTAATTATTCATTCATTCGTTTCCCATGACAGCTCGTCCTCATGCAGGGTCACAGATGTGCTGGAGTCTGTCCCAGCTGTCACTGGGCAAGAGGCGGGTTCACCTGAGACACGTCGTCACACTATCACACGACTTATTGATTATATTCTGTATTAACGATCTGAAGCTGCAACGTAACTAAAGGTGTCAGTAACTGCAGTGGAGTAGAAGTAAGAAGGAGGAATACGGTGAAGCACAGGTACTTTAAACTGTACTTGAGTGCAGTACTTGAGGAGATGTACTTAGTTACTTTGCTCAACTGTCAGATACAGCTTTACTTTACTGAACCACAAGAACACTTTGACAATAAACAAGAAATACACACACACACACACACACACACAGCCAGTGTTCAGCTGAGCTCAAATTAACCATAATATAAATATAATATTAACGTTAGATATAGATATAGATATAACTATAAATGTGAGTGTAGCTGCAGGGAGTCAGTGTTCAGCTGAGCTCTTCACTCACCGTCACTCCGTATTTGAGCGCCAGGCCTTGGAGCGTCTCTCCGGGCTGAATCTTGTGTTCGATCCGCCTCTGGTGAACCGGAGAGCGGGGAGACCGGACCAAACTGCCGTAAGACCTGGCGCGGCTCCCGCGGAGGAGGCCGTTCCCCCCGGACGGTAACGGCGCTCGCTCCCCGGACATGGCGCCGCAGCTCGCGGCTGAAGTTACCGATCAAACGGCGGCAAAGTTCCGTCACCGGGAAACTTTACTGATGTCGTCACAGTCCCGGGCAGCAGCTTAGTTAGCATGTTAGCTCCGCTCCAGCTCATTAACTGCGACGCTCGTTTGTTTTAACGAGAACCGGACCGGAGCTCATCAACACTTCCGGTTCCGTCACGGTTACTAAGTGACTTCAAACAGTTTCACCTACCGACACAGTGAGGAAGAGGAGCTGAGGACACAGTGAGGAAGAGGAGCTGAGGGACACAGTGAGGACACAGTGAGGAAGAGGAGCTGAGGGACACAGTGAGGAAGAGGAGCTGAGGACACACAGTGAGGAAGAGGAGCTGAGGACACAGTGAGGACACAGTGAGGAAGAGGAGCTGAGGACACACAGTGAGGAAGAGGAGCTGAGGGACCTGTTGATGTGTCAGCTGCCTGCCTGTCTGTCTGTCTGTCTGCCGGACCTGTTGCCATGGCTGCCGTGTCCCATGAGGCGTCACATGCGCTGCATTCACGACCATCGGAATAACTGCGTCTGTCTTCTTCTTTGGTTTAATGGCGGTTGGCATCCAATAAGTTGCTTTACCGCCACCCAGTGGACACGAAGGTATCATGGAGGACCAGATCTGCCGTATGAAAAAAATAAAATAAAATAAAATACAATAAAAATAACCGAAGTAATAAAAATACAAACAGTAGGTGTCAAACAGTGATCCCGGGTTGAAGAGGCAGGCTGGAGCCCAACATGGAGGTTCAGTAACATATTGTCACTGCTTTGTCTCAGTGTCACAGAGTGATGTCCAGCTGGAAAAATGCAGCCATCTCTTTACAGCCAGACTCCATTAAGAAAAGCAGTGATTTAACATCAGTGCTCACAGGAGCTGCTGGTCTATTGCTGCCTCCATCACTCAGTGTGTTTGTGTCACTGTGTGACTCTGGAGTTTTAAAGGGTTAATTCAGATTCACCAGATCACTGATGTTAAATCACTGCTTTTCTTAATGGAGTCTGGCTGTAAAGAGAGAGAGATAATTGTTGCAATTTCAAACAAAAAAATATTTAAAACTAAGATGATTATCAAATATAAAACCGAGTCATTAACTCCAGTGTGTGCACATGAATATTTGTTCGGGACTTTGGATTACACAGAATATACACATATTTAGTTTTGTGTCTCATGTTCATGGTATAAATCTAGAGAGAAAACTACAAAACTATTAACGTAAAAAGTGAAGGTGCAATAAATGTCCATCTTTTCACTCCGCAAAACTCGCTTTGGTTCGTTACTGCTTCAAAAGGAATTTATTCTCATGGTTACTATTGTTTTAATGTATTTTCTTGTGTGTCAGTTAAGTTGTATAAGTTGGAAAATAACAAAATAAGCTGAACTCAATTAAATTATAATTGTCTACACTTTCCATCAGAGCAACTGTCCCGGAAAACAATTTATTCCCGGGATCGATGAATTATTTCTGATTTTCAGAGATGTGTGATATTTCCCATTTTCCCCTGGGCCCCGGAACGCAGCACTGCTACCCGGATTAGCTTGTGGTTGTCGTGCAGCAGCTAACCGGCTAAGCTAACCTGTTACTAACTACAGTTTAAAGATAATTATCCATCATAATAATCATGTCTTTTAAAAGAGAAGGTGACGACACGAGTCAGCTGAACATCCTGAAGGTAACATTCACATTTTTACTTTCTGTAGGAGGAACTTCGGCTCAGTTTAACAGTGTTGTTGTGGTTAGCATCCTGCTAGCTCACCGAGCTAATTGCTACTGTGTGAACTGCATCTTTGAAACTATTAAATTAAAAGTTCATTAACTCTTTGCTGTCTCGTGTTTCAGAAACGGCGCGTGGCGGATCTGCTGTGTCACTTCATACCAGAGGATGAAGCAGCTGTGATGAAGAACGGAAGGTGAAGTGAAGCCATGATTCACTCTGTGTCATCTCTCCATTAAACAACATCATGACTGAAGGTCAGACTCACAGTTTGTCCATCGTGTGCTCACACAGGTTCACCTGCCTCGTGTGCTCCTACCGTCCCGTGTTTGACACTGTGGACACACTGTCTGTCCACAGGAACGGAAAGAGACATCTGCAAGGTGAGACACTAATGAGGAGGCTCTTGTTCATCATGCTGAAGGAGTTAATCAGGTGGCAGGTTGATTCTGTCTCAACGTTACCCAGTGTGTCTCTCAAACAACCAGCTTTTTGTTTTGATCATTTTCCTCTTGTGAAAAATAAAATATTTACTGGAAGTAATATCTGGACTTTAGATCCTGAAATCACTTTATCACAGTGACACAAAAATCATCTTAAAATCTGTACTACGCAACCCTGAAGTGGGGTTGTTGGAGGTACTGATCCACAGTCAGTGTGTCCCCGTCAGTGTGTCCCCGTCAGTGTGTCCCCAGTGGTCCACACGCCCCCACACTGGACAAGCAGACTGGAGTCTGACACAGAAGTGAAGCAGTCTGCTGCTGTGGACGAGGTCAGCGGCAAAATGTGTTTTAGCCTCCTAAAAATGTCCCAATGTCCCAATGTCCCGCTCTGCTCAGAGTATTTTCACCACTATACCTACATGGCAAATTGTGATTTGTGATCTTGGGCTTTATAAATAAAAATGATTGATTGATTGATTGATTGATTGATTGACATGTGAGACAGCATGTTCTGACAGGACAGCCATTAAAGGCTTCAGTCCCCCGTCTGTTCTCTCCTATCAGCCAGACTCCATTGACAGAAACAGTAATTTAACATCAGTGAGCTCAGGAGCTGCTGGGCTACTGCTGCTGTCATCAGTAATATACTTTGTGACTTTGGTGACTGTGATCTAATATTTTCAAACTCCAAAGTCACACAGTAACACAAACTAACACACTGATGGAGGCAGCAGTCGACCAGCAGCTCCAGAGTTCACTGATGTTAAATTAGTGTAATTAATGTATGTAATGTATGTATGTAATTAGTGTAATCTTTGAAGAGAAAGATATAACTGCTTCATTTTCCTGTTGGAAATCACTGACAGGCATTAATGTGAACCACTGACAGTACTCTGCAGAGTACTGCAGAGTGCAGAGTACACTTTACTGATATTAATATTTAATGTGGGACTTTTATAGATGGCTGTAATTTCCTTTGCTGCTGACCTCGTCCACTGATAGTACAGTGCTGTGTTTCCATGTCAGACTGGGAGACGTCCCTGACATCTACTGTAGGTAATATACTCGTCTCTATATACAGTCTGTAGTCAAACCCTGGAGATCTTGCCTCCGGAAGAAGAGCAGAAGAGCCCTGGTTTCCGGTTGTAGGCTGTTTGTAGTCCGCGTGATATTGACCAATCACGTTTGAGCCGGCTGCAGTTGTTGCCAGGTTAAACGCTCCGTGCGGTGAACTTACGAGGAGGAACATAATTGGCGTCACTGCAAACTCTGAATCCATCGCAATGGTTCAGCATATTTACTTATATATATATATAAACGGAATTCGGAAATTCGCCTCCTCCACCAAAATCAAACCGGAATGCCAAAAAATTGGGGGTCTGCCCCCAGAGGCTGTATCGCCGTCTGCCGGAAGTCAGACGCCGAATACAGCCGATGGGTTCAGAGAATGGTACTGACTGTAAGTCCCTCACACAGACCCCTCCTCCATGAAACTGAACTATCCCTTTGATGTAACTGTAAATGGTTCAGAAAATACATTAATATTTCTCATGTTGTACGTCTCCAGGTTTAAAAGCGTTCTATGGGAAAAAAGCACGGCTGAAGAATGAAGTGGCAAAAAGGCAACATGAGAAGTACGTGCAGAGTGAAGACACAGGACAGGTAGGTGACTGTGACAGTCAGGTGTGTCACCACGCTGCTCTGTTGACTCCTATAAGCAAACAGAATCTGACACATGAAGCTGTGATGAAAAGATGTTTCAGGAACACGAGTCAGTCTCATCGCTCAGTGACTCCTCATCAGGAAAAACAACGTGAGCTAAACAAACCTCGTCTTTGACGACGATTGTTGTGTTGTTGTCAACGCGCGGCGCCCCTGTGACTGCCGTGTGACCCGACGATAACATCCTGATAACAGTTTAAAGTTAGTGTCTGTTGTGAAGAGATAAACAACAGTGACGTCTGAGTGAACTCTTCAACTGTTTCACACACAGCGTCTCGTTGTGTCTTTAGGAGCCGTCCTGTTCTGCTCCTTTACTGGAACAAACACGCAGACTCACACATCACGCTCTGTTGAAGACTGTGCCGTATAACAGCTGCCATACCAAAACCAGGTGGGTCACATGGTTCCATCATACACAGTGTTCAATACATGTTAAAAAAACACAGTATGAATCATAAATCTGTTTTATTTTCAAGTACAAAATCTGACAAAGGCTCGCAGAGAATCTTCTCAGATCCCGCCGTCAACTCTTCCAGCAGAACAACATCAGAACAAGAACGATCCAGTCGGGAAACTGAAACTTCAAACGTTTCGTCACAGAACAGCTCCAGTGGCTGCGCAGCAGGTAAAGTCTGTCACAGGAAGTGTTGATGACGTACAGACAACCTTTCTCTGACTGAGCTTTAACTGTGGACGTGTTTCGTCTCCTGCAGCCGGCGAAGGTTCACGTCCGTCAGCAGACATGACGGAAGCTGCAGAGCCGCTAACAGCCCAGAGGAGGCGAGAGCTGGAACACTACCTCAAACTGAAAAGGTTCAGGACGTCTTCATGTTCGTCAGGCTGAAGTTGTGTCAGCTCAGTTTATGTGACTGAACTCATGCTCTCCATCTTTGCTGTGTTTCTCAGTGACGGGTGGCTGCAGGACCGGAGCGGCCGCTGGGTGAAAGATGAGAACGTGGAGTTTGATTCAGACGAGGAGGAGGAGCCTCCTTCACTCACTCCTCCACCCTCGGGTCACTGACACTGTGGGAAACACACATGAACTTGTACCACAGTGGTACGTCAGAGGCCACGCCGCTGTTTGAAACAGCGAGAAATCGTTATACAGATCTGTAACACATCAACTTCACACTGAATTCATCCACAAATTCATTTTATAGAATCAGACGCAACACTTAACGTCAGAAACGTGTCCTTGTATTTTATAATATAATAAATGTTTGTTAACGGACCACTGAGCAGATTTTGACCCAAAGATTAAAAAAGAGAAAACCATTTTTGAGCAAGTTTGCTGCGTTTTTCTCACTCACAGAAGGATCATTGTGTTTTAACATGACTCAACACTGTTTTCATAGTTGTAACCTTCAGTTTGTGAGTTATGTTAACACTGTAAACACCAAGGTGAGGGCTGAGCAGTGCCCAAAACAACAAACACTTATTCTCACTCCAACTTAAACTGCCTCATGTGCTCTATTTGACAGCGACCAAACAAAAACAACCTGAAGTAAACTGCAACAAACCTTAATTCACAAACTCTAAACAGATCAGAAGGATTTCCTCAGTAACAAAGTCAATGAGCTGAACACAGTAATTCACAAAGTCAAATGTTCACCTGCAGTGTCTTAAAGACAAATCTACACACAGTCTGAATGTGGCTTTGTTTGCAGTGACAGAGGTGATAAAGAAGGAGGAGCTTCTGTCAGCAGCTGGACCAATCCAGTGAGAGCAATCCCTTTGAATGAGCCAATCAGCAATCACCACCTGCCTTGCATCATCCACTCACACTCCAACACATGCACACACACCGTGAGGGGAGGACACACGCGCCTGACTGATCACTGCAGAAACATCCGAGTGCATCAACACTACAATGACCTGTGTCACCACAGACATAAGATCAGCCGTTAAGGTGTCACAAACAATCACTCAGTGCACAGGAAAGCTGCTTGCACACAACTACGGCAAGCACAGCGGGTCAAACCTGAATCAGGAAGTTGCTCTGTGACTGTGATGGATGACTGAAAGACAGTTTGGGTAATAATTTAACCCTGTAGTCAGATCTCAGTGATTAACTTGGTGAGCACAGTGTTTCAAACCGAACTGACCAACATCAGCCTGGTGTTGTGTTCATGGACCCTCAGGGATCAGAGCAGCAGATGTTCACACTGAACAAACACTTTATAACCTACAGACTGACTGAGACTGTTTTTAACCCTTTCAGTTGAGTCCCAGCTTCTCTCTGGTTGGACGAATCCTCCGTCAGCTTCGCTGTGAATCAGCAGCAGATCGGCCTGTTGGTGCTAATCTGGGTGGAGAAGCCGCTCGCTCAGCACACTCGCTATAAATTGGATAACAGCGCAGAGGTCAGAGCGACTTAACATGGGTTAGTTTCTGATGACACTGCTAATATGTGTGGAGAGCACGCTCACTTCATTAGTTCAAGGTTCAGAGCGTCACTGTCACATGAGGAGCCGCTCAGTATATTGAAGAGCTTCGTGACCTGGCATGATGAAGATGTCATTTAATGATGGTAAACTTCTGAGGAATTCTTAACATCATGTCTGCTGTTTCAGTGACACAGCTCACATACACGTCTGACGCAAATCTGACACGAAAACACAACACGGTAAATCTGTGTGTCACAGCGTGCACGGCTCCAACATCACAATCCTAAAACACACCTGTCTCAATGAGCACCAACCATCAAAGAGAGAAACACGCAGAACACACTTTTAATCATTTCAGACACCAAATGTCAGCGAAGCCTTTAAAACTGTGACCTTTGAGAAGTCTGAATATCAGCTGATCACCTGGAGCTGGAGTCAAACCTGGAGTGAAAGAAAGGAGGGAATAGTTTGAAGAAACGAGGGGAGGTGGTGCAGGAATGGAAGCAATGCTGTGAGAATCCTCAGAGGTTAGCAGCTGTTTCTGTTCATAAATCTGTGGGTGCACACGGGTGCAGCCTCTTCGGACACCTCTTATATTTGGAACAGAGTAACTCAAGCCCAGTGGACTGGGTTTCGTCTCCCATCAGGGTGTGGGAGGTAAAAATAGGTCAGGTGCCTGAGGGAAGTCAGAGGATCAGGACTGACTTTAGGGATTAAAGCTCTGTGATTCTTTACATCAAGAGTTCATCATTAAAACACTGCAGGAGATATCTGCACTCAGTGTTCACCATAAACTATACAGATGACACAGTTACTGATAATGTTCAGACTCTGTAGATGGTGAACCTGTCGATGTCACAAAGCTGCTGTCAACGTCTCATTTGAGCTCCTGCAAAACTAATCTGTTTGTTTCACCTGTAGATACTTAAATGCACCAAAGTACGTTCTGCTTTAGTGCATTTAAATCTAATATTTGTCAAGAGCAAGAAATACCAATTCTTGTGTTATGGTCAAAAACATGTTTTGTGAGGTCACACTGACCTTTGACCTTTGACCACCAACATCTTCTCAGTTTATCGCTGCAGTGTCTATGAAACTATGACGAAATATTTTCATCAACAACCTTTCTCCACGAGAAAAACAAGACGATGACGAGCTACAATAGATCGTTACAGTAAAAACTAAGATGAAATCTCTGTTTGACTTTCACTGATGAGACGAAGTGTTGGAGGTGGACTGTCGGACGCTGACAGCTTGTAATGATCTTCAGATGCCTGATGAGCGACAGGCTGTAAACTCCAGGAAATAGTCTGCACCAGGATGTTTGGGTTGGTGCGAGCTGTGAGTTGTAACTCAGCAGTAAATAATCAGCCGTGTGTGTGTGACTGTGGATGGTGGAGCTGCTGATGGATCTGTGGAGTTGTTAGTTGCAGCGGTGGCTGTTAGCAGCTAGCTCCGCTCGCAGCCTTCACAGCTTCACCCCGCAGGACTCCACTCAGTCCGGACTGGAGAAGGTTTGTGGGTTGATGGTGTTTGACAGGCAGGTAGGAGGCTCAGTTATCTGTGAGTGTAGCTGTGCTGTAAGTAAACAGTCTGAACTCAGATCAGTTTTCTCTGACAGAGATGAAAGTTTAGTTTGAATCAGCAACTCTGTGAGAGGACACCAGTTTAAACCTCCAGACTAACATGTTGCACATGAAGAAACAAGTTATGTTTCTGCTTCTTAACAGTCACATGGATAAGTCAGAGTTTACAATGAACCTGGGGACAAATCCTAGTTGGCTCACATTAGTTATTTGTTGAGAGCATAAACAGAGAGATGTTGAGCTTTTCAGATGATGATCAGTAAGTGTGTGCTCGTAAATCAGCCCTTAAACCTGTCACACACTGCTGGAGACATGACACACATTATCTTATACAACCTGTCACCTTGACTCTGATTTATGATCCATGAATTAACCTCACTGGATCAGTTTAAAGAGTAAAAACAGATGTTTGTGCCAACTCAGAAACATAACGCCTCCGGCTGTGACTGTCACCTGCATGGAGGCATAAAAATATAAAATGTTTGTTTGAGGTGCAGAAACAGTCAAATTAAAACTTTCCAAACATTTACAAAAATACTTGAAGATATATTTTTATTTAAAGTATTTACAGTTTGATTTCTTCCCACAGATGGCACCACATTGAAAATGTTTTCATGAATGTCGGGATGATGTTGGCAATGCACAAACTAAAAGCACAAAAAAAAAGACACTTCACATTTTGCTTGTGACCTATACATGCCTTTATGATGAATTCAGCAGTCTACACAAAGCCGGCCGCACTAAATGAAATGAAATGTATGTTAGGCGGGTTGCACCGTGCACACAGCGACCCAGCTTCATCTGGGAGGAGTCGTACGGCTCCACACGGCGCTGCACACTGAGAAAGCTGCCACGAGGCTGTCGGAGGCGTCTGGTTCTTCTTCTGTTTCCTCTGTATTGACTTCATCTTAATCTCTGCTGGCGAACTGCGGACAGAAGGAAGATGACGCAAAATAACAGTAATCAGACAAAAACATGGCTTCTCAACATACACGTGTTAATGCCAAAAAATGAAGCTCAGATCTGTAGTTCAGTCCACTTTTAAAGCTTATAATGATTCAGAGTCAGCTGGCTTTGACACACTAATCATCCCTGATCTTTCCTGGTTTCTGTCTGTAACTCTATGAACATTCAGAATGATTTTCAGAGTGTTTCTCACGCATGTCGTTGTTTCGTGTGATGGCCATGGCGGCTCTGGCGCGGGGACCCTGCTGGGTGAAGTGGTAGCCGAATTTGAGGATGCTGGAGTTGTTCTCCAACATGGAGGCGATCTCCATCTCCACTGAGTCTCCCAGCTTCTGCCTCTGTGGGGTACAGGTCACAGGGTCACAGGTGTAACAACTCACAACACACAAATATGTCAGCCATCGGCATCCACAATGGCAGACACAGATTGAGTCGTGTGTTTCAGACCTGGTTGTCGATCTTGAGCTCCACCAGCGTGGCGTTGTTGGCCATAGCTTTGATGATCGCCATCATGCCGTCTGAAGTGATGAAGTTGGACTCGATATTAAGACTCTGCAAGCTGGTGTTCTCCTGCAGCATCTCGGCACACGCCTGGTGCACATTTAAACAGTTTATGTACGTCCACAGAAAGAGAATTTATCCAAGGACATAAACATATCAACCACACGAGGAAACAGAGCTTCAGTCATAAAGAAGGGAGCTAACAGGTCGAGATGGGAGAGATGTACGGCCGCTCATGTTTAAATATCTCCGTATGACGTCACAATATGCTTCACTGAGAATATCTGTGTACTCACATAGGCCACAGGGTCGTTACTGCGGGTCGCAGCGATGCTCAGAAACTCCACGTGAGAGTTTCCCTTCATCGCCTCAAAGATCTCTTTCAGAGTGGGGATGGGAATGTCCTGCAGCACACACACACACACACACACACACACACACGATGAATGTCATCGACACATGACGTCAGGTTGAACCATTTTCAGAAACCTGTTGACGTCTCAGTGTTTCCTGTTCAGCTGACCTTGATGTTGTTGAGGTTGACTTCAGTCAGGCTGCTGTCGTTGTTGTGGATTCTCTCCAGGGTTTCCTCCACGTTGGTGGGGTTTGGCGGCTCATCGGGGAAGATCTTAAACGGATCAGGTTTCACCACACCTGCAGGAGACATGACATCACAGCTAAGGCTTCCCTCTGACGCCGTGACACAGCCGATCAAAGAAAACAGTTCCTACATAAAACTGCTCACTACAAGGTCGAGTAACTGGGTCATGATTTCTGTAAAGAGATGTTGATTTTCTTTTGGAGTTCCATTATAATGGAGAGAAGACAGACAGACATGTCTGTAATATATCTGCAACACTGTGCAACTCACACCTGAACTATCCAGACTGATGCACAGCTCCACAGCTGGGAGGAAAAATATGTAGTTTGGTTTGGGGGTGAACTTTCCCTTTAAGAAAACATCCTCCTCATTTAAATGACACAAACACAATGTCATAGAAAAACCTCAACATGCTGCAGCCTTCGTCATGATGTTCAAAGACGTCCATGAAGTTTTTGAGTTTTTCTGTTTGTGTAGTTTATTTACAGACACGCAGTCACTTTCTGTTCAGCACATTTAACACTGCATGAGTAACATTTAATGTTGTTATCATATGATGCCAGAACAATTGTTATTATGATGGAGCCTCACTTTGAGGAATAAAAACATGTTAATCAGCTTCTTAAATGTGTTTGATTTCAAAGTCTAAAGTTAAATAAGGAAATATCAAATCAAAATTAAGACTGAACACATAAGTTGTTGTTGAAATGACGTGACACGTACTGTTGATGCCCTCTGTGTTGGCGATGGTTCCCGTGGTGCCCAGAGCGTCGTAGTACTGCTTGTTGCTCATCAGTGTGTACATTCCAAGGATAGCTGCGAGTACAGGAAGACAATCACAATGAATACAGGATAAAAATATCTGATATCTGATCCGCTGCTCGTCCTCGACTGAGCTCTTGTCATGTTTGTTGTTACTGTCCCTGCTGCTGCACTGAAACACACCCCGACACAGAGTCATGCACACGGCTGCATCTGCAAACCAAAACGTTTCTGAGTCTGAACCTCGTCGTGCTGCTTCAAACAGACAGTCTCTGGGCTGTAAAAAACTAAAGGTGCTGTGTTGCATTTTCACAACATTCTACAACAGTTGAAATGATCAAAATCATCAAAAACCATCTTCATGAAAACAGCAGGAAGAGTTCAGATTACACATCAAGTGTGAGACACCTGAAAATATTCACCGCAGCTCCATAAATGTGTTGATGAGATCAGAGTTGTTCACAGGTTGCACCTCTCTCACACCGGACTACATAAAATATAAAGATGCTTCACCGTCCGTGTGAAATGTTCCAAAGATCAAGGACCTCTGTCTCACAAAGTCCTGCAGAGCCACAGGTTGCAAACTTCATGGGGTCATTTATTTGACTTCTTTGCAAAGGCTTTTCAGAAGGAGTTTTTGCCCCATTAACCGCACTGGTTGGGACGGCTGAGCCAGGTAGAGTGACGGACAGGTGTGACGCTCAGGTCGTCTCTCTGTCCACACTGAGAGTGAGAAAACTGCTGCTGCTATTCTGGGAATCTGAGAACATTTGATTTGTAGCTGAAGAATTTATGTGGCGTTTTACATTTAGAGAAAATTAGATTCAGGCTGTCAAACAGAGACGGACTGCGTAAGAAAATCTGGCAACCGGTCGTTCGTCTGACTGAAGAATTGAAGAGATGGTTAATGGTTCAACACAGGGCTGTCAAACTGATTTTAGTCCATGGGCCACATACAGCCCAGCTTGATCTCAAGTCTAGACAGGTAAAATCACTGCATCATAACCTGTAAATATGACGTTCATTCATTTGCAAAATAGCAAAACAGAAAATGAACAGTCGGCAATATCCTCAGGAAAATATCTGGAAATTCAACAGTATGTCTGTTTTTTCTGCTGCTCACTTTCGTTAAGTGTGTTTTTGTGAAGCTGTTGGAGAAGCAGGTGAAGTCATCCTCTGCCTTATGAACCATTTACAGTCGTCAGGTTTGTCGGTGCCTCAGCAGCAGGGCTCCACACACATTGTTTACAATAAAGGTCTGATACAGATTCTTTTGTTCTGAAGCTGTTGACTGACAATATGTTGCACAATGTTTCATATCTTTAAATCTGACCACAGGAAGTTTTTACTGTTACTTCAGAGAGCTGTGTTCTGGTCGTGGTGACATGAAGTATCTGCTCACTGTTTAAACTGCTCCAAGTGTGTCAATATTAGGTGTGCAAAGTCATGCAGTGTGCCGGTGCTGTTCCCCGGGCCGTATGTTTGACACCCTGGTTTAACAGGTTAACTGTGTCATGGTGTCACACGTCAGTGTCTTGTGACTTATGTGTGATCTTCTTTCTTCTGTCTCACCACCTGCTGTGTTTCATTTTGCTTTGTTTTGTTGTTGTTTCTTTCTCTTGTTGTTGGTTTGTTTACTAATTGTTTTTACACTAATTTGCAATAAAAGTTTCTGAGTCCAGGATGTTTGACATAAACACGTTCAACCTTCACTGAGCTTTCTCGTCCTGTTGTTGCAGTGTGTGACCAGCAGGGGGCAGAGCTGCTGGCTCTAACCTGCCTAACTGTGTCACACTCAGGGACACCACTCCTCCTCCTCCTCCTCCTCCTCCTCCTCCTCCTCTCCTCCTCCTCTCTCCTCCTCCTCCTTCCCGTCAGCACCTCCTCACCCGGTGTGGGGGACCATGGGAAGGGCCTTGTGAGGAGACAGCTGCCTGCTCGGGGGGGCGGTACCGACCATAAACACCCCCCGTCATCCGGTTTGGCCCTCAGAATAACCACAGTAGCTTTACAGCACAAACTAGATGGCAGTCAGTAAAAAGTTGGATACAGAAACATGGTGATATAAATAAAAGGTGGAAATTAAGTCAGCAGGGCGACTCTGTCTCTGTGAGCTCATGAAGCGAGTCGGCCGCACATTCAGCCGCCCTTTCAGTGCGTTTGCCAAAAAGGCCAAACAAAAGAGTGACAGAGGCTAACTGAGCTTTAATCCCCGGCTGGACTCTGTCCAGGGTTAAATCGGCCGTCTCTCTGACAGACAGGCTGACGGAGGCGCACAAACAGGCTCCCCGCTCTGCCTCTGTGTCGACCTGTCACACCAGTGACCGTGTCCAAACCATCACACTCCATAAAGGAAACACACTTTACAATTTAATTTAACCTCATTCCTGACTCACAGGGGTGAGCTACACAGAGACGCTGCTGTCAGATAATTGTGTCTCTGCAGCTCCTCTCTGTCCTGTCTGATCCTGCTCCACAAACCTCCTCCTGCATCTCTGTTCAGTTATTCATCAGGACAAAGCTTCAGAGTCCACAGAACAAACAGACTCTGCTCGGTGCCTTTTTTCACCTTTTCAAAACCCCAAACATGAAACAATGTGCGTCTCTACTGCAGCTGCTAACACAATAACCTTTATCAACACATATGTACACAGACTGCAGGACCTGTGGTGATGGGAAGAGTTCTGGTTTCTGTTTAGTGCGAGCAGCTGTCAGGACCATCACGGCCTCCTCTGCTCACCCTGCCATATTCAAATAATTTGTTTTTCACAGTTGAATCGAAGAGCTGAGCCAGAAGGCAGAGCTTTCTACTTCCTGGTCTATCTGTGTCCCAACCCTCACCTGTGGTCATGAGCTCTGGGTAGTGACTGAAGAATGAGGTCACAGATACAAGCGTGTGAAATGAGTTTCCTCTGTAGGGTGTCTGGGCTCAGCCTTAGAGATAGAGGGAGGAGTCAGACATCTGGAGGGAGCTCGGAGTAGAGCCGCTGCTCCTTCATGCTGAGGTGCTTCAACATCTGATCAGGATCCTCCTGGTCCAGCTGGTAGGAGGCCCCGGGGCAGAGCCAGGACACACTGGAGGGATTATAGATCTCATCTGGTCTGGTAACACCTCAGGTCCTCCAGGAGGAGCTGGAGGGAGGAGCTGAGCCTGCTGCCCAAACTCTACCCTGCTTTCTGTCCGGCTCATGTTTGACTTTCTGTTGTTAGTTTGCCTTCTGAGTTTCACATCTCTGCTTTTGCTTTGGTTGTTGAAGCACTTCATAAACTCTGTTTTCAAATGTGCTTTGTAAATAAAGTTTTTATTATTGTTATTATTATTAATATTATTATCATCATCATTATTATTATTATTATTATTATTATTATTATTATTATTATCATCATCATTAGGGTCCGGGCAGTTGCCAGGACACTATTTTATTCTTCTTCTTGTTTCTTTTTCTTCTTCTGAGGAAATCCTACTTCCCATGGGTTGAAAACTCACCAAACTTTGCACACAGGTCCAGTCTCATGCCAGATATCCTCAGCTGTAAACTCAAGCCAATAGTCTTCATGGTGGCGCTACAGCAAGTTGAAAATTCATAACAAATCAACCATACCTGCTACAACTTCACAACTTTCATCAAACTGTAGCCCCAATACTGAAGAAACTTTTGTACATTTAAACCTATTAAAAATTATGAAGTTCATCACTCACTCAAGATTGAACCTACAGTGCATCAAAATGTTTGACCGTAAACGGTACTGTAAACATATACATGCAAATTCTTGCTAAATAAATCTTCAATGTTCATGAAAAAAAAGACAAAATTCTAGAGTCATGGTTGATGATGTTTGACAAAACATCTCAGACAGACAAAATCGTGACTCTACCACCATTAGCATTAGCATTAGCATCATGTGAACTGCAGCAGTGGAAGAATGGAACAGAAACAGTGAGTAATGTGGGCGGGGTTTGGTGAACATTCAGTGATGATGTCTCTGAGTCAGATTGAACCAAATGGCTCATTTTTATTTGCGTTCAGCGACAGTCACACTTTCTGTTTGTCATGTTGGTGATCCAGGAATAAAGCTAGTCTACACAACATGAATCAAATGTCAGATTTAAGCTGAGGTCATATTAAAATAAAGAGCAGCTCGTCACATTAAACTGACTCTGAGCCTCAGGAAACATGAAACACTGCGGCTGGTCTGTCAGTGACCACAGCAGCTTCTCCCTGCTCTGTTTCCACCAGATACACTATCTGTCAGGCCCAGACGCACCACACCGACTCCAGAGACTGAGCTGTGACTGAGCTGTGACTGAGGCCTCCTCCTCGTCGCCTCACATCCGTGTCTCGGCCAAAAAGTTGCACTTGAGCACACCGCAAACACAACAGCTGACGGACAGCCAACACCAACGTTCTACACCTGCATGAGAGGAAATAACTCTCGTCACCAGCTGAGCTGTACAGCCAATCAGAGGGATTTTTACATGAATAAATCACCGACAGGCTCGCCACGGCCAGACGCCGGCGTTCAACAGGCTGAATCGGCTGCAAGAAGCCGACGGGGGCCGACGAGGGGCAACAGTGCAAAGACCAGGGCGACAGATGCTCACCGACGGCCGACCGTCAGCTTGGTGTGTCATGGCCGTTACCAAACTGTCCCCATGTTTCCTCCGCCCTGCCCCCACTGCACCCCCCACCCTCTGACGGGGGGCAGGCTTATTTATTCCTGTGTTGCTGAGCGTGGGGAATCGGAGCCCGTCTCATGTCTGTCCCCGTCCGTTGGCCCGGGACACTCAGCTCAGTCTCAGGCTGGAGTGAACAACATGAAGCCGACACAGTAAAGAGACGACATCAAACACTCAGCTGTGTGTGTGTGTGTGTGTGTGTGTGTGTGTGTGTGTGTGTGTGTGTGTGTGTGTGTTCACCAGCACAAACTGATGACATCACAGGAAGAGAGGAGACGTGTCTCGGCAGGAGAAGCTCAGGTGTGACTGATAACACGAGGAGCGACTGTTCCTCTGAGATGAGCTTCAGTCTTCAGCCAGTTGTTACGTCACTTATCACTGAGCTGGGATTTATTCATAGTACTAAAGTAAAAGAAACATAACTGTGAGTAACACCTGCTGATTGGAGGGCGTGTGTGTGTGTGTGTGTGTGTGTGTGTGTGTGAATCAGAAAATGTTTTCCCGCCACACAGCATCAGTTTTATTCACTTCATCTCAACAGCAGAGCAGCAGAGATCTAATTTGTTGTATTTAAACACTGATCCAGCTCCACTGTGATGAGCTTCAATGCCAGAAACCTGATGCACACTGTAACCATGACGACGGCCCCTTTGATCGCTGATTGGCTGCTTGCCTTCGTTATGACTTCACGTCCACACTCGTCTTAGTGTGACCAACAGACCTGTTATACAGCAGATATTTGACAAGTCAAAGTAAGAAAAGCACATCATTAATGATGGCTGCGTTCCATTTAGAGTACATCCACTCAGGCTCATTGGAGCAGCTCACTAATACACTTAATGGAATGAAGCCCTCGTTAATGTCGTTAATGTGTGTTTTTATGACAAGACAAAATGTCTGCTGTGACTGAGGTCCATCACAACCTGTCAGGTAGTTTCTGTCCTGTAGTGTCGACTTCACTCTGACTCACACTCTGCTGGTTTGAAGCAGTGCTGTGTGTGTGTGTGTGTGTGTGTGTGTGTGTGTGTGTGTTGGCTCACTGCCATGGTTTACTTAACAAAGTCAGTTTTTATGCTTTGACAAGTCAAAATGTCTGCCATGAAAAGATTCTCCAGTCAGTTTGGTTCAGTTTGGTTCACGGTTATTTTTCCATTTTCATTGTGAAAAGTTGTGAATGGTTCCAGTAGAACCGTCCCATCTTTTCAATACACAGTTTATCTACAGTGTGTGTTTGTCCAGGGCTTGTTTGCCCAGTGCATGCTGGGAAAGGCCTCAGCCTGGGATGAATAGATGAATAGATGAATAGATGAATGGATGAATAGATGAATAGATGAATGGATGAATGGAGAGCTGCTGCTGCTGTTAATCACAGTGATAACACCCAGTGATGTTTGTCTAACCTGCGATATCGCACATCTCTGCGTCGGTGGCGTTCTTCAGAGCCTCCTCCAGCTCCGGCTCCAGGATCACCTGCTCGTGTATGGGAACCTCTGGTGCCGCCTTGGGCACGAAGGTTTTTCCTGGAGAGACAGAGAAATGAGTTCAGGGATAAAACCAGAGATGAAGACAGTCAGAAATAAGAAAGAACAAAGTGTGAGACAGAGAGAAGGGACACAAGCAGATAGAGTCAGTCAGTGTTCAGTTTCAGTCTGTTTTAATGGTTTTCTTCAGTCTGAATATTTTAACCTGTAAATGTGTCTGTGTTTTGGGAAAAGCTCCGTTCGGATCATGTTTCCCAAAACAGCAGTAAGCCGGGGCTTATCCAGATTTGTGGAGCAGCTCTAATAAACTCTGTGTTTCCACTGGAGCTTTCTTATCTTTTTATTTCTTCATTCATCTTCAATTTCAAGAACTGCTGTCAGACAGGACAGACGTCACGTGTGTCCCTGTTGTACGTTTGTTTTTCTGTGTATCAGATGAGCTGCACAGGAACTACAGTGCAAATATTCAGAGCCACATTGTTCCCGCTGCAGGTCTGGACACGTCAGCCTGTGGGACTGTGATGGAAATGACCCTGAAACTCAGTGAGCTGCAAAAACCCCACACAGAGCTAAGAGTCAGAGTCCGAGCTGCTGTGCAGCGGTGCAGCTCGGAGCAAAACACCGCCCGGCTCTCTGAGGGAGACGGGACGGGGTCTGTGGGGATTTAAGCAGCTGCAGGTCCTTGTTGTTAGATAAACATGAGATGATATTTTGTGGCGGTGTATCTAACTGACAGGACGCCCGCTCGCTCACCTTTCTTCTCCCCGGTGAAGGGCACCAGGTCCTCCCTGTCCGGGTGCTCCATGGCCTCCTTCTCCAGGTGCTGCTGCAGGGCGTCGCGGTCAAATGGCCCCGTCGGGCTCTTCTTCGTCTGGTCACGCTGTCGGAAGCCAGCGGGCAGCATGGCATTCTGGGAGAACAGGAGGTCAGAGGTTATGTTGATGTGATTAAGAGCAGAGAACATGAGAGAATGGATTCACTGTTGTTTCAGAGCCTGAATAAAGAGTCAGGGGAAAAAGTTTCAGATGTAGGTGCAACATTTTCATTGTTCTGACTGCTGACTGATGCTCCTCTGCAAGACCTGTCTGTTGCCTCTATGACGTGTTCACTGAGACCTGTTTGTATAAAACTCTGAGGTGCGTTCATGGTTCTGCAGGTTAAAGCAGTTTGCATCGTTTTCAGGGTGAAACTAACAACACGTGTCACAGAGTTTGGAACGTGTGTGTGTGTGTGGGCGATCACGTCCAGTAACGAGCTGAATCAGACCAGTCTCTGCACTCGTCTGAAGCATTTTCTCTCATCATTTTAATTTGGGAAGTTTTGTTTTGGCAACACTGGTTGAGAGAGACGCTTGATTGCATCCTTCACTTGATCTTTCGCCCTCCTTCTCTCGCTGCTCTCCTCTTGTATGTAACTCATTTAATGACTGCGTGGGCTCACTGAAACATTACAACATGTCTCATCTCTGAGCTCCTTCATCCTGCAGCTTTTTGTTTCACTGACACTGAACAAGCGTCACCACGCAGACCTGAGGGAACAAAAACCTGACTGCTGAGGCCCTGCGGCAGTGGAGCCCGTGACCTGAGGGCGACCACCTGGCAGGGTTAGACAAATGGAGCGCTCCTCCTCTTGTTACCTCGGGGTCCATCTCCTGCAGCTCATACTCCAGCTGATCCAGCTCCGCAGCACTGAGGCCCTTGAGGATGGCATCCTCATCAATGTCCCTGGGGTCCGACATGGCTCCTGAGGGTCCGGCTCACATGCACACACACTCACTCATACACACCGCAGCACACCCCTGGGCGAGAGGGCACTGTGAGGAGGAGAGAGGAGACAGACAGAGGAGAAGCACAGTGAGTTACTCTGGTTGGTGTTTGTGTCGTCTGCTCATTAAGAGCCTGAAGACTTCACTCAGTCTGAACCTGCGTGTCTTCCTGTCAATAAAGTTACAGTGTCATGTGTGTGTGTGTGTGTTATGCTGCATCCTACACTTAAAGGGGCTCCATGTGAAATTCAGTGTATGAATTGTCTGCACACAGCTCTCAACATGGAAGTTGCTGAGCTGGCAGCTAGCAGCTAACGATGCTAACTCCATGAACAGAGCTAGCGGTGTCAACCAGCAGCTCAGTCTCCGGTAAAATGTTGGCATCATACGTTTCCAGCAGCTTATTAGCCAACAAACGTTGGTGTCTTTTAGCGACCGGTTGCTTTTTATGCAGCTGTGATTGTTCCACCAAAACCAACTGTTTAAAGCCAAACATGAACTTTTCCCACAGACTGTAAAAATAATGGACGTAGCTGCCGTGACATCACCCATTAGTTTGTGGACTCCTGTTTCGAAGCCTCGAGTTTGACATTTAGAGGGTGAGAGGGTGGAGCTGTGGGTGAACGAGGGCTGAATCTGACTCACAGTCTGCAGCGACACCTTGCAGACAGCCTGTCACTCAAAGAGGCCCCGCCCCCTAATGATGTGTAACTTTAAGCCTTAATGAAATGTAAACAGGTGAGTTATATATACATGTTGAAATGATCTGCAGAGACCAAACAGGCTGTAAACATGTTTAGTTTGACATGTGAAGATGGAGCTCTGTGGGGACACACTCCCTGTAGGAGCCAGCCTCTAGTGGACGATAGAGGAACTGCAGGTTTTGGCTTCATGTTTCAGCCACTTGTTTTTTTCTGGTCATAACTAAGTGGTTTTTATATCTAAACCTAAACAAGCTTTAACCACAGGGTAACGTTTCAGCATATCAACTACAGAATTACATATGAATGTAACATATCTATGAATAATGTAACTGGCTGTTAACCAGCAGCAGAACAGAAGGGCAGGCGCTACACTTTCACAATGACGCTGCCCTGATATCAGCAGTAATGGCTGCATGAGGGCCGTGCACAGAGACAGTGACAAGCACACACATGCACACGCAGCCTGATGTCTCACCAGAACAAACCACAGAGAAGCTCAGATAACGACACACACTCACACACACAGGAAGTGACATCATTCTCTGTGTAAAGATAAAGGGTAATAATGGCGTCCTGAGCAGACAGTCATAGTTTGCTGCTGCACTGATGCTCTGACTGTCACACACTGAACCTCTGACACAGAGTATCGTATGTTATACAATCGTGAACGGTATCATACCTCACTGTGTTTGTATCGTGACGTAGCAGCAGTCGGATGAAGCTCACGGTCAGACAGCAGGACGCCGCCTCGTTTTCAAACTATTTGACAAAATGAAAAATATCTCTGTCCTCATGTTACCTGGGGGAGGGGAGGGGAGGGGAGGGGAGGGGGGTTTCCTGGAGTATCACTGTCCCTGCCAAACAGTTTGATGATCGTCATCGAGCTTATCGGCTGCTTCACAGAGCTTCAATAATGTGTGCTGCTGATAATAATAGATTCATTTCCGATAATAAATCTGCAGTACTCAGGAGGGCGGTGTGTTTAATATGCTGCGCGGCCTCCAGGACACGAACTTACATCAGCCTCATTTTCACCTTAAAACATGCGGGAGGTGAAAACCACCCACTGATGGGCTGCAGCCTGAGAGGCGGAGAGGCAGAGCGAAGCAGAGAGGTGAAGAAAGTGACTGTAACTCTAAACCGTTCTCACCACACACACACACTAAAAATAGCAGGATGGAGGGAGGAGAGGAGGGAGAGTGCAGTCCCTTATTTATCAGTGACCGACACTCGCTCATACAGTAGTGGACACACCTGAAACATATCTGCACCCAGTGATGAAAAACACACAGCGACAAACAGCCTGTTGATACAGCACATGTTCAAACTGCACCGCACGGCCCTCAAACCAGGAAGTAGACAGTCCCTCGGCGATAAGTGAGGGCCACAGTGTGAGTAATGCAGCTATCAGGTCTGTGAGCTCCATGTTTTCTTTTTCAGTCCAAATTTCATCCCAACTTGGCCAGAGAGGAAAACCCATCACAGCTCAGGTCACACAGTGTGGCTTCATTCAGCCTGCAGCGTCTGTAACCACGGGAACCAACAACATCTGAGATCTGTGATGGCAACAAGACTCCACGCAACTCTGCACCAGTTCGCCAAACTCAGTGAAATCACGCCTCTCTGCACGATCGATGATGTCACAGCGCAAATTATTTACTGGAGAAACAACTTTCACCATTTAACACAGGGGTGTCAAACATGTGGCCTGCAGGCCAGAACTGGCCCGACGCAGGGTCTGAACCGGCAAACTGCATGACTCTGCACACCTGATACTGATGCTCTTGTCAGGGCTTTGACATACAAAGTTTCAGGAGTTAAACAGTGAGCAGATACTTCCTGCTGCTTCAGAGGCTTCTTACCAAAATACAGTGCTCTGAAAACAGTTTGTTATTTATGAGGAGAGGAGGTGGTGCAAAAAGGGGAGGCCTGGCAAATAATTTTTAATCACTGGGGAGGGACTTAAGTTTTATATTTTGGCTCAGGGGACGATCAGACAAATTTAAATGGTTTCATTTTGTATTTATTTCACCACCAGTTTTTAAGAAAACATGCAGGAACATTTGGAGGACATGTTATCTTCACACATGTTGCCAAAATGACATCATCACAGCCAGGAACTGTAAAAACAGATATTATTACTGAATTTTCAAACTTCCAACGGTCCTCAGACGCTTCACACACACACACACACACACACACACACACACACACACACACACACACCACATGGGGTGTATTGTGATTTTAATGCATTGTTCTGTAAAGCACTTTGAATTGCTTTGTGTACGAATTGTGCTCTACAAATAAACTTGCCTTGCCTTACTGTAGCGCCCATGTCAAGAAGCTGGACACTACATTCAACGTCGCCCTGCGGATTGTCTGCGGTGTCTACGAGCCACCCAAACAGACCAACTGCTCCCTGCTGGTGTCGCTCCAGCAGAGGTCAGAGGAGAAGCAGCCATGCTGGCCCTCGCTTGAAACGCCATCTGATACCTCCACGGCTGCCTGGGTCAAGGCAAGATGGAGGAACCAGTGGAAGTCAGTAGAACCATTAAGGCTCTACCACTACATCAAAGACCCCACAGATGTTCCCAACCAGCACCTGCCCCGAAAGCTATAGACAACCCTCAACCGCCTGAGGACGGGCGTTGGACACTTTGGGGCAGTGATGCAAAAATGGGGTCTCATTGACAGTGTCCACTGCGAACACATAATAACCAGCTGCCCCAAACACCGACCACCGAATGGTGATCGTGGTCTAACTGACCTGGACGGACGATGAAACACTGGACTGGTTTGTCTCAAGGAAGCTGAAGGTCTAAGGACGTACACCAGAAGAACGCTGCCGTCAGAAAACAAAAAACAAATCTGATCTTAAAATGGAGATATTTAATCAAAATCTCTTTATTCTATGTCGAATTTGGCCAAAAAAGAAGCGTTTGCACGACAAGAGTGAAAAACTTTCAAACATCAAGGGGTAAGTTTTAAAATCTAATAACTGCTGTAGGGCGTGTCGTGGATCGTCCTCCAGTCACTCACATCTAGCAACAGTCTCTGTAACTTGTCAGTGAGTTCTAGTTTCATCCGTGAACCTGAGTTTGCTGTGTCGGATCAACCTCCTGTACAAAGTCAAGGCCTGACACAGTCCTGAGAGACAACAGTCATGAGATCAGGTTTCCTTGACAACAGCACAGAAGCCTGGTTGCCGTGGAAACACAACTCCTGAGTGAAACACAAACGATGAGACCAGAACCTGGTTCGTCTGATGGTCAATGTCACTGATCAGATTACACTTTATTAGACAGGACGCACGTACACACATGCACACACACACTTGTACTTCTATCTTTGTGAGGACCCTCATTGACATCATGCATTCCCAGGCCCCTAAACCTAACCTTAACCTAAATGTAACCTGAACCCTCAAACCAAGTCTTAAACTGACACACACACACACACACACACACACACACACACACAGGCTGATAAAACAATGCGTGACACGAATCAAAGAATGACAGTGTCTCAGTGTGGAGCTGTGACGTGTTCTCTCTTTGAAGTTCTCACTTGTCATGTATGAACACATGTAAAACCCATTATCGACATTTGACCTGAGACAGACTGAACCGTCTGTCAGGATTTAACAGCTGCCATGAGGCTTTGAGGGAAACTCGGCTGAGACTCATTCGTGATGTGAACTGATATGAATAAAATCAGACTCAGTTGTTGCAGCAGCACGAGGACACGAATGAGTGCAGATAGATAAAGTAAAAAAGTAATCGGAGTAAATAAACCTAAATCAGTCCCACAGACAGTTTGCACTGTGAGAAATGTGTCGGCCCGGCCCTGGACTCTGCTAACATGAGTTTTGATAATCATAATGTGTAAAACAGCAGCTGTATCTGTTGATGTTCACTCGTACGACATATTGTTGGAAAGCTTGGCGCCTCACCGTGACATTAATGCTGCCACCTCAAGACCCAACCAGCAGCAGGGTCAGTAAACACTTCTGTCAGACAAACAACAAACAGCTGTAACTCACCTGTGAAGCCTTATTATGACCACAGGTGGATTATGATCCAGACAGACGGCTCATCTCTGACACACTGACAACAGTCCAGATGATCTAAATCAAACACACCTTCACATGTCTCCGCATATTATCCATCATGTCTCTGTCCTGCATGGAAACAAACCCTGGGGGCGGCGGCCATGATGGAGGCCAGCTCCTGACCTTTTGATTGACACCTCACTGAGCCAATAGCAGCTTCCACTGCTGTTGTTATGGCCTCCATAGCCAATCAGAGCCTGAGCTGAAGGAACAAACTTCCTGTAGTTTAGAGGTACTTAAAGAGCCAGTGATTGGCTCACCTCACAGAGGATTATGGGAGTTGTAGTCAGTGAATCGCCGCAGCAGATTTTAACCCCTTGCTGTCACCACAGGGCCTGTACGACAAATACAAAGCTTTTTCTGAACGGATGAAAAAAACATGCAGTTCTGTAAAAATATCTCTTCATAACCGAGACAATAGAAACCATGTTAAAACGGTCCTGTGTGTCTGCAGCTCCTCGCCGACGCCGCGTGGCTCTAATGCGTAAAGCCAATGACACAAACTGGGATCACTCAGAGGAAGATGGAGGAGATTTAAAGGATGAGAGGAAGGAGGCTGCAGCTCAGAAGACCAGGTGGAGGATATTTCTACACAGACTCACTTTTTATCAGGGATCAAAGGTTTTATCGGCCTTCACTCCTCCGAGCTGAAACACAGCTTCGATCAGGTAAAAGGTCAGATTTCAAAACTCTCTACGACCTTCATGACAACAAAACCACCGAGAAATGATTCAATAGTGTATCTTTGTGTTTTTATTTCAGTTTGTGATGTGGTGATGTGACATTTAAAGGTACACTATGTATGATTTTTACAACACTGGAATTACCACCTTGTGGTCGTTTGCCTCAGGTTGCAAAAACATGGATGCTTCACTCACAGAAGATCTATACAATCAGCACAGCTTCAAGATTAGAGTCACCAATTCAGTATCTGACCAAACGTCTCCCCTTCTGTTCCTGAGATATGACGTTAAAACATGATGATGTCACAGTCAAGCTGACCTTTGACCTTTTGACCACCACATTCTAATCAGAAGCCTTCACGAGAATGTGTCAGACTGAGTAAAGACACGCGGACAAAGATCATTTCCAAAACCAGAGTGAACCCTGGATTCAGTTTGGCTGGTGAAACTGTGTAAAAACAGAAACAAATAATACTGTTCATTAGGGCTGCAACTAACGATTATTTTGATAGTCGATTAATCTGTCGACTATTTTAATAACTAATCGATTAATCGGATAAACGAAGAAACTTTTTTTTTTGCTTATTCCAAAAATATTTTTATTTTCCAAACACCTGAGCTTACTTCTGGTGCTTCCCCTGAACAGCAGCACGACACAACAATATAAAATAAATAAAAATAAATAAAAATTAAATAAATCAAACCGCACACTGATTCCAACAGGTACGGGAGGAACTAGTGCAAAATAAACAGCAGATCAGCAGCACAAGATAAAATAAAGATCTATGCCTTGAGCTTGTAGATTTATGGAATTATGAACATGTGTGCAAATCTACCAATATATATTCTTTCACATGAATGTTAACAAATCTTTGCAACATTATTAGCCAACGTTAATCTATTCCAACCACTCGGACGCAACAATAGTTACTGTCTACCACCTCCGGTTTTAGGCCGGCTATCAAGCTGTGTATTATTCCCACAATTTCCAGCCAACAATATATTTTTTTAATGTATATTCTTTTACATGATCGCTCCGGTAACATAGCGGCCACGAGAGGGTTAAACTAAGATGGCGGCGCCCAGTCACCCATCCACTACACGATAACTTGTTATTTCTCGCCTCTTTACTAACTACGGCAGTTTTTAAATATATCGGCATGACTTAAGGGCCGTCCACACCAAGAAAGATAACTGTAACGTTAACTATAACGATAACAATGGCAGCATCCACACAATGAACGATATCGTCGTGTTGCTAGGTTACCCCAAACACACACTGCTCGGTGCGGTTGGCAGGGGAGCATGGTGATGGATAAAATGGATACTGATGACCTGTTATTGCTGTATGTTGCGAGAAAGAAAAAGGAAACCAATTTGCCGCTTGCTCCACTTGTCTGTCTGTCTGTCTGTCTGTCAGCTCCATCTGTCATGAGACAAACATGAATGAAGACGTGCAGTTTATTGTGTTTCACCAGCGACGAGCTGTCATTACGCGCGACAATTACGCACGGCTGCGCGCTCTTTATAACTCACTGTGTGAACCTATGTTGCATAATAAAGATTTGCCCCCCTCAGTAACTTCATCCTGGCGCCTGAATTTTATGAATGGAGGGGAAAAGAGGAGACGCATTCCCCTGCAAAATGTATTTTATTGCAGTTATTTACCCGGTATTTGCAAAACAAAATCACTGAAGTTAAGATTCTGTCACAAAGCTATATTGTTACGGATCTTTGCACATGTTTAAGTGGTTGTATGGAAATCCTGGAGCTTTCTTAGTGGGTATACGTGACATGATGAACGTCTCGACCTGTCATTTCGGATGGATTTTGATTGGCTGTCAGTGTTTCTATCGTTCATCAAATCGCTCTGAAAGTGATCCAAACGATATCGTCCACCACTATCGTTATCGTTATAGTTGAAGTGTGGACGCTGCCAAACACTTGAGTTTACAACGATTTTTAAAACTGTATATTTATAGTTATAGCCCTTTACCCTGTGTCTGCTGAAGTGCCACTGCCTTCATCCAGGCTAACAAAACACATGTTTTCTCTTCAGATGCTCACGCATCATCGATGTACTCCCGTGCCATGCAAAACGAGCGTTGCAAATGTTGCATTGAACGCCCTCCTTTTCAGTCTTGGTGAAGTTTTCCCACACCATTGATGTTTTAGGTCGGGATTTGGGTTGGGTTGTGTCCATGTTTTTCTCCACCGCTGCCTCGGCCATGGTTGTTTCTTTTCTGTGCGTCCTGCTGATGTTTACACGCCGGTATCCACGGACATATATAAAGACCCGACGAATCGATCACAGAATTAGTTGGCAACGATTTTTTTCGTCACGACGAATCGACATAATCGATTCGTTGTTGCAGCCTTACTGTTCATTAAACCTCCAGGTGTAAAACTCTCTCTCTTTGACCTTCCTGTGAGGAAAGGTCGGAGAAAGAGAAACACATACTTGAGCTTCGCTTAAGATTTTACTCTTTGTTTGAGTTATTAACGTTACATTAGTTGGAGTCTGAAGTCCTGCCAGGGGCATAACGTAGTTGTGACAGGCCCAGTACACGCTGTTAAGGCCCTGACACATCAAGCCGACCAAAGTCAGGCTGTCTGTGAGCGTCTGTTGCCCTAGTTTTTGCCATTTTGCACTTCAGCGTCGGCAGCTTTTCAGCCGATTGAGCATGTTGAATCTGCAGCGGAGCTTGTCGGTGAGAGAGATCACTCTGATTGGCTGTTCAGGTTTTATTTCCTCGCCCCTGTAGCGAGTGAATCTGCCTGTAGTGAAACCGGGGCTAACCGGTGCTTCCTCCTCAGGCTCCACTTCACTCAGCTGCCCCACAGACCCGCTGCTTCTTCCCACTTTAACCTGAATAACAAACCGGAGCTAGCTGGGAGCGGCTAGCGGAGCGTTAGCCGCAGCATGACCGGAGGGAAGCACAGCCAGTTAGCCTCCGCTAGTCTCCGAGCTAGCCCCGGCTCTCCGTTTGGATCCAACCGGAGCACCGAGCCCTGGTTTGTTATTCAGGTTAAAGTGGGAAGAAGCAGCGGGTTTATCGGGCAGCTGAGTGAAGTGGAGCCTGCGGAGGAAACACCGGGACCGTCTGGATGTAATAGTCCGTGGAGGTGCTGCGGTGCTCGGCTGCACAGATAGGAAACCCCTCGGCTGACAGGATGTACCACTCTCTCACTCCGCTCTCTCTCACGCAGGCGCAGACGTACGTGCTACTTGGCCGTCGGATGTTGCCCGTGTAGTGTGTTCAAATGCAACTGACACAGGGCGACGTGAGGCCACGTAGACGACGCAACAGTTGGCTTTCTTTTTATTTATTAAATTGAACAATTTTAATAGTTTATTTTAGTTTATTTGGAATAAGCATGTAGTTTGTGACATTTTTGTTACAAATACTGTTGATTATTTTAGAAAAATGAAAACAAACGTGATGGAGATGGGTGTCCATTTTTCAAGGGCATATATACCGAATTGCACTGTTTTTAATTTAACACAGGCAGATTTCAAGTTTCACTCATAAGGGCCCATTTTCCACCCAACACATTGTTTGAGGGCCCACTCTCTCTATGGGGCCCCGTGTACAACTGCACTGCCTGCACTGTTTATATTTACACCCCTGTGTCCTGCTGTGTCTTATAGAAAAGCATCAAATGATGTAATATGAATAAAAAATATTGTGTCTCTGTGGTCGTTTATCAGGATACGATTTCTAATTTTTTTCTGGTTTAATTCTGCTTTATGTAAAAATGATGTAAATCTCTGTGTTCAGACTGTAACTCGTCTCTAACTGAAACATTTTGACTTGAAAATGTTAAAAAAAAGAGTAACTCTCTGTATCAGGTGGAAATAAATCCCCTGTGTGACGGTGTGTCTCAGTGTGTTTGTTCTCTACTGTATTGAACTTGGAGAGCAGTGTGTGACTTAAGAAGTGAATGTGACCCACAGCTCCATCCAAACGAGGCTCATGTGATTTGCCTGCAGTCAAGCCTTTGAGCCGCGCTTATTGTTGAATTAAATGCATGGCTGTTTCCTGACACTTGAGCTAAGTGTGAAGGCTCAGACAACTGCACACCAGCAGCCTGCCAGTCAAGGAGCTGATGAATACCTTCACATGTGCAGCTTCAGACAAACGTCACGCTGAGCGCGATGTTTACTCATCTCATACTGTGACTATAAATCCAGATTACATCGATACTCTTGTATTCTGAGGGGACGGTTATCACCAGCAAAGGTTAAGTTATCAATAAACTGAGTGGCCTGTGACAGATAAGAGCAAATGACTCAGTGGTAAGCTGACAAACAGCCTGACCCTCCGCTGTCTTTTCATTTGTTGTGACATTTGGTGTGACACGTTCCACAGAGCAGGAAGCCTCCCACCACACTGGAAACACACTGGATGGTTGTGAATGTGCATCTGTCACCAGCAGTCCCAGCAGGATTTCTGTATGAACCACAGCAGACTGGGAGTGGAGCAAAACAAGGGCTGTCACCTGCTGCTGCCAGCTGGCTGCGGACGTCCTTTTTCCAGTTTAAATCTCAGCTCGTCCTGCACCTGCAGCCACTGTCTGTGTTATGGCCGTGACTTGTTCTGAGCCTGCTCATAAATTTATGCTTTTATTGGAGTGGGTTAATGTCAGAGACGTATATTATCTTAAAATATTCAAAGCATGTGAGAGAGTGTCAGGTGGTCTGATTTTACCCTCAGTGTGTCACAGGGCTAATGTTCTCCAAACACCACCGACGTGTGACTCTTCTTAACACGCCAGAGCAGAATTTCTCATCATTACCGCGACAGTCAGTAAATCATTGTAACATTCTCCTGAGATAAATGTCATGATTACAATTATCTGGGACGGTGAGGGAGGGGACGAGGGGACAGAGAGTTAAACAGGCAGCTCAGTTAGATTTAATGAGAAGACTCAGAAAGCTGTGGGCTCATTCTGTGACTGAAGTGGGCTTTGATTAAAGTTGGATGAAATTAAACTGGGTGTGAGCAAACTGAGCTCCTGCAGTAAGAAATGTGCTCTGAGAGTGTGAGCTTCACTTCAGTATTTATTTTACCAACTTACAGCTGGATCAATAACTGATCAGAAGATGAATCAACCTCACAGCTCACCTGACAGTCAGAGGCCTCACACTCCCAACACACACCTGCACAAGTGATGTTACGTTCACTACTGTCCTTGTCCCAGTACACAAGCACGGGTAGGTGATAGATATGCCTCCTTTCAGCTTGTTAGTATTGAACCTTTTTCCTGTTGAAATATTACGTCACAGACCAAACAATGGACAAACAAGTTAGCTACGGTTAGCTAGCTGCTAACTGCTACCATGGTGGACAACTTTACAGCTCTGTACATTTGGTCCGTCCAAAAAGTCACGATGCCAGAGCAAGTGTGACATATAAGCACAAAATCTATGAAGAGAAAGTAAAGATGAATCTTTTTTTATAGACACGTCACTGGTCGCTGCTGATTGGGTCACACCTCTGACACGCCCAAACACAACCCTCAATGCCAACGGTTCAAAGACACATGCTGCACACTGTCATGAGACTGAACGTGTCCCTGATGTGTCGGTGCACTGCTGCATGAAATGGCCCTGCACCAAGGCCATATATTAAAGGCTGGGACTCTCTGACCTCATGACAGTCACGCGCACAATGTCACTGGAGCTGTGATGTTGGAGGGTTACAGCAGATGGCGCTAGAAATAAAGTGATGATGTTTGCTCAGGTGCTTTTATGGTCCTGACACACCAAGCTGACCGTCAGCGTTTGGTCGTCCGTGAGCATCTTTCACTCAAGTTGGTGTGGTGTGTCCTGCACCGTTGAGCCTCATCTGCCACCATCAGCTTCCTTTGTCTAGATCAGCTTGTTGAATCAGTGATGGCAATGGAGGAGCGCGTCGGTGAATGACCTCCGTCTGACTGTCAGCTGAGCTCAGGTGAGGAGCAGAGGAGCGTCAGTGAGTAAAGGAGGAGCTAAAGTCCAGAGGGAGTGAGACCAAACCAACTTGTTCCATGAGGACAGATTATTTTTCTCTGTAGCAAAAACGTTTCCTGATGGTTTGTGTTATTGTTCACTGGCGCACGGTAAATATGCTCTGATTGTGTTGTTCATGTGCTAACTGGCTAACTAGCATCAAGACGCTCTTCCTGTTTCCCTTTTTCAATGATGGACACAGACGACCGGACCGGACGAGCTGATTGGCCTGGAGTCTTTACAGTGTGTTCATGTGCAACTTTTTGGCCAAGACATGGCAACTAGAGGCGATGTGACGCGGGCCTTCATTACCACTTGTTCTCAGCAGTCAGTTCAGTGTGTGTGTGGGCCTTTAGGCTGCGCTCGCCCAGACAGAACTTTCTGGGTACACTTGAATGGGTGGCGGCCAATGTACAATTCTGACCGCAGACGCCTCTGTGACAAAAATCAATCATCCACATGTTCTGTGATACAGTGCCAACTATTGAGCCTTTCAGCTTGAACCAGATTTCACTCTGCCTGTGTTTTACTCCGATGATATGACGCTATGACTTCTCCTCTCTCTAACCTCCCTGCCCTGCACTCAGCTCAGAAACAGGATGTGATGTCACGGTTCCCACGAGGGTAATGAATATTAATCAGAGCAACCCTGCATTGTAAATCTGAGAGAGCAATGCTGCAGTTTGTTGAACTAAAGTTGGACACGAACAACATTAAAAAATCTATTTCTAAACACGTCACATGACGACTGTTCAATATCCGTTCAGTCGAAGTTGAGCAGAGGTGACCTCTGACCTGCCAGAGGTCAAACCAAAACAGGAAACACATGCTTGAATTTGTCAGGTTTCAGTGTGAGTGAGGCAGAAAGTATTTTCTGGACTGTAATGTGACTGTACTTTAACTGTGTGAGGTGCAGCTGAGCTTCATCATCAGAGGTTACAGTGAACAGGTAAAAAATCTGCTCTGATTCTTTTGTTTAGCACACGAGCGCTTTGGTCAGTATTCACAGATTTCAGGCTTCTGCCTCAGTAAATGTTAGTGGAGTCATTTTCAGGACGCACTGAGCGCCTGCAGCAGAGACGGTGGCAGTCTGTGAGAAAAGGTTCTTATTTTGAGTTCAGTAAAAACATGTGAACTCGTTCAGTGTCTTTTGTCCTCGTCCATGAAGGAACTGCAGCCACTCTGTGTCAAAAGCAGCAGTGAGGAGTTAGTGTGTGTTTTATAAGGCACAGACCATTACCAGGTTTAGATTTCACAGTGACAAAGGTTATACACTCATAAATGTTCCAGGATGATTTACACGCCGCTCCTGTGCCAGGGCGTTTGATTTTACAGGAGCAGAAAATAAACTTTGAGGTCATTCCTCTGTGTTTCTCTCATCTTTGGAGGGTGCTCGTCTATTTCTGAGTGTAATGGCAGCAGATTTTCTTTTTTTTTAAACGACCTGGCTGCACCCTGACAGCTCAGAAGATTTGTCACCATCTGCAGGTTGCCTTCTCCACATCTTACCGCCCAAGTGTAACATTCCAAATCTGCCCTCAGATTAATTTTAGCTTCACAAGTCAGCTACTTCCAGCCGTGTGAATCCTCCAGGGCTTGGGTTGCTCCTTAAAGACGGTATCACAGCACCACTGAGGCCCAGAGAGAGAACACTGGCTGCAAACTGAACTTTATAAGTTGGAAGTTTAGTTCAGCTGAGAGCTTGTTGGAGCTGCAGCGCACTGAAGCAGATATCATAAAGAAGCAATAAAGTGAATTATTACAGACAGTGTGCAGGTGGTGTGTGTCAACACAAAGACACGTTTTCACGCTGTGACTGAGCTGAATCTGCAGTAAAGTCCACACTTTACAGATGTCACGCACTAATGGATCCTAACTGGGCAGGATGTGCAGGCGGAGGGCAAACCTAACCCTCCAAACTCTGAGACAACATCTCCAAATCCCCTGTGACGAATTAACGGCACAGCGATGAACAGCTATTGGACGGCTTAACCCCTCCACATACCACACTGATAGCTTCATTTGAGCGACAGCATTTCAGTTTTGGGCTGCAGAAGCCTCCCACAGGGTGACACACACAGTTTCAGCCTGGAAACTCAACCAGAAACAAAACTCAGTCCAGTCTCCAAACTTCTGCACAGAAACATCTGATCTTTGGACAACAGTTCAGCCACGTCTGTCATTCATCCTGCAGCTTTGTCCCACCTCAGACACACACACACACACACACACACACACACACACACACACACACACACACACACACACACAACACACACATAGGAAACGGACCCCCCCACAAGGCAACCCAGAGAGAAAGATTAAAGAGTGGACCCCCCCACAAACCCCACAGAGAGCGAGAGAAGGAAGCAGCCTCACACTCACCTTCACTGAAGCGCAGTGCTGAAGCCCCTCAGAGAGGCAGAGCCTGCAGTTAGAAACCCCCCCCCCCTCCTCTCTGTCTCTATGCCTCTCACTCACTCTGTGCCCCCCCCTCCTCTCCTCTCTGTCCTGTGTGTCAGGCTTCAGGCTCTGCTGAGACAGCCATACTGATCAACGGCACTTTGAGAAGTCAGCATTTTATTATTTTGGCTGTGAGAGGGGGGGGCATGAACTCATGTTCATCAGCCATTCAGTTACACTGAGAGCAGACAGACACACAGAGAGCAGGGCTGACACCTGCTGGTGTGAGCTGCACACTGCGCCTCTTCCTGTCTCTCTGACTGAAGTGTTTCACTGCTGGAAAGTTGCTCTTGTCATAAACTGTTGTGTTTCTGCAGTAACGACACAAGTACTGGTGGAAACTGGTGATAAATGACAGAGAAAACACAGACAGCAGGCTGTGACATTCACTTTTCCTCATCTACAACTACCAGACTGCACTGCGCTTCACCGGACCAATAAACACTCCCGCTGGTGGGTGACGTACTGCAATGCTGTGCAGGTGCTCCAGTGGAAAAAAGAAGGGCATCCCCTCATCAATTTTATTTTTTGCATACATGAAAAAATGTGGGCGCACAAAGTGCAGCCTGCAGGGAGGTTTGTGTCTGCAGCCTGAGGCCTGAGTACACAAGATGTATAAGGAGGTGCTGATCACTGGCAGCAGACTTGATCATAGAAAACAAGTGTCGCACACTCTGGCTCCAGACGCATTTCTTTTATTCTGATGGTGACGTTTGGACCTTCTTCACCATCAGCAGTCACACTGAGACACAGGTGCACTCATCTGTTTGATGGTCCACACCTTTGTCACACAGCAGATGAAGGTTAGATGATGAGGCCACACCATCAGGTCGAGCCAAACACAATGTAGAGCCTTCAACAACACTTAAACAGTTAAACAGATTACGGACGAACCAAAAACTGCATTTTCACATTTTTGCATCGACCCCTGCAGGTCTCCTCCTGAGAGAGAGGACATATAGTTACATGTGCACATGTTTGAACAATTAGACCCCATCGTGATGTCATGTATTCCAGATGGGTGGTAGAGACGTAGTAGACGAGGGAGCCCCGCCCTCTATGATGAGAAAAGATGAAGCGGGAGCTGAGGATGTGGATGTGAAGAGGATTGGGCTTTTGATAAGGTGACTGGAGGGTGCGATGGTGCTGCCTAAAATGAAAGCTGACAGGTGCAGAAAGGAGAACAGGTTTAAAGTTTGGCAGCAGCGACATGAATGGCTGAAGGAGATCATGGCAAAGTTTGTTGGATAACCAGAAGAAGGAACGCACATCATCAGTTGATGGGAGGAAGTGGTGGGGCAGAAAGAGAACTGTGGATGAATGTGGCATAAAGAAAGTCTTCCTGAGTGAACTGAAGCTAAGCTTCATTTAGCTGCACGGTGTCTGTCTCCTACCAGCTGGACCAGGAGGATCCTGATCAGATATTGAACCACCTCAACATGAAGGAGCAGCGGCTCTACTCCGAGCATCGTCATCTCCCGTCCTCCTCCCAGCTGCACCTTGAAGTCCTGTCTTTAAATATGACAAACAAACACCCGCTGAGGACATGTTTGACTTTGTGCTCAGTATCTGGACACAGCTCTCACTTTGGTTACACACGGACCGGATGGCTTGTAGCAGCGACCCTGGCACCTGTGTTACCACAGCAACCCCATGGGCCGTGCTGTAATCTACACTTGTGATTGTTGACGCCACTAAATCCCCCCCAAGTCTTTGAACACTATTCTATCAGCCAGCGACCTTAAATTGTACAGTCATGATAAACAAAAGCAGCATCCAGTTATGTTTTAATGTCGTGCATGAATCCAGATGAGCCTGTATGAAATGTGTTCACTGTCTTTCACTGAAGCCAAACTTGTTTCTGCTGCAGGTGGGCGGGGCTGGTCGCAGACAGACACCTGTCAGGTATAACACAACTGAACTAACTGTTATATGAACTCAGACTCAACACACACATGAACATATTTAGATTAACACATTAAGACTAAAGGACCAAAAAATGTTTGCTAAATTCACATAATGATATGTTTCAGCTCACGTGATGTAAAAGTTATTTCTGGATGTTGTGGAACAGCACGTGATGATACAGGCAAGTTTTTATCCACAGTGTCAGTTTGGACTGAAGATGTTTCCCTGTCAGTGTTTTACACATCAGCCTCTGAGCTGCAGTCCTGATGGTGCAGACTGACCGTGAGTCACTGCTTTTATCTCTACAGACAAACTGAGTGATGCTTTTATGAATAAATGGTCAACTTTGAAAATGTTGCATCAGCACATCCTCTTTTCTGTTTATTTCAAAAACCTCCATCAGCTGCTTTTGCCCTTTTTTCACCACTCGTGCCACCTCTTCCTTCCTCTCCGAGGTTTCATCTCCTCTTTGTCTTTATTGAGATCCTCATTCATCCTCCATCACATTGTGTCTCTGTGCTCCTCTTTCTAATCCTCTTTTTTGTTGCTTTATTCTCCACAGTTCTTCACATTTCTTCCTCCTTCACAGCTTTCTGCGGTCTTATTGAAACATTATAGCAACCTCACTTTCAAACTGTCACCTCTTATTTCTCCTCTCTCGTCACTGAAGGTTTTGAATTCACTCGTCTGCTTCAGTTATTATTAAAACATGACCGTCCTCTGTCCTGTTTTGGAACTTTCAAGTTCCAAAATCTGTTATTCCTTACTGATTTTCAGATTTCGAGGCAGTGTGGTGAAGTCATGTGTCGTGTAGGGTTGCAACAGTGTGAGACGGCACGATTACTGTCTCAGAGAATATCACCGTTTCATGGTATCACAGAATATGTCTGATCAGTCAGGATGAGCCTCAGAGGAATGAGAGCTCAAATAAAGGAAAGATTCTTCGTCCAGTTTCATTTTTTTTCAATATCATGGATAAGCAAATGTACACAGTTTGATAACCGTCACCTTTTATATCACAGTAGACCTTGGAACTGACATATCACTGCAACCCTGTTAAAAATCTCCCGTCCTGTTACAGTAACACAGTAACTGACAGTAATTCCCAGGTTTGTTATTTAAAAAGAAATAAACGATGAGGAATTCCCGTCTGAAGGGAAAGTGATTGGTTACAGTTAAGCTTCAGTGAAATTCCCCTGAATAACCCTTCGGTTCATGCACACATCCTCCTCCTCCTCCTCCTTCATCACTAGATGGCAGCAGACAGACGCTGGCAGTGAAACAGCAGCTCTGAGGAGCTTCTTATGAAATCGTTGCCTTCAAACAGGCAACTCTGTGTTGTGACTGTACAATACCCTGCAGTGTTTGGCACTCAGGCTACGAACCAGCCGCAGGGCTGCATGAGGAAAACAAGATGAGCAACAGAGAGCTCATCAAGAAATGTTCAAAACATTATTGTATCGATGATTTCCAAAGATGTAAACTGTCTCTGATTCCATTCAATTCAGTATAACTTTATTTATCCTGAAGGAAATTCTTGTGCCTGAGAATGCTTCAAATGACAGTGACACAAAATGCTGCAACAACAGTTAGTGTTCAGAAACCAGTAAGAACCAGAACAACCGGTGTGTTGCCTGCGTCAGGGTCACACACTGGGCCCAGTTAGTGCTAAATGTCAGGCAAAATATCAAGTGTTTCAGGAGCAGAGCATAACAGAGAAACACTTCATTAAGAGCAGGACAAGTGTCACTACAGATGAAGTAAAATGCAGATTGATAATGAACGTTATATTGTACATATGATCTGACAGTGAGTTATATTGAGCTGACCATTATGATATTCATGATGAGCCTCTGTGACTCTGTGTGTCCTCTGCTGTCACTTCAGGACAAAAATGTTCACACCAAAGACGCGATGAAAATATTGTATATTAATATTATTTTTCACTGAGTGCAAACTTTGAACAAACTTCAATGTCGATCATATCTGCAAAATATTCATTTATTTTCAGCATCTTCATCTGTTCAATGACACCTTATTTACATGACGTCACTGTTGTTTTATAATTTAAAAAGATTGAATTGTTTTCTGGATACTAAATGATAAGTGGAATATTTAGTTTTTATGCAAATGTTCAGCAACAACATTAATTTGTGAGATTAAAAAAACCTTTGAGGATAAAAATGCATCAAAAAGCTGCAGTGAAGACGTCATACATTCATATGATTTTCCTAATTTCAATTTTTCAGCCAACCTCAGTTCTGATCAAAACCAAATAATGAACAAACATTCATTCATTTTCAGCATTTTAACCCTTTAAATACCAGTTTGTTACATGATGTCACTGTTGTCTACTGATGGAAAATGAAAAATTGAAAAAATATAATTATTATCTGAAAACGAAATGATAAGTGGATTTTTTAGTTCTATTTTTTGTGCAGTGTCAGATAAAAAAAACCTTTGAGGACAAAAATATCTGCATCAAAAATGAAAATGTCATAAATTTATATTATATTATTCTCTAGTTAAATGTTTTAACCAACTCCAGTTTTGATCAAAACCACCAAGTATTTATTCATTTGCAAAATGTTAACCCTATGAGTGTGTGTGTTCACATGATGCACGACACCTTGCGCATCAGCACAGACAAAGTTAGTGAAAGAAATAAAATTCAAAAAGCCCAAAAAGTCCCCAAAGACGCAGAAGGGTTAAACCTGCTCACAGACCAGTTTGTTTCTGCCCTGATTGAAACCCAAAAGACAAAATTCCATTCCTGTGTTGGCTCTCTGCCAGATTCTTCACATTGTTCACCTGAGCTGGACTGCAGCATCACACACACACACATGTTACCTGACTGCATTCTGTTCCCTGTGTCACACTCGGCACCATAGAGACAACAAACAGCAACAAACAAACCCTTCATTCCTTTCTGTTTCCAACAGCAGACGTGATCCACATAATCCGATCTGAGTGTGAACACACACACTCCAGAGTTCTCACACCTTTCATTCTGTTGTGTAAGCGTTTACTTTATGAGCTCAGTTACTCTGTTTCTGCCAGTCTGCACATTCCTCTGATGGGACATGTTGCACCTGCAGACGCTCTTAAAGGGTCAGTTCACCCAAAACACAACAAGAGATGAGTTTCAAAGTTTCAAAGCTCCAGCGTGTCGCATTTCAGTGGAACATGATAAAATCAGTGCGTTTTCTTTAGTGTAAAATCAGCTGAAAATAAGAGTGGCCATGTTTTTGTCTGCACAGGCAGCAGGTCCTCGTCTACAGAGGTCACCATGTTGCACTGCCATGTTTCTACAGTAGCCCAGAAGGGACAAACCAAACACTGACTCTAGATAGAGACATTCATGTGTTCACGCTGCCCACCGTAGTCTGAAGTCCCTTCACAATCAGCAACGTCCAAAAAACACAGATTTATTTTTCAGCATCTTTATTCAGTGTTTTTACGCGTTATAATCAGCTGGTGTGTTTGTTGTGCAGAGGAAGAGACCAAAACACCTCAAGGTAAGATTTTTCCTAAAGTTCTAGTTTAAGGTTTCCTTGCACAAAACACCCTTAAGTCTCTTCCATAGAGTTTCCTTAAAATGTTCACTTAAGTATTTATGGTTTTGTCCTTGTCTTGATCTTATACTTAAAGAATCCCTCGACTGCTGCACAAAGACCTTAGCAACCAAAGCAAGGTAAAAGACCTTAAGATACATCTGACTCTGTCTTAACTGCAACATGACTGACTTTATGCTGATGAATGAAAAACACCAACACACCCTGAGAGTTATCAGAGAAGAAAGGTGAGCACGCGGGTGGAGGCAGGTGCTGGGCTAACAGCTTGTCTCCAACATGCCAAACAGCCTCAGAGAAACACTCATCTGTAACGTTAAAGGTTTTTCTTCAGAGTTTCCTTGTGTGAATTAGCTGGTGTGTTTCTGAGAGGAAGAGACTCTGTTGATGATTCAGCTCCTCAACAATCAACACTGAAGGAATTCTGACCAGGAGAAGTTTCTGTTCAGATTTTCTCTCTCTCAGCTTTTGGCCAACACAAACAAAGTGAACAGCTCTCCTCAGAATATTCCACAATACAAGTACGTACACGTAATTTTCCAAAAGCAGGACCCAGGTTACTGTGGAAACCCCCAGATCTCTGGACGGTTTTTTGTTGGAGTGACTTTCTACCAGGGATAGTCGCTGTGTGAAAAGTGAAGTGAAGGGATTATCCTCAGTAACCACACAACATTTTTTCTGTTCTCTCAGCTGTGTCGCCTCACAGGCAAATAATGGGTGTGTGTGTGTGTGTGTGTGTGTGTGTGTGTGTGTGTGTGTGTGTGTGTGTGTGTGTGTTTACTGTACTGACCTTTTAAACTCTTGATTTTCTCTCAAATTTCCTCTGAAGTTTTGCAAAACTTTATGACAACATCATTTTCTGCTTGATGCAACAGCTCAGTGCATCAACACAGTGTTTACACTGAGCGAACTTGAGATCTGCTGGAGAAATGAAATGAGGGTCATTATGTCTGTTTCTATGGATCCTGCATTTCCTCTGCATCCTTGATGACAGATCGAAACACTGAACGCTGAAAACGTTGAAACACTGCCTGGTATGTGACCACGCATGAACACCAGTGAGGTTAAACAGTTTCAAAGTGTCAGTGAGGAGATTGTTTTAAACTTTACTGTCAATCAAGTCAACAAAATGTGTATTGTTTTATAACCGTGGTAAATGAAATGTGTTGCTCTCGCTCAAGGTCAAGGTCAAGCTCAAGGTCGACTTCCTTCTACTCTCATTTTCAGTTTGACTCAAAATGAATTTAATGTTTCTCCATTTTTTCAAACTGAGTTTTAAAAAGACAGAATTTACAGAGGACAAAACTCAAACCACAGTTTGTATCAGAAAATGTGCTGTACGTGTGTTGTGTGTGCTGTACGTGTGTGTGCTGTACGTGTGTTATGTGTGTGTGTGTGTGTGTGTTCTCTCTCTGCGTGGGTGTTTCCAGTTAAATGACTCAGTCACCAGAGGGAGGGGGAAGTGTGTGCCAGATTACTGATCTGAGACTATGTGAGTAAACCCGAGAGAGAGAGAAACAGCGAGACTGAGAGATGGATGGACCGAGATATTCAGGCATGAAGCTCGGCACAGACCGGACAACAATCTGAACCATCGGACACCAGCTGCAAACACTGGCAGTAAAGCCGAGCTGTTTGGAGCTGCAGAGATGAGACAGATTATCTGATGGAGCAGAGTAAACACACATTCTGACTGACCAACACGGACAAATGTTGCAACGTGTTTAAAACACACTGTGTTTGTTCTGTTGAGGCAGAAACACACTTCCTGCTGCTCTGCAGCTCACAGAGACAAAAGTTTATAAACCAAATAGAGTTTGACATAGTCAGAGCAAAACAACATTCAGTATTTACCAGAGAAAAAAGGTCAGAGCGAGTTTCAGTTTCAGTTTTCAGTTGAGTTTATTTAAGAGGGGACACTGCAAAATACAGATGTTCAGTTCAGGACTAACTGATACAATCCCTCGATGCACTTACTGGAAACTATGAGTGGGAGTGATGGTGCCCTCTGGGAGCTGAAGGGTTAATGTGAGACGGAGAGGAAAGAGCACAGGTGTAAAAATGCCAGAATTAGCCAGGAGCCTATTTTTCATGTGCAGCCGCTCGGCCAAGATGTTTCACAAGGCGACAAAGATTCAAGCAGAAAACAAAATTACACAGTTTAAACGACTTCTTTAAACATTCCAACGTGAGCAGGACGTGCGATGAGACGAGAGGAGAACACACAGCCTTTAAATTCACAGCCTGGGGGAGAGGCGACACTCTCACAAACACACTGAACATGACACTTAACATTTTTGGGAGACATGCTTATTCATGTTCATGTCACAGACCAGGGGCGTAGATACAGACAGTGAGGGCAGTGTCATTGCACGTAGAGAGAGCGGGCAAGTGGTAGTGATGCGGATTTCCACCTCGGACATATTCCTGTGCTCATTGATAATTGATAAAAAAAAAGCAAGCAAATTGTTAATTTAAAAATGGTGCCATTTGCTGTAGATGCCCTCAACAAGGCAAACACATCTGTGTCATGGTTTATTTTATTTTATTTACATAAGCTATAAAATCTATAAATAAACTATAAAAAATGTTCAGTTAAATTATTTATTTCTTACTCTCTTTGATATTTTTGTGAGCTGTGCCAGTGTCAGGTCTCTATTTGTGTCAAGACATTTCATGCATGATGACAACATAAAATCATGGACACTGTGACGCCACCCGCTGGTTTATGGAGTCAGCATTTCGGCCGTCGCCATCATGGTTTTTTGGGGCCAGAAGTGTTTCTATATTGCATCTATATTTAGATGAGAGGCTGGAGTTAACCTTCATTGAGGCAGAGGGTGTGTGTGTAGCTCTGGTTGAGGGTGAGAGTCTGTCAGCAGATAAACAGAGATCTGTGTGGGTACATGAGACCCTAAAAAAGAGGCTGGATCATGGAGAGAACCACCAGTTGGTCCAGGAGCTTCTCCTCCATCATGGACGTTTACAGTACTGCACTTATCTGCTGTTTTCTATTGACATGGTGCTAACTGTGCTTTGTAAAGTCATAGCTCTGGGTATCCAGCAGCCACTACCACCAGTTTCTCCTCCATTGGTTACCAACTGTAAACTTGTTGTCGTGACCACCACAGAAGCCCCGCCTCCAAATCATCCCACTGGACAATGGGGAAAAAGCGGAGATGACGTGGGGCACTTTTACACTCTGAGTTGAAGTTCAGAGCGCTGCGGCAAAACGCCAGGTGCAGAAATGAGGAGCGCAGAACTGTCGAGCGAGCATCAAGTTTCATTCGTAGTAAAAGCTGTTACGAAACCATCAGGGTCTTGAGAGGGAAGCTGGGTGTGTCTTGCTGTACTATGGTGTGAATTTAAGAAGATAAAACAAGAGAAACTGCAGCCTGCTTTTTTCCCCTCGAGCCAGACGGACTGGAGAACGTTACAGAGCAACACAGCACGGTAACATCTGTAGCCCACGTGTGACCACATCACATTTTGGGTTTACTGGAGCTCATACTTCACTCTGCTGAACTCAGACCTGTCGTCCTCATTCGTGGACATTGTTTTGTGCCATCTAGTGGTTGTTACCACACATTACACTCAGCCATGTAAAAGCTGATGACAGCCATCGCGGCCAAGTCAGTCCGCACACAGAAGTGAACAAGGTCCAAACCTGATCACACTTTATGGTTGAAATAATTTATGGTTGATAATGTTTGTAGTTTGATATGAGGACACATGTGACCAGTTTTAACAACAGCAACAAGATAAAACGCTGTAAGTTAGGAAGTTCACCTTTGAAGACACTGGGACTTTATCATTGTTGACAGTGTTTAGTTTTTTACACTCCTACTGACAGGAGTATAAATTAGAGTCCTACTGATCCCATATAGCTGAGAGAAATAAACATGCATACCAAGCAAAAGTCCAGGTCTCAGGAAGATACACTGTCGCGTGTAAACCACTTGTTGTAAAGTAAAAAATTAAACTTTATTTACTGTATAAAAACCTCTGTGGAGCAGGCGTCACAAAACACCTCACAATAAACTTCTGAATGATTATATTCATATTGTAAACATCTGACAACCTGCTCTGGAAATTCTGCCCTTATGTTTTATGTTGATGGCAATAAAACAGATGAAACTTTGAATGTGAGGGAAGGGGAGGTGAGGCGGGGTTGTCCCAGTTCAGCAGGAAGTCTGCGGGGCCTCCCCTCATATTCAAACACCTGAACCTCTGGGGACCAAAGCGAAGCAACAACAAACACTCTGCTGCTGCTTCTTCTTCTCTGTTCAGTGATAAATGATCACGATTGTTTCCTTTCCTTGTGACTTCTGTCACACGTACACACACTGTCACACCTTCAGCCTGGAAACCGGATGTTGGACTACCTGCTTCCTCATTCACTGTAAAGGGGAAACACATAGATGGAATTCTTGTAAACTTTACCATTGTGGTTTTTCCACCAGTAGGCGGCGTCGACGAGTGGCATTTTCCAAACCCCAGGCAGACAAAAGGTCTTTGTCTCGTAAAGAATGCAGCCCATTCTGCTGCTTCTCCTTTGTGTGTGTGTGTGTGTGTGTGTGTGTTGACAGCAAACACACAGTGCCGTCCTTCACGTTGTGTTGATGATGTTCCCAGGAGGAGCAGTGAATATCAAACAGACCACATGGAGACATTCCTCTGTGTCGGCCTCAGAGCTGGTCTGAACCCGTTTGTCAGAGCTGTGTGTGACCTGCGGTGCGTCTCTGGACCAATCACTGTGGTCACGTTGTTGCACAGTCATGAGTGCGAGGATGTGCTCTGCTGACTCACCCGCAGTGAAACAAGGATTTGAATACAAGTTTGTCCAGAGAGGAGCGGAGCTGACGAGGCGTCCACTCAGTCAGCTCAGCAGGTCACAAACCAGTTTAAATGTGGCAAAGGTTAAAGTTGATTATAGCACAGATTAGCTGGTGACAAACTGGGCGGGGTGCGTCCAACTCATGCCTGAAAGGTCAAAGGTAATGATTATAATAATAATAATAATGATGATGTATTTTATTTATAGGCACCTGGCAGAGCAGCAGTTTATCCATTGATCATAAAGTCAAACAACTCAGTCATATACAATACAAGTGAATCAAACAAGTAGATAAAATCATAATTATATATTTTTGGTATAAAATCATCATCATAAACTCATCAACAGCGTCTCCCGCCTCCAGCACTGTGTCCAGGTCTCTTTATGTATCTACGGCTGGAGCCAGAATAACCTCTGAGCTGTGGCGACCGTTTAAACTCAGGAAAGAGGAAATTAAATGTTTAAAAGTTTAATAATTTATTTAAAGAAAGCAGTGTGCAAACATACTATATTAAATATGGTATGGGTTTAAAGGTAAAATGTTTCTAAATTACTTTTTTATTGAGTTTCTTTGCAAAGTATTAGTTACAATCATATCGACAAAGCTGCATCTCGTCCTTATGTGTCAGATGATTTACACATTTTGCAGTTATTAAACTCCAGAGGGATAAATTCACCCGTTGTCTAACTCTCCACTCCAAGTCGCCGTGCTCTCATTGAAAATGAATGACTTCCGCCATTTTGGAATCTCTGGTCGCTGTTGGTGTGAACGTACAGTGAGGATGACCTGTGACGTTTAAGTCATGTATAAAGCGTGTCAAGAGCAGGGATAAAAACATACACGTGAACAAAAGTTATTTGATGGTCTAAATCTTTTGAACAGAATAATTTTAGGGAGAGTAACGTCTCTCCATCCCTGCAGGACACTCCAGTCTTCCACTGACAGGGAATCTTTCAGGACACAGTTTCAGAGGGGCTCAAATGAAAGTGTGACAGCCGACCCTGTTCTCCTTTACACATTATGTAGAGAGTTATATCATTAGATGTGTTCCTACTGATGGATTACAACATATACATGGACACGTCAGCACCGTGTCATATAATGTAGTTGTTGCAGGTGGAGTGGATGACTCTCTCAAAGCTCTTCAGTGACTCTTCCTGTTGACTTCACCCCACCCAGCAGTACACAGTCATCTACAATACACATATCTGCAGTTCACACGTCCGGAAGTTCCCTAAAAGGAAAAGAGTCGACTCACTCTGCCTGGAGCCGGCTTCAGTACAAGATAATCAAACTTATCTGCTGTCAGGCTCCAAGGACACATGTTCATCATCAGTGTCTGTTTTATAGGTGTTTCTTAAAGCTTCAGTAGATTTATTATAAGTTCTGTTTTTATTTATGGTGTTTTTAAGGCTTTTGTGGATGTGACATGATCCCTCTGGACACGTGTGTTTTTCATCCTTAAACTGCATCGTGAATTGTTTAATCTGAAAAAAGTTCCCCTGTGACACTTTGGATAAGAGCAGCTGCTAAACGGCCCATTGTGTGAGTGTAAACCCACAAAGCATTCACTGTGTCAGAGTCAAATACTAATAATAACTTCATGTATTGTGGGGGAATTGAATGCAGCACAGCGGTTTCAAAAGAAATCTCATTCTGTGACGTAAACCTGGAGGTGCTGCAGCAATAATAGCGTCTGAGCAGAGCGCCATTGTTACAGTGACCTGAATTGACTTCACCTTGATCTAATCACGCCCACCATCACTGCAGGTGAGACCACGCCCTCACCTGTGTCACTGAGGTGTGCCAGTCCTGATGCAATCAGGATGTTCTTCATATAATCATTTCATGGAAGATAAATTAAATGAAAAGTCCCATTAAAAGTGTTGCAGGAAGGCGTCGGGCTGCAGATTTGTTTCCCGTCATCTCTAAATGTGGTGACCGTCATGCTGAATGTTTGAGATGAACTGAAGGAAGAAGTTTTTCCTTTATGTGGTGGGATTCAGGAAGAAAGAACAGGGTTTAGCTTTACAGGCCGACAGGAAGTGAACACTGGTCTCCTGCCTGAAAGTCGGCGGCTGTTGGACCCATCCATCTTTCCCTAAACACAACTGTAACTTTATGTGATGTGTGTAACTGTACGTTAATTCCTGGGGCACTGATTTGTAGAATATCATACAAACTGTTCTCTGAGAAAAGGCGTGAACACGTCACTGCACAATGAGTTATTTTACTTTACTTTAATTTTAGATGCAGGACTTTTAGTTGTAGTGGAGTATTTTCACAGAGTGGCAGTACTTTTACTGCAGTAAAGGGTCTGAATACTTCTTCCACTGCTGGACACACGAGATGAAGAGAAGTAAATAACACTGCTGAGCTACTTTGAGAAGTTTTGTTTCTGATTCTCTCTTTTTCACAAAGAAACTTGTCACAGCTTGAAGGTCATGAATTCAAGATGATACTTTTCTGTATGATCTAAACTTTTTACAGCCACCTTTGATATATTTGTGTATCATTTTGAATTTCAGTGGGCGAAGCAGATCAAACGATACAGACATCCCTCATTTAGATCATGAACCCAGCCTGCTGTTTGAGCTCCCAGACGTTTGGTGATGGGGAAAATATTCTGGCATTACTCAGTCACCTGTAAACACATTGACGCAGCCTCTGGTGAGGATGTGAGCCGACACGTAGAGATGATAAGTAATGTGAGGGAACACTCAGGCGGACATGTTGAGGCAAATAAATGATGTTTCACTTTGTCCTGTTCATCTGCTCTTTAATGAGTGATGTGGAAAGGCCCGCTGTGGTGCATGATGTCACCACTGTAAAACTGTTTGTCTGTTTGTTTGTCTGTGGGATTATGGGAAACTGTCCTGATTTTCATAAAACTTGTCGGAGCACAGGCCGAAGGAGAATCCCCAAAGACTTGGAGCAGATCCAAATCACAGGGCAGTAATTATTTTTCACTTTCGTTAACTTGCAGAAGAACAGAGTTCAGAGTTCAGACCTCTACTGGAATATTTCCTAATCCTGCTCCCGCCCACTCCTGTGTTATCACAGTGTTATCTATTCCCACCCATTCCCACAGGGAGTGTTTCAGTTCACACACAATAGACTGATGATCAATAGACTGAATCTTCCCCGTCCTGCAGGGAAAACACAGTATTTAACTGTGGTATTAATGAAATATACAAACGTGTCTGTAGTGAGTAGAGACATTATGTTGTAGTGAATAATGACATTCATAAACACTTATTCTGGGAGTCAGTGTTGTTATTATTGTCTTTAATATCCCTCAGAAATTCCTCCAAATGTCCAACTTGCCTCATTTTTCTTTTGTCTTGTCAAGTCTTCATTTTAATTTCACTTCACTTGTTCACGTTTCCGTTCCTCCTGTTAAATAATCTCCTGCACCAACACTTTGTTTTGACTGCCTGGAACTGCAGTCACACAGCTCTCGCCTCAGACGTCACATGAAAACATGAAGGCAGCTAGCAGTGCAGTGCTAACAGAGCTAACAATAGTAATATTTTGCCAGATACGCACGTTTTTTTTTTGTAAAATCTGGGCCCAGTGTGTGACCCTGACTCAGGGAACTCACTGTTGTTCCTAGTTGTTACTGGTTTGTGAACGTTAACTTTGGTGACTGTATTTTGTGTTGCTGTATTAAAGCATTCTCTTGAACAAGAATTAAACAAAAATCCTTAAATTTACTGTATCTTTATAAAGCAAGTACAAGTTTTCCTGCTGTATGGATGTTCTGAATGTCGTTTCTTGCACCTGTGACATTGTGAAACGTGACATTTGGTCTCGGGGGAGTCTGAACTCTCTGAGTGCTCTGCCCGGCTCACGCTGAACAACTTCCACCTTGTGTCATGAAAATCAGCTCAGTAGATTTTTTGGTAATGCTGCAAACACACAAACCAAACAAACAGAAAACACGACCTCCTCAGTGGAGGTGATAGAGCTGAGTCACATGTAGAAAAGTTCACACCAGAAAACGCAAGGTTAGTTTACAAACCCTTAAAAATACACTTTGCAAAAGTTTTGGTGACGCAGGTGGTGAATTACTGTCGCTGGTGAGCTAACGGCTAACATGCTAACCAGCGCGGACAGGCTCATGCTCACCCGTCACACTTCCTGATTTCTTTGCAACGTGCAGTTTACTAACACTCTGGTGTTTATCAGGAATGAGACAATACGTTCACACACACTTTATTTTCAGTTTGTCCCATGAGCTCTACAGTCTGTGCTTCTGTCAGGTTTAATTTATCTTCACGGTGCAGCTCAGCTAACTTTCCTCCTCCACAAAGTGTTTCAGATTTTAAGGAGTGTGATGCTCAGAAATCATGTGACCTGCTTTAATGGATTATCAGCATGAAGCGCAGAGATGTTCACACGCCCAGCTGCTGCCTGATGTTTCAGACCAAACAAAGTGTCATTGTCACTTCACTGAGAGCCGCACAGTAACACCTCCACTCTGTGTGTGTGTGTCCAACACGTGCTCGTCTTTATAACACTTATAACTTATAACATCTTCTCGAGGCCATTTGTACAAAATAAGAAGAATAATGATGAAAAAATATTGTGATAAAAGTCGATCAGAAACACAAACACACGTGTGGGTGAACTTTATACTGTGTATCAGATAAAAATGGCGCCTCCAGAGTCACAGGTGAACATGGAAATGACTTATTTCCAGTTTGTACTCAGACAGAAAACTGACAAAATTAAAACACACAGCGACTTCCTTAAAAACGATTGTTGAAATGTCCCTTTAATCTCCGCCCTCACTCCTTGTGAAACACTGTCACTTTGTCAGTGGACGTCGGCGTCGGTCACCTGAGCACAGAGGCACCCGTCACAGCGATACACACCAGGCGGAGGCAGTTTGTGACGCTGTCGGCAACTACTGTTGCATAAAGAGCGAGACAGTCCAAATAGGGCGGGTGGGAGACGACGGGTCAAACAAACTCTAGACTTCCACCTGGGAGTCTCCTGTTTGTTTCCTGTGTGAAACCAAAGTCAGTTGCTAAGCTGTTGACGTGCGTCACATGACGTCAGTAACGACGGTAGTTGTTTCAGGTCAAACCAAAATGTTCTTTTTTGTTCTATAAAACTAGCTTTTGTTGCCGTGACCTCAGGGAGTAAAAACAAGGTGTTTTACCAACGTGTTGAAAAAGACTGTCTGCATGTAACAAACAGAGACTGAACATTTCCTGTAAAACTGGAAGTTTATTTTGAAAAGACACAACACATTAAAAACAGGTGTGAATTGACATGTTGTCCCAGAACTGACAGAGGAGGGTCTTACGTGTTGTATTTAGATGTGCAGGTGCACAGACGGAGTGTCTGTATTTGATGAGTTGAGATGAAAACATGTTGCTTTCACATGTCTCTGATCACATTAGTCGAGTTCTGACCAAAAACTCTCTTTGTTTGTTTGTTTGTTTGTTTGAGTCCTTTGGAGGCAAAAGTCACTGTTTTTATAAAGAGACTAATTATCATCTTTAAATGTCTTTGTCTTAGTGACAGTGTGTTATCAGCTGAGCCATCAGAGCTCTCTGAGCACAGACAGGAACATTACCTGCAGATAAGACTGTTATAATAACATATGCAGACGGGAGCTGCTGCTGAGCTCCAAGAATTAAAGTAAAGTCTGAGAGAAGTCGCTCTCTACATGACTTCAGTCTGTGTGAACATGAACGTGACTCTCAGCAAGTTAAATATGAGCAGTTTGTGTGCTCATGGTGTTTCCCATCATTTCCTGTCATTTCTCTGCAGTGTGATCTTTTACTGTCGGGTTGTTTGGGATTATAAAACATTAAAAAAAAAAAAAAAGACAGGTAGGTGACAAAGTTTCCTACCAAACTGAGAACTAAAAGCACACACTGCTCCGACACATTTAAAGACAAAATCACTGTATGAAGAAACGAGTGCACCCACAGCAGACTTCAACACACTCAGGGACAAAGACAAAAGCACTCAGGCCTCAGATGACTCTTTCACCAGCGTCCGTGTGGTCCTTGTGTCTGCAGCGGCGCTGAGGCCTGATAAAGTTTGAATGAGTGAAAAGCTGAATGGAGCCAGACTGGTGAGGCATGCGTGGCGTTCACGGTCACGTGGTGGATCGCGTTTCCTTTGTCTCTGAACCCCACGGCCGCCTTTGTCTGAACGAGGGGATCCGATTTCCCCTCGTCTTTGATGTCTCCTCCTCCCACGCTTCCACGCCTCCTCTCTCTGCTCCCCCAACCACATACCACACACACACACACACACACACACACACACACACACACCACACACACACACACACACACACACACACACACACACACACTTGGCCTTCTGCTGACGGGAAACCCGACACAAGGCAGCATCTGGAGGTGAACACACGGCCATGAGCCTGAATATCTCATTGAGTGACTGCATGGGGAAAAAATTCAGGATAAAATAAACTCCAGCTTTAAATCCTGAACGGAACAAAGTGAAAACATCAAGTCCTGGAAAACTGAGTCTGAGTTACTTCTCACAGAGATGCAAGTAAAAGAACAATAGGACAAAAGGCTTGTGTTGCATTTGGACTTATTGTGACTCATTGTTGTTGTAGAGTTTATAATGTTGTGTTCTCTGCTCACTGAAGGACGGACGATGAACAATCTGTAATCTTAGATTCCTTCTCAAGGTCAGACTGTCTTTGTCCTGAGCACATGCACACAGAGGATAATCCACAGGGAGAATGAATGACTGACTGCAGAATAGAATCTATGTTTGTTAGTCACAGAAACAAACTGTCTCATTATAATTAGTTTCTTTCCTCAAACAGAACAAGTTAATTTCATTAGTGATGACGCTCCCGACACAGCTGTTACACCCTCAGCGTGCCTGAAACCTCGAACAAATATGATGCAGCAGTTCAATAAATCCTCCAAAATATCATGTCTACATTCATCACCAAGCTCCAATGATCAAATAAATGTTTTGATTTGGGCTGATCAACAGCTCCTTTTCATTCTGAAGTCATAAATACGGCCACTTGGTCAGTGATGGAGGTGGGTGGGTCCAACAAACCCTGGACTTTCACCCAGAAGCCTGCTGGTCACTTCCTGTGTGAATGTTGAGCCAAACCATGATGTTGTTTTTCTAAACCTAACCACGTGCCTTTGTTGCACAAGGAAATCAGTGTAAATGTGAGTTGTTTTATCAATGTTGTAAGTTTATTTTGAAACAGCCTGACTGTATCTAACGACCAGAAACTGAACATTTCCTCTGAAAACAGAAGTTTATTTTGAAAAGACACAATGAATGTGACAGGTGCAAACTGACACACTGTCCCTGAACGTCAGCAGCAGATGCACAAGGATACGATGCGCGTCATATGTACACGTGACTGACACGGATCTGAGCAGCGATATGTGACGAGTTGTGATGAGAGAACATTGGACCAACCCCAAAAAGTCTGTGCGTGTTAAAGGGTTAAATACATGTTCTATTCACCATCTCATTACATCTCATGTTGTCTCTGGTGTCAGGTGATCAGTGTGTGGTCAGTGTGTTCCTTCAGTCGTCAGTTTGATGTCTCTCGTTGATGTGTTCGATCTCTTTTTATGTTTCACAGTCTTAAAGTTTATATTTGAGTCCTGCTCTTGTGTCTGTGCTGATCGGTGGACGTCAGTGCTTGTCTGAAGGTCAAATGACATTCCCAGCATGCTAACAGCTAGCATGCTAACTGAGATGGTGAACACTGTTAGCTTTGTACCTGCATGTGAACATTGTCATTGTGAGCATGTTGATGTGCTCAGTCCTGTGTTGTACAGATCCAGACCAGAAACATCAGACAGAACTCTGGAGGTAAAAACGTGACATGAAGCTGACGGCTGGATATTTAGAGAGCGGCGCTAATGCACATATTGTAATATGCTAAAGATGAACACAAAGTCTAAATGAGACTAAAAAGTCTGAAACATAATCTAAACAAGCCGTCAGTCATCAGTCTGCAATTTTACCAAACACAATATTTACATTCAGCATGTGACCTAAATTTCCATATGGCCCGTCTATGAGGGGATAATCCATCTTAACGATCGACGGCCACCTCCATCTAATTTATGCCTCAAAACAACATGTGGTATGTAAAGCATGTCTTTGATTGCATTGTTGTGGGGGCTTGTGCTGTCAGAGATGGCGGGGGCCCCCACCCTGCCGAGCACCGCCAGCCAGACTGCCGGGTCAGGAGGGGGCCTCTTCCCGCACACAGCCGTTTGGCTATAGAGGCAGCGTCCTTCCTGCAGCCGGGCTGATGTCAGGGCGCAGGAATGTGCAAAACAGAGCACACTGGGGGGCCTTGTTCTCCCACAGTGAATAGTCTTGGGCAGGAGTCCAAACCACATGCCACACACAGCCTGAGAGCGGGGGCAGGGGGGCGCAGAGCCGAGGGCCGAGGAGACCGCGCTGAGAAAACTGCTCGCAGTTTGAGGTGAAACAGACAGAGTTTAACGGTTGGTCTGAGCTGATAAAGTCTGAAATATGCAGGAGAGGAAACCTAAATTATTTAAACAAATGTATCACCTTTAACTGAAAATATGTTTCAGTTTCTCAGAGACAGACTGGAAAGAAAATTCATCTCCAATTAAGCCTAAAGAAAAAACCCAGACTTTTTACAGAGTTCTTCTTTCTTCATTCATACGTGAACATGAACGACCTGTTTATCACGGGTTTGATCATAGTGGGATACAGAGTTGACATGAACACAGTCTGGTTACTAATGTTCCCTGTAAACATAAAGGTTTCGGTTTCAAGACACATCTCTCGGATGAGACGCATCATCAGGGATGTTCCTGGGGTCACAGCGAGTTTCACGACTTCAGACATCAGACCCTCTCATCCAGATGATTCATGATTGCATCCCAGCAGCAACAATCCACGGGCTCGCCCTCTTTATCCAAAGTCACAGAGTGGCTTTCTTTGTGGCGTCAGCCCACACTGACTGGCTCACAGAGAGCCCGCCAGCCTCGGCTTCAGCACTGCCCCAACAGCTCTTGGTATCTGGCGAGCTTCCTCTTGTGAGCTTCCTTTATGTAAAAATACTAGTAACCATAAAAGTTCATATCATATCCTGGACTTTTATTTGCATCAGTCACTGAACTTGACTGGCATAGAGGTGAGACAGGAGTCTGTATGGGACAGGCCTTTAATTCCTTTCACACAAAACTCTTGTTTGGCAGAGACGAGAAATACTGTTTCAAACTGGCATAAATAAGATGTGAAAAAACAAAGGCTTTCAAACAACACACCAGTTACAAAAGGCCTGATCAGACTCTGCAGGTACGGCTTTGGCATCTGTCTTTAACAAGCTATGTGGGTATGTTGTCTATAAAACCTTTACACAGTTGTATAATTCTTGTGTCTGTCCTGTTTTAGGCTGCGGTGCAGAGTTTGGGGTTATTGTAAGCAAACTAAACGAGCTGGGACTTCTGGCTGTGCATAAAATGGCTCGTCAACTTGCTGTATGTGGTGACGAAGGTTTGGTGCCTGGTGATGCGGCATGAGGGTGACACGTTGTGCCTGTGGAACAGATTAGCCAACACGCCTGACCACAGACTGACAAAAGTAATTTTCTATTTTACATATAAACACACCTGGACAAGTGAGTCTGCAAAAATAGTAGGTCGTGTTAATCTTGAGTATTTCTATAGAAGTCAATGACCTTGCAGAGTTTGTCAAATAAAAACAACATGATATGAAAATTATGAACAGAAATGGTCAGATGACATTTTGTGTAAACCTAAACTGAAGTAATAGTCTAATGAAGCATATGCACTGCCTGGAGCATGACGTCACCTTTAACCTGAGCAGAGCTCAGAGGTCTGAGATGTATATCCTGCGTCTGGCAGTGGAGACCTGACGCTGTCATTCAGCTCCAGAGGAGGACAGGTAGTGTCACCTGTGTGGCCTCGGAGAGATGGAAAATGAAAAACATAGAACTTTTCGTTCTACTTTCCATTTTATCAGTCTCAGATAAAAGATTTTCAATAAACTGTCTCCAGAACGTCCTGATTTGTTTTCCAAGTCCATCTGAAAACAGAAACTATGTCTACGTTCAGTTTGTGTCAAACGCTCACCATCTGTGTTCGAGGACACTTTGTGTTTGACATGTAAAGATATGGTTTGCAGTGTCATGTAAGCCCATGTGGGCGGAGCATCTTTTGGTGTATGACACTTAAATAAACGATCTGAATCTCCAGCCAAACAACATATTTGCCAAATATTTTTTTCTTTAAGAGCAAGAGCCTTCACTGCCACATTAGTGTTGAAAACCCCCAGAAAATCTATATTTCATTTGAAGCCAGCGACACGATCACACTGCACATCAGGTAAAATGATTAAAACCTTCCCACAGATGTGATGTTACAAACTCTAAGACGCACATGCACATCATGCTTTTAATGAAGAGAGGGCGACACTGACACCACGGTGGTGACCAGGGTTACAGTTTGGTCTAATTTCTGTTTATGATGATTGAAAAGAATGACCTGCAAACAGAAAGTGAAAATACAGGTGAGAAACTGACAAGACAGGGGAGTTCCTTCAATGGATGAAGCCTGAAGACATCCGAAGACAGATAAACAAGACAGCAGACTGATTAAGAAAGAAAAGAGAAAGGGAGGATGAAAGTGAAAGGGTGGGACTGTAAGAACACACAGCAGGCTCAGAGAGCCTCCGGCTAAACCCAGCAGCAACAGGCTCGGCGGGAAAATGTTCTTGATCCAAGTTTAAATAATGCAAATATCTTCAAGTGCTTCAAAAAAGTCTGCAGGCTGCGACAAAACACAAGTCAAACATGTCCTGTTCAGATTCTTGTAAACAGATGAGAGAGTTTCCTGACGAGGTAACGAGAGATAAGAGGAAGAAAGGATCCAGAAAACATGGAGGATGAGGCAGGTAGATGGAGGCTGGATGAGGCAGGTAGATGGAGGCTGGATGAGGCAGGTAGATGGAGGCCTGATGGATCAGGCAGGTAGATGGAGGCTGGATCAGGCAGGTAGATGGAGGTCATCACAGGAGGCATTCAGAGCTGGACGAGTCATCTTCAAAGGATCCTGTTAATATCACATCATAAAGAATCTAATCAGCCAAAGAAGACAAATGACAGAAAGGTCTGAGGCCAAGCAGAGTGTGACACCCAGCAACCAGATCAAACAAACCCAGATACACATCATCCCGTCTGGGACACAATGTTCTCATGAATGACACACTGATGAGACACGCGTCCGCGCCCTGCACAGACGTGTCCAACTGATGACCACCACATTCCTGAGGAAGAATGTGTCAATCAACATCTGGAGGCTTCGCAACCTGAAACACCAAAAACACTCCTGTCCGCTGGACTTTTATTAACTTTTATTTGGGCGGGTGCAGGTTTTCAAAATGGACCCGTGAAGGACTCATGAATCAATCATCACACCTCAAATGTCGATGCAACAGCTCTGACCGTTCCATTACTTTGTACAGTCTCTGTAGGACGACTTAAGCTTTAGTGATGACTGGATCTTTAAGTGTTTAAAAAACATACATGAACTGAAGCTGATAATGTGACTACATATGATGCAGATCACATGGACCAAGAGAAACACTGAGAAGACTTTTAGGATCAACCTGCTGCATGAAGGAGCAGCAGCTGTGTGTCTGAGCTCAGCCTGACCTTTCAAGTGTTTTTAAGAGCGCTGTGGTTTGTTTTGCTGCTGCCTGACATTCCACATAAATGCTGCATCATTGGCTGGAACATCTTGTTCTGAGCTGCACATTGCTGCACAGGGCTGAAATAACTGGATAAAGTGCATGTCTGGACTTGCTGAGGAGCCTTATGTAAGAGCTGGATGTCTTCCCGTCAGATGTGACTGAGCCTTACAATAACATGGGAGGTTCTTGAGAAGGAAGGAGGTCAGGTGCTGCTGGCTGCGCTTCAAACTGTACTGATGACATACCGCAGCAAGAGCAGGACGAGGAGATGTGAAGAAGAGCTGCAGGGCATCTTAGCATGACATACTGCATCATTACAGATACATGAGACGACTGTATGACATACTGCATGGTTACATCTATATGAGACCACTGTACGTCCTCTAACGCAGCTCAGCGCCGTCACAGTCGGCTGCTGTGTGTGTCTCTCACCTGAGGTCACGCTGGGTCTCTTTATATAAAACTGTGGCTCCTTTATTCAGCTCAGCTGCATTCATTCTACAGCCTTAATAATCTTCCAACATACTTTTCGTTGCTGAAATGATGAGATAAATCTTTGCATGTAGAGAATCTAGAGAGAGTAAAAAATGTGTTGTTGGTTTTTAAATTTAGTTTCTGTTTTGTTTCTGTGTAAAACACGTGTTACTTTCTGTTCTGTGAGGAACTGCTGGCAGGATGGAGATTGTGTCAGTTATTTATTCTGTCCTGTGGGACCAGCCACTGCAGTGATCCCACATGAAAATAAAAAATAAATGCATTCATTCATACAGCGACTGGCTCATCACACATTTATTAGAAAGTTCAACAAGACTTTGGAGCTTATTTTGTCTAAAAGTCTACAAGAAAAAAGAAACTTCCCAGCAGCCGCCTACACTGTCAGATGATGATATTTGGTTGAATTCAGGCTGATACCCGGTGATCACATTACCTCTCAGGACGTCTGATGCCAGTGTCAGTTTCACAGAACGCTGATGACAGATATCGTTAAATTGTGTTGTTAAATCCAGCGTCATCATCCAAAATTAGTTTCATGACAACAGAGTTGTGCTGAATAAGAAGTCCTGCAGCGTGGTTTCTGGTGCACGACACAACTGGTCACATCCCCTCAGTATGCAGATTCATTGTGATGATGGATCACATCTCGACAAAGCTGACTCGTTTGAAATGTCTTAGACTTTGGATCGACCCTGAACTCCTCTTTTATGGAGTTAGATTTGTGTCTTTATTACATGCGAGAAAATAAATGATATGAGAGAAAAAAAAATATTTGAGAGAAAAAGAGTTTTGAGAGGAAGTATTTTGTCATAGAATATAAAAAAATAATTAGAGATTTAAAAAATGATTTCCGAGAAAAAAACTCTCAAAAAACTTTTTTTACTCTCAAATATTAATTTTTTGCTATCAGTCTGAAAACGTTTTCTCTCAAAACATTTTTTCTTCTCTCTCTCAAAAGTCTTTCGTGTCAGGATTTTGCCTTCCCTACGAAAATAATGTCATAGACGGGGTCACGTTCCTATTGGCCAGTCTCAATCGAAGTGACGCTGGGTGAGGATGGTCTTGGGAGTCGATTTCAACTGAATCATTCACCATCTGTGTCATCATCTTACCCAAACACTGGAGTCTCCGCTCCCAAATAACGCAGCGCATCTATGCCGGTGAATCGACCATGATGGATGAATGATTCAGTTGAATGAAATTCTAACATTGTTAGACATTTAAAATTATTGTCAGCCTGATTTTCATCCCAACGTGTGTCTGACGTTCAGCCTCGTTCCCACTAAAAACTTTTTGTATAGAACCTTTAGAGCCAAACTAACCCCTACAGACATGAACCCAGGCTGCAGATCTGCTCCTGTATATCCTTCTCACCACAGAAACGTCTGCACCTCGTTTATCATCACATCTAATAATATATCTCCTAAAACACTCTTTGTCCTGTTTAATTTTAAGAACCGTTGTTGCTCCTTTTCAAATCTACAAAATCAACTTGCTGGTCTAAATCTCTCAGATATCTTTTAAATCTGCCCTCATTCACCCTCCATCTCTCCACCCTGCCTTTAACAGATGTCACTTCATCACTTTGCCCTTCACACAGCTGCAGTAAGCGTGTCAGACTCCATGTTGTCATACTTCCATCAGCTGGTGGCACCATCTGCCTCCTATATGAGGCCTTGGCAGCGACAGTAAAGCCCCTATAGGTTGTGTAACAGCCTTCATTTAGATAACAAAGTAGGCCAGCGCTGCTTTAAAAGGCTTATACCCTCACAGACACTCCGTCTCCTCTGACATGATGCAACGCTGCATTATACACAGCTTACAGTCTGACACCTCCAGTGTTAAAAACACATATAAACACCACTTAAGGGTACGTCATGTCTGCGGCCTCTGTGATTGGTTGATGCAACAGGAGAGAGTGGTTCAAAAAACAGTCTTTATTTCACAGAAATCCCTCCATAATCCAGCAGCCTCCCCAGAGACATCCAACAACTGCATCCCGCCCGCCGCCCACCAGCTCTCGCCGCTATTGAAAACATTCAAACAGCTTCTGGGCGACACGTCTGATTCCAGAATCATAGCTGGAGGATGTCGGGGGGATTTAAAGGAGGTTTGGAAGGAGTGAACAACACGGTGGATGGTGTTAAAGTCAGGATAAAACCCGATTTACATTTGTATAGAAACATCCATGAGAACAAAGAGCTGCAGAGTTTCAGTCCACAATAAAACATCCACCTACACACACCAGAAATTAAAGGCACGGTCTGTGCACTCAGTGTTGGAGGATGTTTTATAAAAACAAAAACAAAAAACATAAAGATTTGAGCAAACACAAAAATCACATTTCCATCTGTAGCTCTGTAAAGTTACATATAAACAGAACATCAAGTCCTTCATGACCACAGATGTAACATTAGTGCCTGTAAATAAGTGATTTATACGATTAAAGTGTTGTTAAACTCCAAATATATAAGTAAATATTATATTTTATATTATATGTCTCTTTGAACAGTGAACATCAGGCGTGTTTCTGTGTCAAACAAATACATCATAAGACAAACACTGACATGAGTTGCAGGATCTAAACAGACATGTAAATACTGTGTAAAGTGCAAACAGCAAAAACTCTCTGAAAGCTTGTTAACTGTCTAATAACAGTTTTGTTTTTTTATGACACAAGGGAAACAAAATGTGGAGGATCATTGGGGCCAAATAAAAGAAGAACTATTTGAGTTATCACATTACTTTAAAAATGATGGATTAAATAAATTAATTGAACTTAATAAAATAAAAACTTCTTAAAACAGGAAAAATTAAAAAGTAAGATTTGTGAAGTTTGAGGAAAAAAAAAGTCAAATTCCTCTAAATGACCGACACTCTCTCTGACCTCGTCACATATCTGTGTGGCTTTATGGGAATATTTTATGAATATATCTGCACACAGTAAATGCACAGATTTCCCCCAGCGTTTTTAGATGTGATGGTTGGTCTTAGTGGTATCCGCTCCTCCTCCTCCACTGTGACATCAGATGGCTGGGTAAAAAGTGACAGTGACAGGTACAGGTGCAGCGTTTTACCTGAAGCTGAACAGTTTTTAACTCTCAGAGCTCAGAATAATAATAATAATTAAAAAAAACAGCCAACATGCAGCTCTGAAGGCAGAACAGACGCTCAGCAGCTCGTCACACTGCAGGTGTTTGAACGAGTGAAATACATCAGCCTCTAGAAACTCTTTGGTGGAGACGCTGCCTTCATGTATCAAACCTCAAGGATCAAACTGATATTAAAAACCAGAGGAGAATAATGAACGTGACAAAGTGCTTGTTCTGTTTCATGTTAATACGCAGAGTCGCAGTAGATTATTATCGTCACAGTGTCTGTGTGTCTGCAGAGTTTTCTCAGGGCGATGATGAACTTCTTTCCAGATGCAGGTTTGGGGATCGTTGCAGATCACTGGTTCTCACTTCACACCACCTGCAGAGGTCAGAAAACAGATTATTATCACATTATTCCTCAGAAAACCAACAATCATCATCATCATCGACCAGGAACCTGCAGAGCTGCGTTTGGTTAAAGGTTCAGTGCAACATGAGGTCAGACTAACAGAAGTAACTCCGTGGGGAGCTGTTTCATGAGAAACCAATCATGCATTCATGGCCTCGTTCCACATCAAATATCTCGATTGTTTTTAATAAAATAAATGATTGACCAACCAGATAAGAGCTCAGGTGTTTGTGTTTAAAATGCTGGTGTAAAAACTCCCACAGCTCTGCTGCCAATCAGTTATGAGCCGAACTGTCCAGTAAACATCTGGGTCTGCTGCAGCAGCCTGACCGTCCACACTGTAAAACACGCCTGTGTGTTTTGTCAGCTCGCCTGCACGGCGTGGGCGCGCTGCACACTCGTGACTGAAAGTCAACACAGAGATCAGTGTGTGATGTGTTCTTGTCTTTACAGCTCAGCAGATCGATGGAGCCGCAGCCAAATGACACTGGCGTGGTCTGAAATGTTCCTGCACAGATTACACTGAGGGGTGTGTGTGCAGGAGGGTGTGTGTGTGTGTGCAGGAGGGTGTGTGTGTGCAGGAGGGTGTGTGTGCACAGGAATGTGGGTGCATACAGGAAGGTGTGTGTGTGTGTGTGTGTGTGTGTGTGTGTGTGTGTGTGTGTGTGTGTGTGTGTGTGTGTGGTGAAAAATTGATCCAAACAACATGTTTAGAAAAACTACAAATCAGACAAACACACACACCTGGAGCTGACATGTGTAACCATGAGCGCACGTACATGTTCACCTGCAGTGTGACGTGCACATTTGATCAATCTTCAATCGATGCAGCCTTCACACCTGCGCAGGTGAGTGTGTGTCTCAGTCCTTTGCAGCTCAATTCATGTGAAACACATAAACACTGTCCAGTAACCTTTACGCTGTGTGTGTGTGTGTGTGTACTGGAGGACACATACCTGCATGTTAATCTCTCACCTGATAAGATAAACTCAGGTTAATACTGGAGAAACCTTGCCACCACACGTGCCCCCCCCACTTGGTCCACCTGCAGAGCACCAAGTGCAGTGAAAGTCAGACTGTGTTATTTCATATAGAAATAATGATATTAGCAGAGCCCTGCTCACATTAGAGCCCAAACCCAGCAGCTCAGGTGCTCAGTCACGCAGACCTGTCGCAGCCTTTCTGCTCAGCCTCAGCTGTTCTTTGTCTTCAGCACAAACGTGAGCTCGCTAACATGCTATAGGACATGGACGTAAGAAGAGACCTGGATGCAGCGCTGGAGGCGTGACGCTGTTCATTCCCATGAGAGTTGCTCAGTTGTGCAGGAAGCAGAAAACATAAAGTTACCTGGATGATCAGCGCTGCATCTGCATCACTGGGCCCACAGAGCAGGTGCACCAGACACATCCACTCTCTGAACATCTACTTCCTGTTTGGCGCTGACTTTCCAAATGATATCTGACCAAGTGGATCAAATCCTGACAGTGAAATGAATCATTTCACGGGCGCTGTGATGCTCAAAGAAATGTATAGACTGATTTACAGGCGTCTCTTTCACAATGTCAGTCAATGGGAAAAAGTCTATTTGGGGTGCAGAGCTTCATGCCTGGCGCCATCTGGGGCCTGAACAAGGACGATGAGAATGCTGGGATATAATTGTCTTTGCGAATGTGTTAGCATGCTGATGTTAGCATTTAGCTCAGGGTGAAGCCGCAGGGTTGCTCTGACTTGTTTGGTGTTTTCCTAAAATAAACTGTTGTCCTGCAGCTTCGGTCTCTGCGGCTTATATCCATCAGACTGACTGTGTCTCTGGAGAACGCTCGCCTGTCTCTGAAGCCTCTGACCAGGTGACTGTATTTGTGGTTGGAGCTAAATGTGAATAAAAAACACGGCAGACAAAAGCGGACGACCTCAGCAGAAGCCTCGACCTTCTAAATATAGGCTGCAGGGATCTGAGATGACAGCCAATAATTCACACAAGTGGTCTTTAACTTGTTGTGCAATCCCAGTTAGTCATGATGTGAGGCCTTTATTTAGAGAGCGTGTTGTCATCAGAGCCTTGATCCTCTCTCAGCTGTCGGCTCGGCTGCACCGACACAACCTCTCACAAACCTTGATATGAATCACAGCGAGAGGAGTCGTCTCATCGGGGGCACTTTGTTTGGAGTCACTCGTGTCTGCAGCTCCTTATAGGACTGAAAACGATCACACACACTGATTCAGAGGGAGTTTCATTATGATGGTGGTCCATCTGAAATATCTGTGTGTGCAGTGGTCACTGAACTTATAAATGACATCGTTATAAAAACAGACTCATGAAGGCTGAATCATGGTGTCTGAAGGTTTTAAAGTCGAGTGTGAGGTTCAGTGGCATCTTGACGTGAGGCTGCAGAACTGGTGCAGATACAGAGGACTCACACAGAGAGGACAAAATAACATTCAGACTGGAGTCTAGATTTTTAAATGTTTCTCACGGTCGGACGGACAAAATGAAAAAATGTGCAAAGGTACAAATGTTTCTGTCCATGTTGGACTTTCCTCGGTGCACGATGAGGCGTTAATGATGAGCCATCCTTTGTGTGGGTAACCAACACGTTCTCATGCCAAGACGTCACGTATTGCCGCTATGTCAGTGGACGTCTACATATTACACACTAGGTGTCTTTCTGCGTCTGCCGTCGATGCTCCAGGACGCCGCAACGAACGCTGGGATCTTAACAAAAGCATGTGGAGAGGTTTAAAGAAAAAATAGCATCATCATCCTCACTGTGACCTCGTCACATGTCCACGTTTGCTCATGGACTTTCCACGTCCACATGTGGCGTCCAAGGTACCCTGGGTGTGTTGGTTGTTGACGTTCTGGGACGCGTGTCAACTTCAGCCTGTTACATGCATTGTCTGTTTTCAAAATACACTTCTGTTTTCACAGGAAATGTACAGTTTGATACAGTCTCTTTCAAAATAAAAGCACTACATCAGTACAACACCACCAACTGATGCTTTTTTCCTTCAATAAATCACACAGGGTTTGGCTTTATAGTCTTACAGGAAGCAAACACCGGCCTCCTGGGAGAAAGTCAGTGGTTGTTGGATCCTCCCACGGCCCTGCTCAGACTTCAGCTCACTTTAACTTCATTGTTGTCCCGCTGTGTTTCCCCCGACTCTGCCGGGTGCTGTTAAACAATAACAGCGACTGACCGTGTATCATGCCGACGTGAAAGGACGGCTTTTTGCATCTGTGCCTGATGCCGGAAATCATTGTGCAAACACTGGTTTTTGACAACTTGTGAGTGAAACTGGGTTGAAAACACATCATGGTTTGGCTCTACATTCCTACAGGAAGCAAACAACGGCTCCTGGGTGAAAGTCCAGAGTTTATTGCACCTATCCAGCTCCCCTCCCGCCCTGCAGGGAGTTTTCAGCGACTTATATCACATTGTCAATGGCAGCCATATACTAAATGGTGAACTGCCGCCCATCAGCATATCATACCAAAGGTGTCTTTAGCACTCAGGTGTCTGACGCTGAAATCACTGACAAAGCAGCAGAATGTGATGACTTCAGACTGAGAGCAGGCTGAGGTAAGTGCACAGCTGCACCTGGTCTGTCATCAGACACACATGAAGCCGACTGGCAGCAGGTCGGTCATTACAAACACACCAACACAGCACTGACACACTCTCACACACATACTGATAAATATACATAGAAATGTTCACTGGGTGTGAAAACTCTGTTATTAATAATATATTTAATATATGTTTTATTTCTGCCAGCAGACGCTCCTAAATCCTACAAACTGGAGCTTTAAGTGTTGCTGAGTGTTTCTGAGCCTGACTGGTGTCTGTACAACAGCTCTGTCTTTGTGCACCGATGAAAGCTTTGCATCTTTGCATCTTTGAGTCATCAGGCTGATTTTTGGAGAAAAACCAGAAACGTGTTCCAGCTGTCAGGCGCTGAGTGGACTGTGAGGTTACACCGATGGTAAATGCTGATGGTGGCTCATGGGAAAATCCTCTCACAGACAGGAAGTTATAACTTGCGGTAAGTTTGGTATTTTTCCACCTGTAATACTAGAAAATTAAACAGGAAGTGGACATGACATTACGGCACACACAGTTAGCGGGAAGTCTGGTGTGGAAACACCGCGGTCGTGGGCACCAAGCAACAACGACAGACACAGTAAAAACAAGCTGAATACAAAGATGCTTTTTTTAGCCTTTCATAATTACAACTCCTTCATCCTTCCCTTTTCTTTATTGAGTTGACACTGACTTACAGGAAGAGACACTCCTCTGATAATGACACAGCTGAGCGTCTCAGGCCACAGCTGCAGCCTTCTCAGTCAAATCTATAACTCTAACCGAGGTCACAAGAGGTCATGTCTTCATCCTGGTTACACTTTTCTGTTCACAGCTACTTTAACTGACGGCAACACTTAGGTACTTTCCACTGCGCCAAACACACCAGCTGATATGGGCCACTAACCAGCCAGGCGCTCCACCCCAGCGCTCTCTGTAGAGCTGAGATCGAAACAGCTCAAACAGCCTCAGACTCACAGAGCAGAGCCGACCTGTTTCAAGTCAGTCCGACAGACTCAGAGCCGACCTGTTTCAAGTCAGTCCGAGAGACTCGACCTGCTTCAGCTCAGCCTCTCAGAGACCAAACAGATGATGGAGGATTAATGGTGAGATGTTGTGTCGTTATGAATCAGATCATTAAAGACGCTGCTGTGACTCAGAGGGCTGGTTGCGAGGGGAGATATGAGCTGGCAGGGGAACCTCCTTTAGCGCTGCTGGTCACAGCGGACCTGAATCAGTCAGTTACTGAAAATGCTCCTCTAGTGGTAGAGACCATGTGAGGTGTTTTTCCACAGTGAAGAGCAGTTTGTGCAGCCTGCTCTGGCGGCCCCAGGGTGTTCCCCAGCACATCAGTGCGTTGTGTTGCTGTGACTCTGGGGCCGATGCCATCTGGGCTCAGCTGTCTCCTCACCTCACCTTACTTTACTTATCTTTGTGGGATACTGGAGAGGTCACGAGAGTTTATGACCGTGTCCTTTGGGGACATGGTTTTGTGGGGGTTAATGTACGAACACAGGGTGCCAGGCAGAGACCTGCACTGATTTATTTCCTGTTGAAACAGGATATTGGGGCGGGACAGGAAACAACGAGGGATCAATATGAAGTATTAAACCAACAGGGTGTTAGTTTTGGAGACGAGGAGGTTCGGTGTCTCTCTGATGGAGACGCAGACGGCTGTTGACATGTGTGACGCCGTTTACTGGTTAAACTGTGAAGCTGCGCCCACACATGCAGCCTGAAGTCAACACTGATGATACACTGTTTCCCCAGAAGTGGCAGACAGCAGCGTGAAGACATTCAGCTGTGATGCAAGTGATGGACCAAACTGATGTGGGGAGGAGGGAGGTAAATGTGAAACTAGCTGAAATAATTAAATCAAGGCTTTGAAAGTCTGAAATGCAAAATAATGTTGCAGCCAGCTGTGACGCTGGACACGAGTCGGAGAGTTATTAACCAAAAAGAGTCACAAACACAAACGTGTAGCGTCAGTGACAAAGGCACAAAGCAAAGCAGTGTGTTGAGGAGGTCTGGAAGCACAGACTGACTGCTGACCTGACTTAAATGTGCTTGGAGCACACCTGGCTCAGGTGTGTCCCGTGATGCTGGTGCACTCAATCAAGGCTGCAGCCCTGCGAAGAGAAAACGCAGCTGAAGCAGAGGAGTCGTCACAGAAACCTATTCTCTAAATCAGCCTGTGACTGTGAGCGAGTCCTGCAAGTTCAAACAGCTGTGATTATTTCACAGAGAGAGAGAGTGTGAGTGTGTGTGTGTGTGTGTGTGTGTGTGTGTGTGTGTGTGTGTGTGTGTGTGTGTGTGCTCTGATGTTGACCTGCACTGATCACACTCTGTAAAGTTTGAATCAAAATGACAGTTTGGTGTTGTCAGTCAAATCTGATCAGACCAGGCCCACACAGACCGGATGGAGCAGACTGACAGGTTTCAGGACGAGAAAATAATCACTTACTAACAATTAGTCATTCTAGAGGAACCTGTTCTTGCTCACATCACTGTTTCCTTTGTCTCATCAATAATTAATCAGCTTCTGATTAAGAGACGATTCAGTTCTGGTGTGTTCCTCTGAAACCTCCGTCTGAGGAGAAATCAGGAACAGGAGAATTTTTTGCTGCACTCAGAAATTTCACTCACAGATTTCCCAACTCTGACAACAGATCCCACACACAAATTGAGACTTGAATTTGATCACTGAGACACATTTGTGAAATTGTGCAGCTCATTTTAAAGCTGGTCAAGTTTCCTTCTGGATCTTAGTGTGACCTCAGAGCTGATTCTTTCAGACAAATAAAGGTGACTGCGGAGAGAGGAAACAGAGACTTCTAACATTTTAAATTAGGATGAGACTGACGCATATGTGAACACTCAAGAGAAGTCAGACCCCCCTGAATCAGGAGGAACAGGTCAGACAAAGTTTTCCTTTAGCTCAATATCTATTTTACTCATACTCCTGTCATCATCCTGTTGACATATTCACTGTGTACATGTTAATGTTGTGAAATGATTCCTGTCATATTAATAAAACATGCTGAGATCAGTTGCTGCAGGTCTGTGAGCTCATCAGCTGTTTCGTTTTCCATCGACTATTTTCTGATTTAATAAAGTGGTCGAGCGGAGAATCGATGCTGAGAGAGGAGTAAGATACCAGCATGGACACACACACTGTGGGAAACATGTGGGTACGACCATGTGAACACACACACACACACACACACACACACACACACACACATCAGAGTTTTAAAATACTCCATTACAAGAAAAAGTCCAGCTGTGTTTAAAATTCTACTTTGGTAAAAATACAGAAGTGAGAGTAGTGCAGATACTACAGTGGAGTCTTCTCTGTGTATTTATATATATATATATATATATATATATATATATATATATATATATTAAATTCTGATGCATTTGTGTTGGAGCAGTGTGTCACTGCTGCAGGTGGAGCTGGTTTTGGTCCAGTGGTTCTCAACCTGTGGGCTGGGCCCCTACAAACGGTCACATGATGAATCAGAGGGATGATTGACTGATGAGATGAGTCGTGAGTCCAGAGAGAACATCACGCACAGTTTCTGTTCATATTCTGGACTTTTTATTTTCACATTATTGAGTCAATTAAATGAAACCATGTGAGAAGTTTAGAGAAGAAATAACGACTCATAAACATCTGCAACACGACATGGAGCCTGGACACTGCTGCTCACTGTGGGTTTTATAACCTGGTCATGTTTTGTTTTTGTGTAAACTCTTGATCTGGCAGCAGAATAAAGCAGCGCGCCATTAACACACTCAGTCTGTGTCCAGTCACAGTGAAGTGGAGCTACAATTCCAGCTGGACGAGGACAAATAACTGGCCTACTGTCCTTGTCCCAGTACACAAGCACGGGAGGGGAATCCATTTATTGAGCCATTGAGATGTGTAGCTGTATTTCTAGGGAGGAGCACAGACTATGGTGAAGGGTAAGCGTCTGGTCTCGTTCAGAAGTCATCAAAAACTTGTATTTGTTTAGTCTCGGCTTCAAACACTAACGAAAAAAGCTGTCCATTTACACTGGCATGATACACAACCAATCGCTGTTCTTGTTTAACGGCCCTTGGCAGCATCAGGGAGAAACATGGTGGGACAAGAATGAAAGATAAGGTGGCAAAAGTCTGGGTAGGACAGGCTGGAGGGATGGATGGCCCATCAGCCACCAGCTCTCATCCTGGAGGTCAGTGTTCACTTCCTGGAAGATTGTAAAGCCAAACCCTGTTTTTTTCCCCAAACGTAACCATGTGTGTGTTGCTGGAGGGAAAAAACAAAACGTAAACTTGCGTTACATATTTTGAAAACAGACAATGCATGTAACAGGCTGAAGTTGACACGGCGTCCCAGAACGTCAACAACCAACACACCCAGGGTACCTTGGACGCCACATGTGGACGTGGAAAGTCCATGAGCAAACGTGGACATGTGACGAGGTCACAGTGAGGATGTGCATAAGGTTCGCCATCAACTCAACTTAGAGGCGTCCACCTGTGATCAGACTATCACAGATGCACATTAATAGCAGGTGGAAACCGCTCACACATTTGTGTGTTTGTGTATTTAAAGGTGAGTTAATCCTGGATGTAAACAGCGTCGCTGTGGGCTGACTTGTGTTATTCATGTGTTCTCTCTCTGAGCTGCAGTTTGTCTTCAGTCATCTGACTGTGTTTATCTCGGCGGCAGCGCTGGCTGCTGCCTCGTGAGGCTGTTTCCACAGAAATGTGTGGGAATATTACTGACTGAGGCCTCAGCAGAGCACCGGCTGTTGGCTCATGTTGCACTGGAGTTACTACACACATACACACACCTACCTGTTTACCCAAAACAAAAGGAAAACTGGAAAAACCAAACTCCGGCTGAGTCTAATGATGAACTGCATGTTGGATCATGACTCGAGAGGCGCTGACGGCGGTTGCGTTGCCGGCAGCTGGCAGGTTGGCTTTCAATTGTCTTTTTTTTCTCAGGGCAGCTCTTCTAAGTCTACCTTTGCTATTCAGAGCGGGACAAAGGCCAAGGCTGAAAGGCTTTCATGAAATGCAGCTGAAGTGAAAAAGCTCTGCTGCTATTCCTGTTTAACCAACAGGCCTCAAATAGCCTCAAACAAACACACAATCCCTCGGCACATTACAACCTGGAAATCCAGCCCCAGCACACACCCTTATTAGATTTATATTAGCACTCAATGTTCCCAGGACTTCCCTGAGTGACGCCTGCCTGGATCCTAATTCTCATTCCTCACATTCCTCCCAAACAGACACAAGCTGCTCCTTGCTCTGCTCCTCGTGTCAGTGTTTTGCAGCTTGCTGTACAAAAATGTATTGAAAAAAAAAGTTGTGTATTTGGAGTGCGGAGATGAAACGGGAGCAATGAAAGAGGGAGCTGTGGGCTGACGTGTGTTTACAGGTATATGACTTTGCCAAAGACAAGCCTGCTCTTGTGAGCTGGCTTTCAAATGCAGCACAGAGTAAATTTACTTTAGGAGGAAGCAAACACAGTCAGCTGACAGACGACAGACACAGAGAGCAAACAGAGCTCAGCAGAGCGAAGACACACTGTTAATGACATCAAGGTTTAACAGCCTGCAGGTGAAGTGAGAGGTGGAAACATGTGGTCAGCTGGACTGAGCTCCAGAGATCCTGCTCTGTGGGCAGGTGATGATGATGATGGTGATGATGACAATGGGGAGCAAAGGTCAGAAAACAGGAAGCAGAAACAATAATGAGAAGTTGAATTCATTCATTGTTTGATCCAGTGAGAACATACAGCGACAGGAACAGGAAGAGAAATGAAACTCAGGGAGATGAATGTGAAGCACAGATGATCCTCTGCTGAGAAATGAAACACGAGGACCTGAAGCAGCAGAAACGACCGACCGCACATTGACACAGACGTCATACAGTCGTGAGGTCATCCACTTCCTGTGTACAGGCTGTCCGAGTGCACGACCCGGCCGGAGGCTCCAAAGTTGGCTAATCATGATACAGTGAGGTGGAGGGGAAGAAAGTCTGGGCACAGTTCAGTGATGCTGGCATCAGACCTCTCTGACAGGAAACCACATCACAAGACCCAGGAACTTTAATGACTGTAAGCAGATTTCACACGGACGCTCGCCTGACTCATTATCAGCCAGAGAGAAAGACAAAGGTGAATCATAAAGTACTGTACCAACAAAACACCATTCAGACCCTGAAAACACGGCTGTTAAATGTTTGTGTCCTCAGTGATGACAAAGACTCCGTCCAGATTTATATTCAGGGCAAAAACAGTTGATTACAATTCAGATTCAAACTTTTCATGGTGGGACACAAATTGCTCAGAAATGGGCTTCTTCTCTTGACCAAATGCACGATCAGGTCACGTTGACATACCGGTGCATCAGTTTGTCTTCAGCTCGTTGTCATTCCAAAGTCATCAAATATCCCCGCGTTGTCAGTGATTTAAATAAATCGGACACCAAAGCCAAAAGCCACCTTTTGCATTGGTGTGATCTGCCATCAGGCGGCATTAGTTTGTAACGCTGCTTTATGAAACCTTTTGCAGATACACTGCCGGTCAGCTGGGCGGCACCTGTGGTGGCGGTACGATACGCTGCTGGCTGGTGTCAGTTTGAAAGCTGGAAAGTCCCAGTATTCTTGCGATTTAGTGAAGGACACTGCGAGGACACCTCACAGGTCAGCTGGACGATTTAGAAACATGATTTTATTGCAAAGAAACTTTGACAAGAGAAGATGTAAAATAAGATACGGAGGTTTGGATCCACCCGCAGACTCACAAAAAAGCACCTGCCCCAAAAATCATTTTTAAAAAGAATCACAGTCCGAGAGAGACGAGAGGACATTAACACACCAAGACGACGGTCGGTGAGCATCGAGTCATCAGAGGGAGTGAGACCAAACCAACGTGTTCCATCAGGTCAGATTATTTTTCTCTGTAGCAGAAACGTGTGCTAACTGGCTAACTAGCATCAAGACGCTCTTCCTGTTTCCCTTTTTCAATGATGGATACAGAGAGAGTTACTTCCTCTCAGCAGGAGCAGAACGGACGAGCTGATTGGCTGTTGGCTGTCATCTCTGAAGTGTGTTCACCTGCAACGTTTTGGCCGAGACGTGGCGACGTCAGGCGACGCAGCAGGAAGTCTTCATCGCTGCTAGCTCTCTGCACACCACAGATATGTTACATTTGTTGTTGTTATTTATATGGCTGCCATTTTGGTGGAACAATCCTGACTGGAAATGCAGCAACGACTCACTGAATCACAACTGGTTTAGTTGTTTGTTGGTCTCAAACTGTGGCCTGTGGCTTGGCAGCCATCTTGCCACCATCCCCTCGACTTCCTGATGATAAAGTCAGCTCTTATCTGAACCACGTCACTGTAGGAATGCTGATATGATACCTATGAAATGACAAATGTAACATGTGGCAGAAATGTTGTGTGTCACTGGACGCCACACACGACCACTTTGACTTTGTGCCAAATGAGTTTTTTATTCAGGTGAACTTTGCAGAGATGGTTCTTTAATACTGAAGGATTCTGGTCTGAAGACTTGTGTCGCTGCTGTAGGAAACAAACTAAATATTTGTGATCACCTCCTCTGCTCTACATAACGAAACGAAACTTTTCACAGCCAAGGAGGGGCTGAGTGTTTCATATTAGAAAACACAGAGCCGCTCTTATCAGCAAAGCCAAAGACTGAAACTTGTGTAGGAGTGATCAGTAAAACTGCAGTCTGAAACTTGAGCAGTGTTTCTTTAAAGAGCGTGGGCGAGTGAAGTGAAAGAATGTGGGGAGAGAGCCAAACACTGGCTCACATTCTCTGAGCAGAGAAGTGTATTTCCCCCGTCCACACACTCCAGTGTCAGGGCCTTTAATTAAGTCAGATGTGTGTGTGGGAGGCAGAAGTTGGCCGGTGTTTCACTGAAAACACCGAAGGTGTGAGATTTTTTTTGAAGGTAAAGCAGGGATTTTTTTCTGTGGGGGCTGATGAAGCAGAACGTCTTACAGGAAAGCTGTCAGAAAAACACGCTTCTGTGGATGTGACCCGCGGCCACGACGAGGAAACGACTGGGAACTTGAGAAAATGTGACACCAGAGTAAAACAGAGCACGTTCAGTAAACAAATGCTCCTAAATGGGCTGATGTTAGCAGCCCGGGGAGCGTGCCTCATGCTTCAGACGTGATTTGGATTCAGATGTTTGATGAGTGTGTCTCCACACGACCACAGAGACATCCCATAAACCACAGCTGATACCAGAAGCCACTCACAATGCATTCCCAAAACATGAGCTCATGTGCAGGAAAATCACTGCTTCTCCATCGTTTTGATCCCAAAAGCTTTGGTTTGTCTGCAGATCAGATTCAGGGACCGTTTGTTGTGTTCTGTGCTCCTCTTCCTCACCCTCCTCTTAAAGCTAACCTCTGTTGTCCTTCAGTAAAGACGCAGAGCAGAGCGTGATGGAGAGAACAGACTGAGACTCATCCAGGGAAACACAACACCGTGCTGCCTCTCTTTGTGCCGGAGCCCCTCAGGGTCCAGTGCAGGGCTCTCTGCATTCCTTCACGCTAAGCTCCTGTTGTTTTTCTGGACTCCCTGCTGGACGTTAGTGAAGCCTGAAAACACCTCGGATCACTGAGTTAATGCAACACACTTCATGTTCATGTGAGACACACACACACACACACACACCTGAGGTTTGTCATCACACCTGCAGGACCAGCATGCCGCTCTGTCGTCCGTCTGTCTGTCTCTCAGCAGAGAGACAGTCAAACAAACGTGTGCTGGCTCCAGCCGTCACGTCAACATTTGATTCTTTTCTGTGTCACATCACAGTGAAGTGTTTTGTCTTCAGGTTTGGTCTGTTGGTCAGGAGGATAATCTGAGATATGTTCAGAGGGCGTGGCAACAAATTCTGGGCCCTTTACATCAGCGGTCCCTGTGGGCCCTCCACCCTTCCTCTCCTGATCCGTGTCTGTCTCACAGAGCTTAAAGTCAGTTTGCTTTTGCGCCCTTCTTTTCTCTGTTGTTTTTGTAGTCCTGCTTTCCTGTTCTTGGAGAAACACATTTCAAACCATTTCTTAAGACTCTGGAGGGAGACCCTCATTTTCAATGATGCGGAGCATCAACAATGACATAAAAGAAAACGATCAATAAGCAAACCTAAGATGAGTTAAACAAGGAGAACACCAACATTCAGACCAGGTGAAACAGAAATAAATTAAACAAAACAACAAACAGTAAAAGAACAGTTAAAACAAAATCTGAAATCAGACTTTTACACAGCTGTGATGGCAGCAGAGTGTCCAACTTTAAGGTTAGCGTTACATTTTTACTTTAGTTATAACACTGGACGGCGCCCACTGAACGTGGTTGATGGATTTTTTGAGCATGTTTCCAGACTGATGGATCAGCGTCTTTCATCAAATGACCTATTTTCGTCTGATCATGTTCCTCCAACATGACGAAAGTTCAGTTTGTCTACACTCAGTATGTGCTGTACCTTTTTGTTTCAATTTAAATACGCAAATCCATTTAAATATAGTAAATCTAATCTTTCGATGTTTGTCTCAGTCACCGAAATGTAGGTTGATGTGTTTCCCTGCCTCGAGCTTTGAAGTGCTCCTAAATATTTACTGTCTGTTCTTGAACAAGAACAAAATCTGCTTGAACCAACAGACACACTGTCATTAAAATGTTCTGTGAAGAATAAAGACACACAGCGAGGAAACAGGACACAGGATCAATTTCTGGAACCTGATGTGTATGTTCAGGTTGTAAATAAAGACAGAGACGTTCTGGGACATTAAGTACGGCGTCTCCTCGACCTTGACCGGGTGTCCTCGACCACGTGCCGTCATCGGCCTGAGAACGGACACTTGAATCTATTATTAAGCAGTGCTTGTTACGCCATGTTGTCACAGGGGACTGTTCTCTCAGGAACGCTCCCTCCTGTGTGTCTCACGCCTCTCATGTTTCATCTCCAGATACAGTTTCAGTCCACGCTTATTTCCTCAGGTCGAACTGTCCGACTCAGATGTTTGGTTGGAGGCTCGGGGGGGCTGTGAGGAAACAAGTGGATGTGGGGGAGCTGACGACTCTGTTTCATTTCTGTTTTCTTTTTAAATCAACTGAGAATTGATCAGAAGCCAGAATATGAGGCAGGTCTGTTGTCTGTGACACGTCGGCTGGACGTTTGCCTGGTCAGAGCAGATCTTTGAACATGTTGTGAACATATGTGACTCTACATCAGCCCGTGTTTTAATATCTGCAGAGTAAAATGAGCTGATGTCAACAAGTCTGTGACGACTACTCTCAACACTACTACCTGCGTGAATCTGTCAGATGAGTTCATGACAGATATTCAAGATAATTTCAAGTTACTGAACAAACAACTTAAAAACAACCTCCAGACCGACTAAACTGAGACGTTTTTATCACGTTACTTTGCTTCACGGCACAAAGGAGCGTCACTGCTTTACAACATATAAACAACTTTATTTCAGCTTTAAAGGTCCAGTGTGTCAGATTTAGTGTTTGTCGGTGAGGATTACAGATTACAAATTACAGATTACAACCATCTGAAACTTCTCCTGGTCAGAATTCCTTCAGTGTTGATTGCTGAGGAGCTGAATTATCCTCAGAGTCTCTTCCTCTCAGAAACACACACAGCACAGGCTTCAGTTACAAAACTGCAGAGAATCCACACTAAATGTTTTTATACGTACAAATGAGAAAATGTACATACGGCACAAAACTTCTGATTTATCAAACCGTGCGTACACCTGCCAACGTGCAGTCTTCTGTTTATAAATCCCAAATCAACTTGGAATTTTTGCACGTGGAGCAGCGTCATGTCCCGCCCTGTACGCGCCCACATTCAACCTTACATGGTCATAAAGCACATCACTGATGCTGTCGCACAGACATGCGGCAGCTGATCAGTGGTTCTTTACCGTAAATCACGGCAACCACAGGGAGGAAAACCAAGAAAACTAACATTCCTGGCGTGGTAATGGGGGAGCTCGGGGTGAGCTGGAGGTCACAAAGCACAGGGCTGTTGTACACACGTCGCCAATTTCACCTGTCTCCAAAAGTTTTGCTCAAAGTTTCCCTAAATTTATGCACATTGTCTCGTCAAGTTTTTCTTCATCATTGCTAATTTTTGCTTCGAAGGTGGCGTGCGCACATTATTGTGCGTACGCAGGTGTTAGAAATGAGACCACAAGTAAAAACACTGAATAGTGTTGCAGGTTAAAAGAATCTTTGTTTTTCTTCGGAGTGGCTTCTAAACTTGGAACATTTGTTGGCGATTTGGTCGGTGGACACTCGACATGGACGTATTCAGATAAATGGATACTGTGTTCCAAGATGGCGCCTGGTCATTGGATGCACATGCCAAAAAAATGTGTGTCTGACCTGCCACAGAGCTCTTGAGCAGTGACGGGTTATTATCTAAACGTCAAGTGAGCTAATTTTCAGTTTTACATTAAAATAAATTGCTTCAAATAATTTGGACAAATTCTTGTTTAAACTGGTCTGATCGTCAGAACGTTTGTTTCCTGTCCAGTCCGACTTCTTCTTGATGACATCACAGACGTCAGAGACAACAGCGGCTGTTTTGGTGAGTGCACCTTCATGTTTTACCAGAAGTGACAGGAATGAAGTCCTGAAATACAAAGTTAACTGGAACTCTTCCTGATTGTTTCACTTCCCATTATCTCACACAGCATGTGACTGATCAGCTCTGTTTGTTTCTGATTGATCAGCTGCTCTGTGTGTGTGTGTGTGTGTGTGTGTGTGTGTGTGGGGGGGGAGTTTGATGTCAGTTCAGAGAAACAGGAAATGCAGCGTGCAGCACATTCAGGATCAGAGCAGCAGTTTGTTCTCAGAGGACAGATAACCTATCAGAGATTTGTCAGATGAATCTGCTGACTGAAGTCAGAGGACAAACGGCGCTCTGATGGGAAACACACACACACACACACACATTAGATCTGATCGACTGCAGCAGCAGACGATGTGTTAACTTCAGTACAACTAAATACAGCAGCAACACAGAGTTAAAACCAGCTCTGTGTGCTCAAGATTCTATTCATACATCATTTCCCACAATCCCACAGCTGGGTGTCAGGTTGCTGAACAGTTCTGGCCATCAGGTGTCAACATTTGCTCCTGCTTATAAAATGTTTAAATAGCCGAGCTGAGTGACATCACTGCTGACAGGAGTGTGATCTTCCCTTCCTGTGTCCTTGAGCGTTGTGTTTACTCCTCTCACGTGTGGTCATGAGTAGGAGGCTGATGTTTATAGCCCATTTCCATCACGCACTTTAACCAGTAAAGACTCACCACTTACACTCAGCTGTAAATGTCAATTTCCTGCGTCGGTGTTATGGAGGAGTTTATTTTCTGAGCAGGTTTGTCTGCTGTGATTCTAATAAGAACATCAAACAACAACAATCCCAGGAAAAAGATGAACATGTTCTGTTGTTTGCAGCCCCGGGCGCCACTCGCAGCCTCGTTTGTGCCATCAAACACAGAGAGGAACAGAATCAGCCTGTAGCTTTTGTACGGCACATGAAGTACTGTTTGGAGGTTTGTCTGTGATGCAGGTGAAGAAGCTGCAGCTCCACTTTGCTCCTCGTGTGTCCTCAGTCACTGCATCAGACGTGAGGCGAGACAGGTGAGATGAGAGGACGACACCGTTCTCAGATCTGTACGGTACATATGCAGCAGCAGCCGCTTAGCTTAGCATTAAGACCAGAAACAGGGTTAAAAGGTGAGTCTGGAGCTCTTTTTACACAGAAACAAACAACGGCGGCATCATGTCGCTCCAGTGTGTGATTTTAGGGCCTGAGACCATGTGGTGTGTTTTATTTCAGCAGAAAAGCGATGGCAGGGCGCCGGAGAACACTTTATAAAATCCTATAAAATCTATGACAACAATATCTTGACACTGACATTAGCCAGGTAGCGAGCATCATGCTACATTACCAGAGGGCTGACAGAGAGTTTCTGTTTCACTGCTGCGACTCGTGGTCGTGAGACGTCATCTGTTCATAATGGTAACAACATGAGGAAACTCATTCCACACATTTCGTTAGCGTGCCAAATACCTGCTGCCTCACTGGGTTTATTCTTTTATTTATTGACTTCCTAGTTCCTCAGACAGGAAGAGGTGCACTCTGGGAACATTAAGTTAGTGCATTAGCGACGATGCTGATTCAACTCAGTGTACAGAACACAAGTGAATGAGTAAACAGTCCTCTGGTCAGCAGATGAAGACACACGTGCGACATGAGTCTGAAAGGTTTCTTCACTCTGACCAAAGAGAGTAAACACACTTCAGCACAGAAGAACACAAACAGACTGCGATCAGATGACACGCTGTAAGGCCCGAAGCAAACACGCTGTGTATCTGCACAGTTCACGCTGCTCCACGTCTCTGCAGGGAGTTTTTATTATTATTCATAAAAGTGTTCAGGTGCCTCTGAGAAAAGCAACACTGACATTCAGCTGCTGTTGTGTTTGTGTGACGCTGAAGTGAAGGTGCTCGTGTTCAAATACATATTCAGTCCTCAGATTTGTTTCGCTTCAGCAGAGAAGGAGCCGCACAGTAATATGAGAGGCATGTCAATGATCTAATTAGTTAACTGATACTGATCCTAAACGATCCTACATGATTTGATCCGTCCGCCCACACAGTCATTTCTCAGGGACTCTGATCCCACACTTTGCCCCATTGATCTGATTTACAGCTCTGATAAGCTTCCTCCTGCAGAGAAAATTCCCATATCAGATTGAAGCCAACGGTTTCCTGTTGATAGCACATGCTTGGCCGCGGGACAGGGCGCAACACTCGCTTTACACCTCATGTGTACTAATGCAAATATAAATGCACCTGGGGCCAGTGTGTGTGTGTGTGTGTGTGTGTGTGTGTCTGAACAGTTGATTCAGTTCACACAGAGAAAACAAGTCATCACACAGTGAAGGGAAGTCTCATAACTGCCTCTTAATGTCTAATCCATCGATCTGTCCAACACTTTTTATCATCAACAGTATCACGAATCATTAACTGTTTCATACAAGTCAAACAGGTCATTGATATGTTGGAAGGACCTGATGATGCAGCACAGAGAGACGCCAGGTGATGGTTATTCAAACAGCTACAGCAGCAACATAGTGTCGCTGTGTGTGAGTGTATCGATCCGCTCACACACTGCGACAGGACTAACTGTTCTCACCCTGTGGACTGGTGGGTGTCTCTGACAGTCTCCATCATGTCAGTGAAAACATGGAGGCTTCACACACACAGAAGATCTATACAATCAGCACAGTTTCAAGATTAGAGTCACCAATTCAGTATCTGACCAAATGTCTCCCCTTCTGTTCCTGACATATGACGTTAAAACATGATGATGTCACAGTCAAGCTGACCTTTGACCTCTGGATATAACAGGTCATAATTAGCGTATGAATTCTTGAGCTATGGCCAAAAACATATTTTGTGAGGTCACACTGACCTTTGACCACCAAATCGAATCAGTTCATCGCTGAGTCCGAGAGGACGTTTGTGCCAAACTCACTCAAAACATTCCTGAGATATCGTGTGAATGGAAAGTGGACGGATGGACAACACAAAAACATGACGCCTCATGAAAACGTCTGTAAACCTGGAAACATATATCGCAATTTTTTAGAAGCTGCCTTGAAATCAGGAACTTCAGGCTGCGACGATCCCAAAAAAATCCTGGAAGGAGTGTTCAGTAAGAATGTGTGTCAGCAGGACTGTGTGTGTGTGTGTGTGTGTGTGTGTGTGTGTGCGTGTGCATGAGGCAAAACAAACTCCAGTGTGTTTTTATGTTAATGAGGGAACATATCAGCACAGTGTGAATGTTCTTGATAGATTCTGAGCAAACATGGAGCTGCACGGCACAGAGAGGTGAAACACATCAGACTCTGACTACAGCTGTCGGTCCATGTGTTCATTGTTGCTTTGGTTCTTCTCATCAGATTCATAAAGACGACCCGCAGCCTTATTCTTTCAGATGCTGTCTGAGGAGCTTCTCACAGGAGCGCTGGCTGTTTCTGGACACATGTGTTGAGCTGTTAAACCTCTTTACTGATGATTGAATTCTACAACAGCAGGATTAACGGAGTAAAACACTGGATTAAACCAACCGTTCAAAATATCACAAACATTTATGATCATTCTGAAAAACCCTTGTGATGAGCATTCACGGCAGATTTGAGTGGATCATCTTTCCTTTAACAGAGTGAACAACCTTTTCTTTGTGTGTGTGACGACTGATGAACAACACTTTACACTGAACAGCTTCTTTGAGCTCATGTGAAGGCGACGGGCTGAGGCTGGCAGGCCTCTTTGTCTCCTCACTTATCAGCTGAGCGCTTATTTTGTCTCTGCTCTAATCCCCCCATCGTCATCCATGGGGGAGGATCAAAGATTTCAGCCCTGACCCAAATTCACAGAAAGGCCTTGAGAGACAAAACAATAGCAAAGCTTATAGAAAAGCCCCTAATTATCATTATTTTACGTGTGTGTGTGTGTGTGTGTGTGTGTGTGTGTGCGTAGGTGCGCTCTGTGGTGTGCAGCAGGGGAAGCACGCACTGAGATCAGTTCATCTGCTCATCAAAAAACATTTATCTGAGGCAGGACATCACCTCACATTGTGTCTCACAGCTCAACACTGAGCTGGGATCAGTTCAGCGACATGCTGCTGATCCTCCAGCTGACGGGAGTTCACCTGGGGAGCTCCCAGCTGACTGACATGACTGTTAACGCTCAGGAAAGTTTTCTTGGACATAAAATGTGTTTCAGAATGTACCTAAAAACTGTTTCACATTCAGAATGAAACTTTAACGTCAACTCATTTTACACTTTGGAGGATTTATAATCTTCTTGTCCATAAATGTGTCACAGTTCAGGTCTGAACTTTACCCTGTGAATGTGTCACCACCAGCTAGACATGACACTTTTATCTTGAATGTAATTAAACAAGGGAAAATCACAATCTCCACTCAGCAATTTCAGTTTCTTCTCAGGGAACATCAGCAGGGATTCTGTGGATTTATTAGTTTTACTTTTGCCACCAAAACACGACAGGATGAAGTTAAAGGTCCAGTGTGTCACAGTTAGTGTTTCTCAAATCACATACTTCTGTTAGTCCACGTCAGTGTAGAACACTAAATACTTGGTGCGCTCATCTTAGCAGGGTCGTGATGCCTCAAATTGCGCACTGCCTTTTGCACTTAGCGCAAGTGACGGCAGCTTTTCTTTTTTTTTTTTTAGAAAAAAAATAAAATAAAATCGCTTCTTCTTCTTCGTCCTCTCTTGTTTAAACAGCACATTGGAAACAGGTGGAGCATTAGCACCAACATTTGACCGCTACCTCTGCCAGCACATAAACCAAACCTACGCCACAACGTCAGCGCTGATTAAAATGTGCCACCATAGCCAGGGTTAAGTGAGCTAGCAGGCTAACGTTAGCACTCGCATTATTGCTTGTGGCACCAAATCATCACAGACCCAACAAACATCACTGATGGCTTTTGTTTGACAACAGTTTTGCCCTGTACTGGAATATTCAGTAACGTCTGCACAAGCTCGATTCACAAGAAATCCTGGGTTGTCGGTGTTGTTATGGTTACAGCGAGCAGGGAGAACAGCAGAACTGGCTTTGTACCTTCATCCACAGACTGCGGGGGCTCTGGCTGGCGTGAACGGCCGAGCTGGACGGAAAGGTCCATACACTCGTTCACCTTTTCTTCTGACTCTCGTCTTTCATTGTTGAGGACAACATGGATCAGCAGAGTGTTGCAGTTAAGTTGTGGTGCAAAAGCGCAAGTAGGACAACACGGACGGGGTATGTGGGAAACAAACACTACAGCTTCTGCTCACTGTAGGGCTGTACCCAAAGATTTGGATATTTGAATATTCGTTTCTATGGGTAGGTATTCGTTGTGAAAATTTGGTATTCAATATTCATTTTTTTATTTACTTTTATTATTATTATTATTATTTATTTTATTTTATTTTTTCTTACATTTTTTGGTGCTAAATGTAGTCTTTTTGTTGTTGGTAAATGTAGGTTATCAATAAAAATCAAAACTTTTAAATTGCATTGTTTAAAATGTGAAAATATAGTATAGCCTACCAACGGAGCTTGTGCACACGGCACCAACCATTTTCCTGCAGCACAGAGTGATCAGAAGAAAGCATAGAATAATGTACTGAAGGAGACTGTTGTGCCATCACATTTTTTGTGTGGTTTGAGAGCAAAGATCTGGTCACTGCTGTGCAAAACGCCGCAATACAATTAGGTCCGAAAAACCCCGGAGGAGTGATTCGCAAGGAGTCTGTGAAAGGAGCTGAGCCTGGTGTAAAACCAGAGAGAGCAGGCAGCACGGCCTCCTTACAAACCCTTGGGACCACTTCCATGGAGCTGCTGGTTGCAGTCAAAGAAAATCCCTCTTCATGTCAGATTCCTCCTCTCTCTTCGTCATCTGTCGCCTCACTCCGAAGCCTCTGACCTTGGTTCGACATGGGAGGGCTGGTGAGAGCCAAAGAGACTCAACCAGGAGGAAACAGTTTCAAACTGACTCCACATTAAAATGAAGCTGTGATGAAGCCCAGATATAAAAGTTAGAATTTGCATTGCTGTCAGATTTGAATAATGTGGTCTGAACACAAACAGACAAACTGTGTGAAGAGAAGCAGAAACACACACGCAGGCTGAGACACTTCTCTGGTTCTGTGAGGACGCAGCGATGGCGGACGATGTGATCTCATGGAATCAGTGGCGATTGCTCTAAGACTGCAAGGGAAGCTCAGCTTCCCCTAAAATGTCAAAAAATAAGTGGTCAAATATGTTCTGTTGTGTTTACATTTCATTGACTAAATATGCACTAGAGCGCGTTCAGCTTTTGTTCAGAATCAGCTACTTATCACAGGTCACTGGCGCGACTTTCTTCTCATTCAGTCCCGTAGCGTCACACTGCATTAAACAGTGTAGAAGCTCAGCGTCCAGAGACTCTTCAATGGGGAAGCACAGAGTGGGTTGTTCCACTGCAGCGAAACTAGACAGTCATTGGATAAATGCTCGGCTTTGTCTCGCCCATCGGACGCTCAGCGTCTCTGGGGGTCTATGGGGCAGTGGGCGGGCCTCGGCTGGCCTGGACGCTGGGCTTCTGCATGATGATTGGATGATCTGTCTGAGGCTGAATCCCTTTATGATTGACAGCGAAATGAGCGAATCAGCGATCTTGAAATATAAACCACCACCGGAGCGATTTTCAAGTTTCATTCCGTTGTTCCGAGTTGATGTGGAGACTTTTCCAATCCTCTTAGTGACTTTTTCTTTGTTAACAACGACTAGCAACAAATCCAGCATGTTTTTCTGGTGTTATTGGAGACTGCACTCGTGTTTGGAGACTCTGACTTCTGTCGCTCTGCAGTTACTGTCCCCAACGAGCAGCGGGTGCTGCTGTGAGCCCTCCACCGTCCCAAAGCTCTCACAGGCGGTCACACTACCAGCTCCAGCTAGCAAGTGAGCTGCAAGCTGCACATAATGGCAGACAATTTGAATATTGTCGACCGGATATTGGCGAAGCCAAACAGCAGGGCAGATCAACACCTCGGATTGATTTGGTGCAAAGGGTGGGGAAAGTAACAGTTCTTTTCACCCATCTGAAAATCTTTGAGGTGTGTGTTGCTGTGGCTCTATGGCATGAGTGTGGTGGAAAAACAGCTTCAATTGAATGTTCCTTTTATATGTTACTGCCTCGCTACAATATGACAACTTTATGATATAAACTTAAAGTGAGCTTCACCTGTTTGAAAGACCAGCAACCGCCACTGCATGGAATGTATCTGAAAACAAAAAAACCCCACTTTATAACAGATTGTTTATGAAGACATTCGTCCTTGTGGTTAATAAGTGTGAAAAACACAGATGGAAACGGGTGGAAAAACTTCATCTTTTCAGCTGTGGTTTGGATCAAAGAGAAAAATCGTAGGTGTGATCACGCCGCTGATCAAAGGATGTCATGTGTTGTTGGCTGTTTCTGATGTGATGGAATATCAACACCATCTATCTTTGGATCAATCACAGGATGTGAGAATGTTTTCAGCATGTGACAGTGATCAGTCCCACTCAGGTCAACGAGATCAGGTTAATCTTTTAACCCACTAAAATGTGATGAAGCTCAACAAACATTTTTTTATGACTACGCGTCAGCGAGCTCTGAGACGAGAAGCGAAATGAAAAGCTCATTCTGGTTTGAGGCTTGACCTAAATATCATTCCACTCCATGTAGAGGCCGCGGAGCTGCATTCTCACATCTCTTAGGTTTTTCCCCGTTTCGTCAAGAAACACCGCTGCAACATAGTCACTCCTGAGACTCTGTGGCTTTTTTTTAAATGTTGATTAATGTACATTGTCCCTTTTCAAATAAACAAAAATAAAATAAAAATAAAAATCCAACACATTCTCATGGCGGCTCATCGAACACCGACGTTTGGTCAGTGACCCGTCACATCAAGGTTCCCTCCTGCAGCAGCAGGGACACTCAGCGACAGTCGGTTAATTTACACTTGTTACATATGTTGTGTCTTTTCAAAATAAACTTCCAATTTCACAGGAAATGTACAGTTTCTGCTCGTTACACGTATATAGTCCATTTTACAATAAACCTACAATGGTGGTATAAAGCCTTGTCTTTAGGTGACTTCCTTAAGCTTAGGCAACAAGACAATGTGGTTGGGTTAAGAAAACGCAGACTTTGATGTTATCTATACTGCAGTAGCCGCCCAAAGTGTCGACATATGCCGCCGCCCGCATTGCCTCAAACCACTGCTACAGGTTTCTTGAATCATATCAAAACACTGAGTCACTGACCAACAGTTTCAGTCCTGCGGCACATTAAACAAACCATCAGATCTGTTTCTGAGTCAGAACCAGAATTTCTTTCATACTAAAAAGGCGACAAGAAAAAGCTCCTGCAGTCGAGGCTGAATGACCTGAGCAGGATTTATACCTGTGTCAAATCAACACTGTACCTACAAGGCAGGCAATGCGTAGACAAGTACCCAACATCACAGCCTGACGTGCAGCTCCCCAGAAATGTAACTACACGTCATAGTGACACAGACTTCCTGATTATTTTTGTAAGCTGAAACCATTTCCCTCAGTGGAAACAAAACATTGATTTAGTTCACAGATAACACAGACACAATAAACTGAAGGCAATAACTTCTCCACACAGTGATGTTTTAATTCCTGTGTGACATTTATCCTGGCTTCATATGAGTAGATAAAAAACTTCCTGAGATGCTAGGCTAATTTATACAATGTAAAATGCCACAGACTTATGCTAATAAAGTTAGCATGTTGTATTTGTGGGAAGACATGTTTAACAAAGGACAACTTCTGAGTTATAATGGAGCTGAATTTCATACTTGTGTTTATACTGTAGCTCTTTTGGTGTTCTGAATCACAGAAAAAGTCTCTAGCCCCTTTTACACTGCCAGGATTTCAGCGAATGTTGGGCCGTTTTGCTGGCAAGCTGCGAGCGTTTAGACACACAGAGTCAGATTGGCGAGTTGATCCGAGGTGCCCAATTTTCCTCCTTGTGGAGTAGACATATTGGTGGAACCTTTTAATTTAAACAGACCGAGGTGGCCTTCAGCAACGAGAGGAGCTGTTGATGACTTGTGGGAGGAGCTGTTGATGACTTGTGGGAGGAGCTGTTGATGACTTGCTGCGCTACACGTTTTGTTACTTGCTCACGCCCCCCATTGCCCCGAAAAAGGCACATTCTGTATAAACAAAAGTAGGCAGGCGGCATTTTGCTGCACTCCCTGATTTTGTTTTTATACTGCCAATGCTGAAAAAACACTGGTTGGGCTTTCCTGCAGATTTGCACAACTCCTGTCTAAAAAGGGTTTCTAGTTTCCAGGTTGACTTCCTCGGTATGCGGCCCACTAAATATATGGTGTTTCTCACACTGGCCCCGCCCACAAGTTCCTGCTCAGCTCACAGACTAAACATTGTGATAATGTCACATATTTTTAAATCCCTTTTCACAGTGGCCACTGGGAAAAATGGCTCCATGGCTGAGCAGCGTTCCTGAGGACCTGGGATAAATGCTCACAACAGTGTAGACCACTCTCACAGGTTCTGTGTAGAGCACACAAACAACTATAATTCAGCCTTTATCAGACTAAAGAGAGCTGTACTTTATGACCCTGCAGGAGGCTGAGTGTGTGGGGACGTGTAGCTTCAGGTACTGCTGAGACAACCAAGTCTGATCCACTCTGAAGAACAGATCCTTGAATCTGAAGGTTTATCAGACACTAAATCACTGACCACAGCTGGCTGCTGCAGCAACTTACCACATGATGGTGTGTTGTGGGAAACGGTGAGCCACGTTCAGCTTCTTTGGTGGACGACTCCGTGGTTCTTCTGCACTGGTGCTCCCACTGCACCGCCAGAGCCTTCATTTTTCCAAGCAGGACCAAGTATCCACCCAAACTGGAGCAGACTCTGTCCACCTTGTTCTGATCAGTCACACTGTCCCAATGGCAGACATCATTAGGACATGAGTCATCATGTTTGTGCCCCTGCAGCTCTGACATTCGCCTGACAACCCAAAATTTGGTGGTTTTGCTTAAGCAGTGACTTTTGATCCTGAGCACGGGGAGATGCTCCGCCGTGACTCACAGAGTCTGTGCTCAGTTTTCTGCTGAGCGAGTGCTGATCCCAGCTTCAGAGGGGAGAGAGGGGGTTATAATTATCCTGCTGGTGATGAGGTCATCTCTTGAACTTCTCCTCCACTCATCCTCCGGCTAAAAGCAAGATTTCAACACACTCATCCATTCAGCTGTCGCCATGGCAAAAAACATGTGATCTAAGATGCATGACCAAGTTTGTAATGGCAAAATGATAGTTGGTCATATGCACTGCGCGCAGCCACATGCTGAGCTTCTCCAAATGACCACATAGATGGATGACTATCAGCAGCACCGTTGTTTTTTCCCAACACAATGCTCCTCTTCAGCTGCTTCATCATCTGAACCGCCGAGCTCCAGACTGATGAGAGGAATGTTTGAGGTCACAGACGTCAACAAACACCAGCAACGCTCAGCAAACAAAAGGTGAACAAGGGCTGTAACTGACACTGACCATCTGACCCCCCGCCCACCTGACGGTTCATCCAGACATAACAACATCACACCTCAGAGCACCGAGGTCAAACATGCCCAGGCCTGTTCCTGTTTGACCCCCAGACCTCGAGTCAACAGAAAGAGACGCCTTGAACTGAAGTCATGATGCTTCTGCAAACTCGACGCAGGAGGCCCCGTCTTCTGCCTCAGTTCAAACGGGTTCAGCTACTAAAAAGGAAATAGGTGACCTACATCTGATGTTTGTCACCCAGTTTCATTGTCTCACAGTTCCCTAACAACGTGGCATCAACACAGGACACTGAAGGCTGGAATGAGCATCGCTGTCTGCTGCTGTGTTTGATCTGATCACAGTTCAAGACTCGATGAGTCACTCGCTGCTTTTACACCTGCAGGAGAAACCTCATTATCGGCAGGAAATCAGAACCAGTTAAATGTCACCATAATAACCTGGTTACAGTCACACATGTGGCGACATGCAGCGGGTCAGAGTCACATGTTACATCAAAAACAAAAGGCAAAAAGAAAAACTGTAACGGAGCTTCAGCCTGAAAAGTTTCAGTCTTTCTGATATTCACTCCTCACTGCTCCTCACTGCTCCTCTTCTCTCAGATGACAATAGTCTCTGTTCGACCTGTGTAGACTAAACTTCTGATCACCTGGGAGAGACGCACGGCTGCAGTCACTGTTAGAAATGAAAGGTTAAAATGACGAGGAAATCAGGTTTGTTCAAGAGAAACTGATCTGCAGTCAGGATTGTTTTATTCTCTAACCACGTCTGATCTGCCAACCAGGAAAGATGGACATCAGACTCCAACAGGCCCCAAAAGCCACACGCTCACATGGTCCATGTTTCCATGTTCCATGTTATCCAGCCATGTCCCCGACCCACATGACTTCAGTCTGGTCTGATTTAACATCCTATTGATGATGATGAAAAAAAAGAAAAAGAAAGAAGAAGAAGAAGAAGAAGAAGAAGATATACTTTATTAACCCCTGAGGGAAACTGCATTTTTTCCCTCTGTTGTCATACACACACACACTCAAACACAGGCCCCAAATACACACACATGCACAAATAGGACTGATACATGCAGTAAATGAAGAGATGTCAGAGTGAGGAGGGTTGATGCCTTGCCCAGGGGCACCTAGAGAGTACACATCTGCCAGTCCATGCTCCAAGCTTGGACTTGAGTGCCTGTGGATCCAAGGAGTCAGAAACCCAACAGGAAGCTGAACCTGAAGCTGAACGTCAGCAGAAGGTTTCAGGTCACTTCTGCTCCAGAGTCCAGATTAAACATGTAGAAATAAAACATGTCAAAGAGCAGGGCCTAACACTGATGAGCCACTGACCACACAGCGGTATCTAACGAGTCGGGAGAGACGAGTTGAAACCAGTCGGCACACTTGTTCTGATCTGCGGGAGAACTTTTACACCTGATAAAAAAATCGTGGAAATTCACAGTTTTACTTTAGTCCTGCTGAAAACACTGCATTTTGGGTGACCTGAGAAAGTATGTTCTTGTCTTGTGTTTCTTTGGTCTGACAGAAACTCACTGCAGGTGAAGAGGGAGGTTAATCTCCTCCTTTAATGTGAGGCTGCTCTGGACTCTGGCCTAATAAAGTATATCCGTCACATTCACACTGAAAAATCCGAGGCTCTGCTTTTATCTGCAAGTGAACAGATGGATTATTTGTACTGTTTGCACTGCATTGTGCACTTATACAAAGAAACACAGAGTGAAGAGAAGTCATCATTCAAAGTGCAGTCATAGCGAAGGAGGAAGGAGGAAACCACTGGCATGTTTAGTCTTGATCAGGAATAAGATAAGTCACCATGTGCCAGCGTACACTGCTGCGAAGGAGTGGCATTTATTCTTAGAGCAAATGTCCTGTGACTTCCTTCCCGTCTGTAACGAGCTGGGAATCCTGCTGGGAACATCGCCCCCCCCCCCCGCTCCCCCTCCTGCCCCTCTCCTGACATAATGCTGCTTTTGTCACTAAACTGTTCTCTCTGTGAAACAAAACATGGAAAGCCTCCAGTGACCTAACGCGGGGTCATTGACCTGCTGCAGAGTACACTGTGTACCAAGAGCAAGCAGACGGGTACAACAACTTCTGCCTGAGTGCAGAGACGCTACATAGCTGCCAACTCACAGCTGCCACACCGAGAGATACACAAATTAATCCTTACAGCCAGAGCTAATTACTGATGACACAACACATGAGCAGCATTTAGAAAAGAGAAAACAACCAAGTACAGGGACATGCTGCAAAAAGCACAGATAATAAAATCTGCATCATATGATCACAAAATAAAATTAAAACACTGAATGGTTCACAAGTGACTTTCTGTTAGATGTTTTGGTTCATCTGTTCTGGTTGTGTCTTGAAGCTTCGATGTGTTTAAGCTGACACTGTTATTGAACTTTAATTATCTGTGATTAATCTATAAACATAAGGACCAGAACAACTCCCTCTTTACACATGAACGGGATTATCTGAGTTGCTCATTTGTTGCAGAGGATCTCGTCTGTTTTTGTTTTTCCTGCTCATAAGTTTTATTTTATGTCTGTATTACTTTATCATGTAAAAAAAAAAAAAAAAAAAAACTAAATTTGAGCTCATTTCCAACATCCTTCAATAAACTCATAAGCCACACCATGTCAACAACAGGCGTGCTCCATCTGGGTGCATCCATTTTTAGTGTCCCCTGGAAACAGTTTCTGTGGTCGTCCTGTGTTTCTGTATTTGCAGCTCTGTGTCAAACTGGTCAAGATGTTTTCTTGATTTGCAGCAGTGTGTTGAGCTCTCTGGGTTTGGAGAGAGTCACTGCCCCATGTAGAAATCAAGTATCTCGGGGTCTTGTTCACCAGTGAGGGTAAAACGAGGCGTGAGATGGACGGGCAGTTTGGCGTGGCTGTTGTGCTGCAGCATGGTGCAACGGTGCACCTCCATGATCGACATCTCGTCCAAGGTGTCAACGGGGTGAAATGACATCTGAAAACCGCTGACCTGTTGACTTCAGGCCTGCCTCCACCCATTATGATGTCTTCAAGGTGTAGTGCAGGGAAATATGATCTGTGGGTCAGAGATAGAGGGAGGAGTCAGACATCTGGAGGCAGCTCGGAGTAGAGCCGCTGCTCCTTCATGTTGAGGTGGTTCAACATCTGATCAGGATCCTCCTGGTCCAGCTGGTAGGAGGCCCCGGGGCAGAGCCAGAACACACTGGAGGGGTTATAGATCTCACCTGGTCTGGAAACACCTCAGGTCCTCCAGGAGGAGCTGGAGGGAGGAGCTGAGGAGACCCAGCCCCAGATAAGAGGAGGAACATGGATGGATGGATGCTAACGAGTCTTCATGCTCACTCAGTCACTTTGAGGTGTTTCCACTGACAGGTTGGAGGGAGTGTGTCAGCCCATATATACTTGCTAAAGTCATGATGACATCAATCTGTGAGCCCATTTGTACGTGGAGCCTCTGCAGTAACAAAGGTGAGGAACTGTGTGTTGGCACTTTGGTCATCAGCCAAAGAATAAAGTTTCAAAAGACAGGATGAGTCAGCTCAGTGAAGAACATGACACATCAGCCAGCAGGTTACATCTGATCTGTGATAAGTATCCACACACCAGCAGGAGCTTAATGTTCAGAGTTTAGACTGCAGCGCTGATGACTGACAGCCCTCTGACCTTTGACCTCTGGTTTAAAACTTCTTCTTCTAACAGGTTTTCTCTGCACTGTTCACAGCCACCAGCTCATAAAGTAAAACTTTTAAATATGCATACTGATGGATTAGCATTAGCATGAACAGCTCCCGGCGACACACAAAGTCTGTGAACATTTGCTGTTCCAGGTACAGAGTGTTCGGCACAGCGTACGCTGAGTGACACTGTAGAGAGGACGACAACGTAGGAGAGTTTGAGCAAAATTTTCCTCTGAGTTCAGACTGAAACTAAGTTATCATCATCATCTTCATCATCATGTCATCTGTCATTTGTGAATGACTGTTTTTCACCCACTGGTTTATAAAAAGGCCAAAAGCTCAATAAGAACTCTGACAGAACAGTGACCTACTGTGCAGCCTTCAGCTTTTTGATGACACATCACGTCTCAACATCACCTCAGATTTGCATATGCTCATATTTACACACGTAAATATTCAACATGCAAGATTTCACTTCAGAGCGAGCAAACAGGACAAACAACAGATAAAGACATGAGCCCATCAGCTGAGTGTCCTGACGTCTCATCAGTCAACACAAACTGAGTGAACAGACATTAAACCTACAACACAATGTTTCTGCTTCACATCCAAACAGGACAAAGTGTCGACATCCATTTAGAGCCATTAGCAGCACTGAGCTGAAGGCTTGTGCCGAATTCAGAATAGCAGACATGACAATGAACAAAGTGTTTGCAGGTTTTTTTCCCAAACGAGAGACGACATATACAAATGAACGCTTTTTGCATGAAGTGTTATGGATGTGGCGCCGCTCGTCTGACAGGGTTTTCCAGGGAAAAACCTTCTTGCACACAGGAAGTGGCGGCTTTCTGACAGCAGAATCAAAATTTGGGAATAAGAGTGGAGGAGTTGGTGTTAGCAGCTGCAGACGTGCAGAAAACCTAAATAGGTTGAATCTGAGTAACAGAAAGAGAAGGAAACAGGAACCTGCCAGTTTGGGCTCCACGACGACAAGAAAAATTCACTAAAAAAAGATTTACATGCTTATTTACAGAGAGACACATTTAGACATGTTTGACTCAAAGTCAGTGCAGAGAGCAGAGCAGAGCTGTCAGGGTGTAAACAGGTCGTGTATATTCAAACAGCAGAGTTCAGACTGCAGACTGGGACTTAATGAAAGACTCTGAAGCTTTAAGGACGACAGGTCTCTAATTAATTGCCAGTGAAGCAGCTCTAGAAACTTCAGTGAAGTTTAAGTACATGTTCTGCGTGTTTTCTGTTGGCAGACCTGAAGGCAACTTTTTAATTCAGCATATTGTGTTTCCTCTTTCACACAGTGTCACTTCAAACTGCGAAGGCTGGACCTATCTTTGCATCTCAGGCTCAGAATTCAGAGTATTCGCAGCTTCTAACCAGGAACTCTGCAGCTGAGCGCTCCTGTTAAAGATAAACTTGTGCGTCAGCTGACTTCCCAGAAACTGTTGCTTTTTTTAAAATAAGGGGGCGGGCTGTTGCTACGGGGAAGCGGAGAGGCCGTCAACCAATGCCGTGACTGTCTGAAAAAGGCCGTTCCTCAAAGCTCAAGTTACCAAAGTGCAAATACAACTGCATCGGGCGGCTTCATGTGGGAAGCCTCTGCATGAAGAAACTTTGAGCAATGGACCACTGAGCTGTTTTGAAAAGTTTGATTCTCAGGTGTTTCAAGACAGACTTCCTTGTTGGAGCCACCACAAGGCCCACACCACAAAAAGGTCTGCAGGAATTCAAGTGAATGCTTCATGCACAGAAACTATCTGAGCCCGATCCTGAATAAAACCCTGTCTCCTCTGGCTCTGAGTATAATCAATACTCCCTGCAGTATGTGAATGTAAAGTATGTGTGCAGACAATAGTTTGTGAGCCGCTCCTTAAAACTAACCCACGACAGGAATGTGTTCACCTGCTGGAGGCTCTCTACGAGTTTACAGCTGCACTTTAACATTTGACAACAGATGATTCACACTGTGAAGCTAAATAACTGCAGCTGGAAGAAAACAAACTGGAGGAGAAATCAGCTGTAGTTTTCTTAAGAGAACATGTTTTTGACAACTTCCTCCTTCAGTTGTTTTATTGTGAAATATAACTGATTATCTAACCACAGCAGACAGAACCACCATGAGAATGCTTGAAATCCACTGTGTGAATACCCTGTTTACAACTGCAACACTTTCATTTTCAGTTTGACGTTCATTAGTTGGGCCCAAGAGTAAAGTAAATATTGGGTGGTGTACAGACACACTGCAGTTTAGATGTTGGCTCCATACAGATGGATAAAATATTATATTCAGTCAAACATGAAAGCTTCAATAGTCTAGGTAGAAAATAATGTATGCACACACACACACACACACACACTTAATAATGTATTGCTCTAATAAGCAAGTTACCAACATCAAGGTTGTTCAAAGCCCGAGCACGCTTTGCATATTCAGCCCCAAGACACTGCACTGCTGTCTGTTTTCTGCACCCCCAATCCACTGGAGTATGGTGCAAACTGCTCTGTGAAATTGCCTCAGCCTCTATTCCCCACTGCGGAGCGGCCTCATGCTCACAGTGAGCCGTGCTCGGGTAACCAGGGTGGTGGCTCATTAGCTGCAGGAGGACATGAGGAGGTCTGCTGTGGATCATCACCATGGAGATGCTCGACTCCATTTCCTCCTAAGACCTGGCGAGTGTTGTGTTTGTCCTGTAACCCGAGACAACGGGAGGATCTGAACAAACACGGGCACAGCCGCTCATCATCACCAAGGATTCCCCCGCCTCAGGTTTGATAGGGACACTGAGACAAAGGGCAGGGAGTCTTAATCTGCTTTGCAAAATGAGAGGCGGCCAGGGGCCAGCTGCAGCGGCCCTGGACAGGTTAGAGTACACAGGGGCGTTTAAAGGACCTGAGGACACTGGGGGCTGAGCCCAGGCCTCTGGTGGGTGGCCGTGAGGATCCTCCCTGGTGTTTTCTATTTTCATGTCACCTTCTTCACATTCAAAGTACAAAACAACAGTGTGAACCAATTTATTTTCATTGTGAATTCAAAAATGTTTTGGGGACATCTGGCACCATACTGTGGGACAGATTTGGCCCCCGGGCCATAAATTGAGTGTCACAAATTTAGGGTTTAAACAGGGTTGGAAATTAGCACCAGCCAAATGCTGGTGCTAATTGAATGAAAGTGGCTGATGGCTGTGCTTCACTCACCAGCCATGAAAATGATGGTGATCTGGTAGATTCTGGAATCTACCATTCACAGTGGCAGGTGGACAAAAAGTTAATGTCCAACTCTGGTGATAAATGACACTTTGATCACAATAAGTGCAAAAATATTCCCAAATACCTCAATTCAGGGTTAAAGCTACAGCTGAGTGGGTCAGGGTGGAGCTTTAGTGCAGATATAAGTGGGTAAAATTGAAAAGTGCTGCTAGTTTTGAGCACCAAGAAGCACCAGAAAAAAAAACAACCCAAAACAGACACATGGTCAACGTACACAGTCAAATACATCACATTTGTTTAAGTATATTTGATTATACGCGTTAACCAAATATATATTTGACTAAGTCATCAGTTTGAAGGTAAAAGACGCAGAGACAATGTTGTGCAATTGTGAGGATGTTGTGAACTGTTTTTGTACCCCAGTTTCACAGCAGTTTCGAGCTGGTGCATTCAGCTGTTGTGCACCAGCTCTTTGCAGATATCAACACGCCGCCACTGAAACTCGCACAAGTGCAGATAAACTCGCACAAGTGCAGATGCAGCTGAGCGTTCAGGGTGATGGAGGCGCTGCCGCAGCCTCATCGAATTTCTAGGAAACGACAGCCATGGCTGTGTCTCGGGTTGTGGTGTGAATAAACATCAAAGGTTATCGAGTGCGGAGGTGTTAAACTAAGTTTAGAGCGATTCACCTCAGCACAACGCAACCAGTATGAGTGTCTCCTGCAGAGTTCCCTTCACAGTAATGAGTATGAAAACATGTAATTGTGTGAAAATTTCTTTTTTTATTGTTTCACCTCTACAGATTTGGTAGCTTACATCTGGATCTGTACTGTTAATCACTGGATTCTCTCACAGAGAACCAGCGTGCTCCCAACGTCTGTCAGCTTCTGTGCAGTCGGCCAGCACAATCTCACAGTCCTTGTTTGTTCAGCAAGACACAAACTTTCCAGACTGCTGTGCAGCCTGTGGTTGCTTCACGTCTCCTAGTGCAGATCCTCAATTTTCCTAACAAGGAAGTGAAGCTACACTCATGCAAATCCCCCCTCCTCCCCTCACAGGGGTGAAGTGTCCATACAAAACATCCACAGGTTCTGAATGGGCTCTATGGAAATAGGCTTCATGACTGCATGACATGGAAAACCGCAGCTGGCCCTTCCTGCTTTGGCTTTAGGCTCACTTACAAAACACCAGTGCCTCCAGGGAAATGTGATATAATCATGAACAAACAGGTAAACATAATCAGGTGAAAATTAAGCACAAATCAGCTCAACTGACTGCCTTAGAACATTTATTAGAAAAATAGATTTCTTTATTATTAAATAACCCCTAATTGTATGAAGTTTGTCTTGTGGTCAGTGAAGTCTGTCCATTCATGTCAAGAGAAAAAACTGTTCTTGTTTGCAGGTGTGGGTGAAGAGAGCCGAAGAAGACATAAAAGAACCCCCCCTGTCAGCTGGTGTAAAGTCCATCAAAGTCCAAACTCAACGTGGAGGAATTGTTGCCATGAGCAGAAGCTTCCACAGTGTGAAATTAAGTCTCTGAGTTCCAAAAATTCACCTGATCAACAGGGCCAGGGTCGCCCCGATACCGGCAAATCCAGCAAAGGCCATGAGTGTGTTCCTTACTTTGGACTCTGGGTCTGCTACTCGAAAGAACTCCACAAAACCATCCTGGAAACAAAAGATGGAAAACCGTCAGAGGGGCAAAATACAAGTTCAGTTGACACGTAGGCTTTGTTGCACAATGGGAGCAGTTATGCAACCAGGACATTTTTCTACATCCTGTCATTCAGGCATTAGTCAACTCACCCAGCCGTTGTTTTTAACCAGCCAGTCCCTCTGGTCAGACAGCAGGTAGGTGGAGATCTCCTGTCCCACCAGCTCCACACAGTTCTCCCTGCCCCTCTCCTTCAGGTACTGACACACCACTGCCCCAAACGCCACCAGGCTGGCCACACGACCCCAGTTGGTTGTTCCATCTGCAAACAGGCTCTTGGCTACAGCGCTGACAAAATTGTCGTCATCTCGCCTGTTGTCCAACGACAGTTTGTTGATCATACCTGAAATAAACAAAAGTCTGGGGTTAGAAATCTTTTCTCTCTGTGCATTTAAGACACAGACACTCAACTTGCTCTGTCACTTCTGCAGACTGCCACAAGGGCCACGGGCCTGTTTACGAACACACACTGATCAGTTATGCACAACTAAATAGTCTGACTCTCTCAATCCTTTTAACTCTGGCACCGTATTCAAATTTAAAGTACAATAAATAATCTGTGTGAATTAATTCAAAATGTATTATGAGTAAGAAAATGGTTGGGGCACCATGTTGTGGAGCCACACAGGCCACAAGTTGAGTATCACTGTTTTGAAGGTTTCATTTCTGTGTTGAGTAGTTGCTACAGCACAGTGCTGCACCCACACACAGACATCAGCATCATATTTAACGTATTTAATAATTTAGCAAATCTATATTTACCTCTTGTTAGTGCCAGAACAATACAGTTAATTGCTTTGTCAGTCCGCTACACACAGCGAGCTGCAAGTCTTAACACTTTCTGACCAGATAAGACAGATGTTGACTTCATTTACAATTAAAACATGGTGATGCATGTTGCAACACTCAGCGAGTAACACAACTCGCAGAGTGTGGCGGAGCTTCTGCTGGTTATTAATCTGTAACTTAGAGCCATGAAAGTGACTTAAAGCAGGCTGACTATAAGTTAAGTAAAATGGCAGATCCAAACATGGTGTCTGCAGCTCACACACACACACACACACACACACTCTCTCTCTCTCTCTCTCTCTCTCTCTCTCTGCCTACCATTGAACGCGTATCTGTGCTTTTCCAAAACGTCCTCCACAACTCTCCTCATGGTCGTTAGCTGTCTGCTCTCATTCCACTGAGGTTTAGAAAGTCCGCTAAAGTCTCTGAGGAAGCGGCCGAGCAGCTGCCTGGTGTCGCTCTCCAGCGCCTCGTCCCCCGCCGAGCAGCCGGACACCTCCGCCTCGCTGTCCGACTGCAGCTCCGGTGTGCACGGCAGAGAGCCGTTGTCGATGTCCTCGCTGTCGTCCCGGAGGCTCTTGGACGCGTAGCTGTTCGCGGTGACCCCGAGGACGCGGGGCCGTTTCGGGGAGTCACTGCAGGTAACATTCCCGTTATGAGAGTCGATGGCGAGCTGCCGGGAAGACTCTGTGGAGCCGTACAGCACGTTTCCCTCCCCGCCTCCATTTTGAGGAAAAATTAAACAGCTCATGACTCCAGTCGTCACGTTCATCGCGCCTCGTTTGGTCGACATAATGTTCATCTTGAGTTCTTGGCTTCGAAAATACGGTTTCTTGTTTCCTACTTACAATAAAGTCTAGATAAAAACCAGCAGCTAGCCTGCGTGAGACAATGAGCTAAGTTAGCTTCCTCCTACTGCGCGAACTGATCCGCCATCGCCGCGATGCTCAACGGAAGTGAAACGCAGAGGCCGGAGCGACGCCTATGAACCAGCACGTACGTCAACTCCTACGTCATTCATACGTCAGCACTTCCGTGAAAATTCTGTAACTGTTCGATGATTAAATTTAAAGTTAAAAGAAGAAGAAACAAAATGGAGGATCTGAATGTGCTTAACGCGAGCCTGAGTTTGGTTCATCAGTTACTTCAGTTTGGTTCATCAGTTACTTCAGTTTGGTTCATCAGTCAGTTCAGTTCGGCTCTTAGTTTAGTTCAGTATTTTTCCATGACTTCAAAAATAAAAATAGGTAGACTGAGGGGCCAGTACCGGAAATACTCCCCACATGAATCACAACAATAACATCAACAAAACATTCCTGAAGATAATAGTAACAACAACAGCAATAATTGTCATAGTTGCTCCTCAAGTCTTGAAATCTATTACTGTATTCATAGTTCACTGTACACACACATGTATTTGTTAGAAAAGTAATCAAATGTGGTGAGTTACGTTACTTTGATGATATAATTAAAACAGACACATTAGCTGTCACCTTTCAGAGCTAATGTTTATACGCTGTGTGTCTTGTGACAGGTTATAATTTAAGAGAATTTAATTTAAAAGACTGTGTTCATACAGCTAAGAGTGTGTGTGTGTGTATCAGTGTGTGTGAGGACGTGTGGGATGAGTGATGAGTTCAAACAGCACAAATAGAAATCAGTTTGAAAAACTACAAAAAAAGATATTTCAGGCAGATATACAGATGAAGGAAAGGTCGTGTTGGGGAGTGTCTGTTTATGTTGTAACACTGGGTGGGACTGGGACTGTAAATAACCTGGGTTTATTACTTATTTATTTAACTGGGTGGTATCTATCTATCTATCTATCTATCTATCTGTCTGTCTGTCTATCAATGTGCAGTTGTGTAATATAGCAGGAATGGTGTCATGAGGAATGTTCTTTTATGTGTTTACACTTGGATCAATGAGAGCAAAGTTTCTCTCTCTCTCTGACACTGATCCATGACTAATTAAGAAAAGCAGTCCTGGTTGTAAAGTGTACAGACATGTCTTTGGGCAGTGAATAAATTAAATACTGCTGACACACATAGAGAAACACCCTGTTCTTCACGTTCGCCCATGAATCCTTTCTGATATCACCAGAGACTCATTATCAACACTCTTCCTGCAGTGTGATAACAGCAGTGTTCTTGTCGTCCCGGCTGTGACGCTTCCCAACCTGCAGCTCTGCTCTACACAACTAGAAATGTCCATGTTATGTTAGGAATGCTAGAAAAAGCCAGAGCAGTGTGTCCTCTGCAGAGCTGCTGTGCAAAGTGGCTGTGCCTCCCCCTGCTGGTGACAGGGAGGCCGTGCTCCTTCCTGCACCTCCGTGATGTGTTTAGAGCCCATGAGCAGAGACCTGACATCAACACAAGACAACGAGAGCATCTTATTAATGTAAAAGTTTATTTCAAATACTGACAAAAATCCTCTCACCTACTCCCACACAACTGAAACATTCCAAGTACTCCGGTACTCTCTGAAGTCTTAAAATCATTCCTGTGTTCTCCAGTCATCCTCTTTATCATGTAAACCCTTATTTTTTATTTCTTGGAAGCAAGGGTGCCTCTGATTTCCCTGCAGTTATCTTGGGCCAGGATGAAATATACTAATGATGCAGTTAGAGAACACAAGAAAAAAAAAAGAAACATTTACTCGCAAAACAACAAGAAAAGAGAGATCAGGTAAAAGCAGCACAAAAGTACTTCAGAGCACACAGCCTGTCGTTTCTTTATACATTCTGGCACGTGTTTATATAGCTGAACGAGAGACACCCTGTGTGTTGGGTCTGAAACATACCCTGCTATTTCCTCTCGTGGAACCGCTCTGTGCAAAGCCAAACATCAAGTAGCATTCAAGACCTCCTGTCCACACCTGTTTGACAGAACATGTTGCGGCTGATTTCTTTTAGCAATCGTTACTTTTTAAAGCACAAAACTGTCGTTCCTTTAAACACAATATGAAGCAGAACACTCTGCTCCTGTCAACCAAAGTGACACAGAGCGTTCCAGACTGTTCTGGCTCTGGCCGGACCAACAGTTGGATCAAATTCAACAATACACCTTTAAAATTTTGTGGTAGAATTTACACTGAGGTTTGTGAACTGATGGATGTAGCCACAGGAGCTTTATGACTCTGAAACAGAGATACTCTGGGAGAGGAGAGTCAGACTGGTAGAATCGAGAGGACAGGTGTTCTTTACAGGGTATCATCTCTTAGATTTGTCTTTGACTGAATCAGCAGCATTTACACATATTTTCATATGATACAGGTTCACATAGCCTCTGCACTTCACTAGGGTAGAGCAGAAGTAGTGTTAAACTGAAAGGAGAGAGGAACCATTGAATCAGAAAATAGCTCAGGCTATGAAAGAGTGAAAAGCAGGTGGGAAACAACACAAAAGTCCCTTCCTGTTGAAGTCTATTTACAATGATGGCTGGAACAGAGAAAAGCAGTGCATTCACACAACACCACAACGAGCACATACGTACAGGTCAGTTCTCTTTCGCCCACTGCTGATTTGACACATTTTAAAGTCTTAATGAAGAGAAGTGAGGTTGAGATGTGATGGTGCATGCACCCTGTCACCTAGCCTACATGGTGGAGTGTGCATTAGTGAAGGTTCCCTGAAGCAGTGTTACACAAGGAGGCTGATTCTCAGTGAGCGCCGGCGTCCAGCCCAGATTCTTGAATGTGTGGACGGCACGCATTCGAAGTCTGCAGATTTGTCGATCTCATCGTTCACCTCTTTCCGAGGTTGAACCACATTAACAGGTGGGATGAGAGCGCAGAGCACGCTCACACTTTACCCCCTCGCCATGTGTTAGAAAATCTCTTTCTGCTCTGCCAAGTGTTGGAGTGAGCACATCCTGCAGGCATGCAGTGTCCCAATTTAAGCCCGCGATGACAATCTTGGGAGCTGGGCTGACACCTGTTGTTACCAGGTCGCCTGCTGTTTACTCTCTGACACCCCTGAGATCAAAGATCAGTCTGTAGTGTGTCAGTCCAGGAGGAAAACACTTTGTTCTACAGGGCGCTGGGAGCACGAGCAGGTCTATGCTGCAGCTGCGCTTTAAGGCAGCGACACTCAACTTGCAGCCCGTGGGCCAGATTCCAGGTGGGCCGGCGACCATCTTCTCATTTACAATGACACAAAGTGATTCACACTGGGATATGTTTTTGTCCTTTGAATGTAAATACAGTCCCAGAGTGCGTGAAAACATCAAGTATGAGCTTTTTTTTTTATCAAATAACAGGGAGGATCCCTCGACTGAGGTTACAGGGGTTCAGGCTACGCACTGAATGTCCTCTATTCCTGGCAGCGCTGACCTGCCAGGCTGCAGCGACCAGATTCACCTCTGAGTGAGGACAGCAAACCCTAAACGTTGAAAATGTTGCAGTTCATTTTTATACATACTGATAAATATTATTAATGTGTGTTTATTGGCTGGCCCCTGGTCTCCTGTCATTTTGCAGAAGTGGCCTCCAGGCAGAGCAAGTTGAGCGTCTCTGGTTTAAGAGAAACAAGTGGAAGTATTCTTTTACTAAAGTTAGTGTTTCACAATGTGAATCTCCAAAGAGGGCAGGACGTGGAGGGAACAGCTACACCTGACTGTGATATATATTCTCTCTAAGTGTTAAAACATGGAGGAAATCAACATCTGTTTTTAGCCTCAACAAGCAGCTTGAATATGAAGAAGTGTTTTAGTCTGTCCCACGTCTTAAATCTATTTTCCCAGCACGTGTGCCGCTACAGGACACGACTACGAAGGCTGTGACTGTGGTTATTTCTGTCTCTTTAACGGGACTTGTGTGATCAGATATAGCAGTCTAGTCAAAATACATGTGTTTGCATGTGACACTGAAACTCTTTACGGTGCTTGGATTTGTGATTCAGAGATGACAGGGAAGATGTCTGGACGGTGGTCACATCACTCTCGTACCTCCGTGAGATCCAAACACAAAGTGACCCACCCCAGCCTGAGCTGCAGTCTGCCTCGCCACATCTCAAAGTGAGCCAGATGATTAGATGCTAACAGTCACATTGGAGAGACGACGGTCTCTGAGCCTGATTGCTGCGGCGTGACATTTGGCTCAGATGGTAAAGCATAGCGTTTCCAAGCCAGAAATCCCAGGATGTAATCCCAAGTGAGTCGATTTAGCACTACCATTTCTCTCAGGCATGTTAGCTGGTCTGCTCTTCAAGGCGCCAAGCTTATCACGAATTACGTGCTTGTTTATGTATTATTTACAAAAGCATATACTCTATGCCGGGCGCTTCATTACCCCCACAAATCTTTTAGGCTCATAGTAAACACACGTCTTGATGCAACTCAACAGCAACCAAACTAAGACTGAACTCAGATTGGCAACGTTCCCAGCCATTCAAAATAATACGAGGATATAGTCAGCTGGCTCTCGCTCTGGGCCGCTAACAGGAGCGTGTGTGCATGGATTGTCGGGACAGCAAAAAGGAAAGGAAGGAAGGAAGTGTGACTGTGGACGTTTGAGGGCTCCGTGTGTTTGTTTTGATACGACCTATCACTAAGCAGATGCCCCACTCCCGTTAAAAATAAAACATGTTCAATTTGTTTTTTGTTACAATCATGCAGCATATTTAGAGAGAACAGGAGCAGAGGGAGTCCGGAGTTAAAGCAACATGAGCAGAGAGAAGGAGGGAAAGAAGAGGTGCTTCTGCAGCGGGTGACCTCGAGGGCTTTGTTCGACGAAAGGTGGCCGAAGGATGAGATGAAAGGAAGCCTCCATTCATTTCCCCCATTTCCCAATATGGTGTCGTGAATGCTAAAGAACTCTGAAGCTAGGCAGCTGCCCCGCACACATTTGGTACGCAAGCGATTATTCACATACGTCTCCCGCCTCCCCCCTGCTGAAGCCAGCCACCAGCACTCATCGGGAACATAGAGATCAAAGAGCGCGCTGCGACCATGGTTCCTAACTCCCTCACACACATTAATTTGGTGTCATTTAGGAGGCAAAAAAAGAACAAAGCGTACTATACAGACTACAAAGTGCATTAACTCACCCCATCCAACCCCTGCCTGATGACACACCTACTGTGATGCATCTCGGAACACCGAAAACCAAGACATAAGGGAGGCGGTAGAGCAGAGTGCGCAGAGGGGGCAGAGCTGTGCGTGGTGGGGAGGCAGAGAAGGCTGCGACCTCACGGGCCACCTAGACCTCCGTCCCCCCCACCCCGCCCCGCCCACATACAAGCAAATGGAGTTTGAACTTATACAACTCTGCCCGACATGTTAAAGCCAGTGGTGCCTGGGGATGAAAAAGGAAGAGAAGGGAGGGGGGGACATATTGGGGACACGGGTGAGGGACGTTTGCTGGGAGCCCCGGGGGTGGGGGGTGGGGGTGCTTCTGGGGTGATGGAGGCTAGCCGGCTAGCTTGCTGGTCACCAAAGAGGACTTCCTCTGGGGCAGGTCCTGTGGCGTGGGAATGTGGTCGCCGGTCACCAGGTTCTTGTCGGGTCCAGCCACAGGAAGCTTCTTCATGTTGGCCTTGGCCATGTTGTAGTCGCCTGAGTCGAAGTACTTTGTCTGCGGGAGAAAACAAACAAGAGGTCACTCACAGCTGTCGAGACGAGCCGCCGACTGACCTCACTGAAGCAAAGACATCATTTAACAAATAAATACGTTCTTATGCTGAAGGACACATTTTCATCGTTATCACAATACAAACATGCGCAACCAACACTTGGCTGAGACTGCCAGAAACACCATGAGTACGGAAAATCATTTTATCTACACAGGGTCTGAAAGGAACACCCGCCCCATGCGGCTGGTATTTCTGTTTGGTGAGTGAAGCTCAGACAGTGATCTGCCACACTGGCGGGTAAATATTTTTACCAGACAAACTGTAAACTGCGGGTGACGTGATGCCTGGTGTTGAGCTTTGTTAAATTAAACGATGATCTCACCTGCTCATTCCATCAAATGGCTGTAAATGGGGCCGCTCAGTGGGATCATTTGTCTCAGATAATCAAGGTATGAAGAGGAGCCCGCCGAGACAGGCCGATAGTATTTGGCTGGTCAGTGTAACTTTTCCTCTCTTGTTGAGACAAGGTGCTGAAATAATCCGTTGACATGCTGATATCTAATGTTTTTAGTGAGCTACAGGTCAGCGGCAGGCGTGGTTTTCAGAAGTATGACGTGTTGTGCTCTGTCTCTATAGACAGAGAATAAATAATTAAAAGGCGCAGTGTGCAGGACGTTGTGGCATCTAGCAGTCAGGATTGCAGATTTTAACCAGCTGAAACTTCTCCTGTGCACAAAGTGTGAACTCCCAGTTAGGATTCTTTCAGTGTTCATTGCTCAGGAGGTTTTTACCTTCAGAGGTCTCCTCCTCTCTGAAACCAGTAAAAACACTGAAAGAAGCAGTTTCATGTTACATGCACAGAAACTTTGGACACTGAGCTGTCATGACACGTTACTGTGGTATGTGGCGACATGGCCGACCAATGAGTTACTGTGCATCGCCTTTTCTAATCTGTCAGAACAACAAACAGCCTTTAGATTTTCCTGTCATTATAAAATGTGGTTGATAACTGAAAATATTCAGTTAACGTGACCTCTGATCTAGCAGGTCTAACATGTACATGTATCGATCCCTGTAATCATTCCTCCCGTCAATACCGACCCTGTGGAGAACGCCTCTTAGCGTGATCCCAACAGAAGACACGGAGGACAGAGTCCTCTCTGGTGTCTGTGCAAACATGTGTTCCAAAGTTCAGCTGGAGCTGATATGATGTAGGTGAGGCCTGTTCTGAGTGTGTCACACCCTGGAGGCATTTATGTTGTGGATTTAGTTCCATCTCTTAAACTGGATCAGATCAGGAAGTCCAGACAGGAGGAATCATCACAGCTCTGCTGATGCGTTGTGCAGATTCAGTCTCCAAAACAAAAAAAAAAAAACTCTCTAACTTTTTGATATCATCAGTCTCTGATGATGTTCAATCTGGGAGTTATCTTGTGATTAAGTACTGCAATTTACTTTTTGGCTTTCCCCTCAGCTTGCCTCAGCTACTCCTACTCCTCGTCAGTGATTTCCCAGAATGACTTTCAACAATCTCCAGAGGTGGAAGTTCTCTATAACATATACAGTCTGTGTAGGTGGAGAGAGCAACACTTTTTCCAGACGAGGAGAGGAGAGAGAACGATGCCTTTGTGTGTGCTGCCCTGCTGTTCAAATTACAAATAAAAATAATCCGTCGGACAAGCTGTTGTATTTCACACGGCACTGAAGTGGCTGCATGGCTCTCAGGTCTGCTGGGGTTCAGTCGATGGACACATTATTTTTCTCTCTGCTTCAGTGGACTCAGCCCTGCACGACTGTTGGATGGACGACAAAATGGCAGCTCGAGACAGAGGCCTTTGGTCCCTTTGGTTGTGAGTGACGCGTGACGTTCATCGGTCATGTTTTAGAGCACAGACACATTTTGTACAGCAAAACATCTCAATACGGTGTCTGTATGAGGCCAGTTACATGTTATATATATTAAGGAAAAATATACAACATACAGAAAATAAATGCAACTATCAGGCTTTTCAAACAGCACTTAAAGGTCTGTCAGGGTGATTTCTGAGTGATCCCAGTACAAACTAGAACCAGCCAAGAAAACATGGATGCTTCACACACCAGATCTATACAATCAGCACAGTTTCAAGATAAGATTCATCAATTCAGCCAACCAACAGCAGCGTCCTCAGCGTCCCCATGTTTGGTCCCCCCTCTGTTGGTACCTAGCACACAGATAGATAAAAGGTGGAGCTAGAAACCCTGCAGTCTGATTGGTCAGTAGAGGACGGTCACTCTGGTTTTATGTAACCTCTGTTCATACATCAGTAAACTACAACTATAAAATGAAAGAGAACAAAATAACTTCATTCACTGGGCCGACTGCCGGCAACTTTTAAGGTGGAACGTTAACTTGTAATGTTACTCAATGCATGAGTTGATGACGTGAATACATCAGCACACCTTAAATTTCACTGTGACAACTTTGAGCATCACTTTAGTTTTTATATGACGCACACTTTTAGTAATGACTTTAAAAATATAGATGAATTTGGAGCGGATTATGTGAAGGTCATATATTCTAATCCTCACTTCCTGTGGGCTACAGCAACACTAAACCCCTGAGCTTGCCTGAGAAGGACTAAATGCACAAAGCTGCTATTTTTAAATATCCCATGGAGAGAGACTCTCACTGCAGCCTGTTCTGTTTTGTTCTGAAAATGTGGGCGTGCAGCCTCGTTCTGTGGACGATAAACCAGGTGCAGACTTCCATCTGTGTCACCGCCGATGAGGAAATACAGCGAGTGCTGGACGGAGCAGTGAGTGACAACAACCCCGCCCACATTTAAGAGACTGTCTGAACACACCGAGGGTCTAGGTACCATGTCTGAAGGCTCACTGCTGGTTCCAAAGGTGCTGGACTGAAAGGGTTTGGTGGAGACGGGGCCTATGATATCCGTCTCTTTGTGTTCACAGAATGAGACAGACGCAAGGTCACGGTGACCTTTAACCTTTGACCACCAAATTCTAATCAGTTCATCTTTGAGTCCAAGTGGATGTTTGGGCCAAATTTGAAAAAGTTCCCTCAAGGTGTTCTTGAGACATTCATTCAGGAGACTGGGACGGACGGACAACCTGAAAACATAAAGTCTTCAGCCGCTGCTATCACCGGCATGGACGCATAAGAATCTTCTGGATCAGACAGCTCAAATACTTTTTCAGTTTTGTTTAGCATTTACAAAAATGCAGCAGGTTATGTGTGAGCAGGCAGAGACTCAGTGGTTTGCAGAAGGAAAGCTGCCCTCTGGTTGGACCAACCAGTTTTTAATGAGGCACAGTGCTGTCTCCACATTGTTCTCGCCGCTGACTGGGTGGTAAACAAACAACGGTCACCTACCCCTTTCTGTAGTCTCTTCATCAGGAATTCTGAGCCTCCGGGCTTCTGGCCCAGGCCGGGGTACTTGGCCTTCAGCTTGGCCTCCTCTGCCTTCACAGGGTTCGCATTCTTCTCCTGGGAGTCCTGCAAAGACAAAAACAAACGCTCATAAACACTCCTCCTTCGCAGAAAAGTGGGCCCAGCATCAACTGCTGCATCTTCAGGAAACAGCTGTTTATGTGACAGGCACTCATTTATGGTCACTGTACAATTCCAAAAATGCTGCTGCTACAACACCAACCCCTAAATTCCTGCAGTAAACAGGTCCACTCTGCATAACAGCTCTGATGAACCTCTGCTGTGAAGTGGGCTACAAACTCAGGCAGTGACTCGTGGGCACTGAAGATCCTTCATGATCGTATGAGTCATAACATAAATGTTCTTCTGTTGAAGCCTCTCATATTACCATCATGCCTGAGAGGAGAATAACTTAAGATGAGGGAAAAGCTTGGTGTAAACACAGAGCCAAATAATGTCTAAACGATTTTAAGAAGCTTACACTGGGAACAACTGAGGCCTCTCTGGGAATCATGTTTACAAGGAGTTTGAACACAAAAGCATCATGAATGTATCTGTTAAAGCTGAAGCCAGTCGATGAAGAATGACCTCTGACCCTCCCCAGTCGACACAAGTATGTTTAACAAGTCTACATTGTTAAACTATGACCGTAAAGAAATTATTAAAACCATTAAAACCGAGCCGTATTACCTGGTGAATCCCAACGTCTGACATGTGATTGTTTTCTGTTATTGTAAATCCATCAGTTGTAGGGTTGCAACAGTGTGAGATTTTAACAGTATGATAAAATATCATAGTTTCACTTCATCACTGTATCACATCATTCAGAGTGATTCTCACAGGAATGATAACAGGAGGGTTACTGTTAGTTCAACAAATGTTTTATTACTCTAACTGAATCATTTTGTTAATGCATGTTTGTGTACAGAGGGTCCCCTTTGAAAATAACTAAATTAAAGGGGAGACTCTCCGTCCAGCTGTGTAGATAACCACATGTACACAGTGCAATAACCATCAACTTTTACATCACAGTATATCTTGAAGTCAATATATTGCTGCAGTGCTGACTGGTTATGTAGTTACATGTTATTTTCATAATAAAAAGGGACTGAAGTCAAGAAACAAAACCTTAACGATGCTTTGCAGCTCTGACAACAGCAGGGTGGGGTAACAAAAGCCTGAGGTGACTGTTCGTGCAGACAAAGCAAATATTTGTGCTGGTGCCACTGACTAACACTAGCCAAACTGGTCACACACTCGCCATTCAAGTCCCTGACAAGTATTGAGGCCAGTAATTTGGGCCACCAGGGCACACCTTGTTTGTGTGCACCACAACAATCAAGTGTGTTCACTGCATGCTCGAACCATCTCAGGGAACAGTAGGCGTAAAGTGCATGTAGGGCGACAGCGGACAAACTCCAAAGGCCATTTCTGCACTTCCTGCATATATACCTTGAGCAGGCAGCACGCAGTACAGACCTACTTCCACTATGCAGACAAGACAGGGCACTCAGCCTGCAAAGCTAGCTGGGGCAAGGATAAAATGTGACTCAGGACACAGAAGCCGATGAACACATTCCCTCAGGAGGAGGGGGACAAGCACCAAGTGTGCTGATTCACTTGGGTCCATGACCAGAAATTTATGAGCTACTATATTCGGCCCAATGCAGGAAAACTGCAGAATCTACCAGCACATTGGTTTTGCCTCCTCCACAAAAGTTTAAACAGTTCGGCTGTGCAAAAGTGTAAAAATCCCCTCAGGTGGCTTCAACGTTTGGCTTTACATCCCCACACCACTGAACAAGACTTATTCCAGTGCCTGACTGACGCTGTGTCACACTACAGTGGGTCACACATTATTCAACGGGACTGTTTCATCAAACGAAGAATTTAAATATCGCGTACATCACTTTATTCACAAATCTTCACTGTAAAATTTGTATCTTTACAAACCGGGTTGAAGCAGAAGGTGGGTCTGACCCTGTGCCGCTTATTTTACTCAGATTTTTTATTTTCAGTTTGACATGAACAACATTTAATTAGTATAACTGAGTTTGCCCAAATTACGGCAACTTAAAGGTCCAGTGTGTCAGATTCAGGGGAATTTAGTGGCGTCTTGCAGTGAGGTTTGCAGACTGCAACTGACATAAACGTCTCCTGGTCAGAATTCCTTCAGTGTTCACTGTTCAGGAAGTTTTTACTGAATTACCCTCAGAGGCCTCCTCCTCTCCAAAACAAACAGACCAGCTGATTTAAACCAGGGAAAACACGTCAAAAAGCAATTTCACATTAAAACATCAGCGTTTCTCGAGCATTGTTTGGCATGTTGGAGATGGCCTGCTAGCCTAGCGCCTGCTCATCTGTGGAGGTGCTCACCTTTCCTGTCTGGTAACTTGGTAATTCTGGTAAACCCCACATTCATGACATGTTTATTTCTGTAGATCTGTATCCGTAGCTACTGTAATGTGCCACACTGGTTTGTGGACTCCTGTTTTGAAGCCTCAGATCTGCGTTACGGCCGTCACATGTTGGTTTTTTGGAGTCAGGAGTGACAATTTTTGGGTGAGAGGATGAAGCTGTGGAGGAGCGAGGGGTGGATCTGACATAGATGAGAACACTATCAGCACACAGCCTGTCACTCTAAGAGGCCCCACCCTTAATTATGTGTAACTTTAGGACTTAATAACATGTAAACAGGTGAGTTAAATAAAACTTCAGCCCCCTGCAGTTGTCATGAACGTTGAAATTAGCCATAGAAACCAAACAGGCTGTTTCTACACTTTAACATGGGGTCTGTGGGATCAGGACCAAAGGAACGCCGCTCAGACTTGCAGATGATTTTTTTCCTCGTAAATATCACGGTATTTCTGCAAAAAATCCCCTGCGTTCCAAAAAGCATGTTCCACATCGGCCACCATCATAAAGAGAAAACTGTCAAACTGTTGACACACCTTCAACTGCAAAAGAGGTCAGTTCTGACTTGTTCTTTTCTGAGTTTTTGATTCATTGAGGTTTTATATTTGTTAAACTTTCTTCAGGCCAAAAAAAGTGATTTAAAAATCTGTGACATCATCACAATATTAAGTCTTTGAGTTTAGTGGGAACTTGTGGGCGGAGCTGGCAAGAGAAACACTACAGTGCACACTCAGTGGGCCGCATACCGCCGGAGTCCACCTGAATGCTATTAAACTCTTTTGGCGTATGCACCAGGCGCCATCTTGGTGTCCAGGGACTGAAGCTGCCACTAACACAACAGAAGTTTTCGATACTTCCCTGACGACTTCATTTTTCAGCCCAAGAGGCTGATGCTTGATCAAACATCAACAAGCTTCAGCTCCTCACATATGCTGCTAAATCTTTCCTTCAGAGACAGAGACATGACATTTAGTCATTTGTTTGGAATTGTCCTCCGACACAGAAGTTTAGGTCAGACCGTCTAATGTTCGTCCAAACCTCTTCTAGATTATTTAATGATAAATGTTTAAACTTGATAAATACAACATCCACAGTTGCAGTGATTTAAACCATTCTTCCCTTTTTAAAAAAAATGAACTTGATGAATTTATGGATGCCATTAAATATTCAAAGGCCTCTAAAGCTACGAGGACCATGCTGTTATGTGACCTTTGTGACCTCCCAGGCCTGATGTTGGAGCATCTTTTGGCTGAAGTTGATGCTGTGAGTTCTTGTTCACTTTGGTTATTTACCTCCTCCTCTGCCTGCACCCCTCTCCTCTCTGCTGCTGGAGATGGATTTCATGTGTTGTATGTGTGTTGTATGTGACGCTGTCTTTGGCAAAACAAATAAAACATAAAAGGAGCACATCACTGCTGTTGAGACATGTAAAGCTGCTCAACATTCGCGCCACCACTAGTACATGACAATCCCACCAGCGCCACGCTCATTTCAACTCTATGACCAATCCGATACCACGTAATGCCTCACGTCATTACGCATACGCACGCTACAGGCAAACAAAACAGAAACGGAGAGTTTAAAAAATATTCTACTGTAGCCACCAAACTGTGTGGCTGCACTTTAACCTGTGTCTTGGTCTGTGTCAACACTGGCTAATAATAATAATAAAAAGTTTTATGGCATTCATTCTACTATTATGTCTTAATATTTTACACAGAGTTTTAGGAGTTGAGACATACAACAATTCATATCTAATCCGTTTTTATTTTTCACGCTGGTATCGGATCAGCACTCTGTATCGGCAGATACCGAACGTTCAGGGATCGGAATCGGTATCAGGAAGGAAAAAGTTGTATCAATACATCTCTAGAATAAATGAGACCAAATGTGGCAAAAGTCCACTTTAAAATTCAGAGGACACGAAGACATGATTCACTATCCTGACCATAACCACATTTCTTCTAACGTAATACTGCATAGCTAACGTTAGCATTAGCATAAGTGTCAAGACGTTTCCATTACCCTCATCAACACCTTCACCACCTCTTTCAATGTAACATTTCACAGCTGGCTAATCACTGACCTAGCAGTCTGTCAAGGTTTCTGCTCCGGGGCCGAGGAGTGAAGGGGCCCGATGGTGCTCTGGTGTGTCGTATGGTGGGTGAGTAAAGATGCTAGCGGGCGGGTCACGTGGCTGCACCAGCTGCAGTTACAGCAAATGTGTGACGTGTAGCCTTCCTGTTAGCTTAACCAGCTCTCTGTCAACAAAATACCTCTGAAGCTAATGTAAGCTAAATGCTAACATAAGTGACTAGATGTAGCCTTCCTGTTAGCCACTTCCTCCGTTAGCATGATACTGTACAGCTAGCTGTTGGCTAACGTTACATTAGCATCTGAGCTAAGGGCTGACTGCTGGCTGAGGTGCAGGTGCAGGTGTGCTGGGCGGGTCACGTGGCTGCTCCAGCTGCAGATCTACCTGCGGGCCGTTGTTGTGGTTACCGCACCGAGATGCGGAAGCGCTGCCACCCTGCAGGTGCTGTCAGAGTCAGCAGGAGCCATCAAGGACCAGGACAGAGTCCACAGCGCGTCGGTGTCCAGCTCTCAGTGTCCCGGGTGAGGTCACCATGTTTGGTCCTGTGTGGCCCTGGTGTCACCGCGCGAGACCCTGCGGGACGGACCAATGAGGCCCGAGCTGCTGGGACCCGCCAGCCAATGACACGCGACAAGGGACAAAACAAAGTGACACGGTGACGGAGCTGCGTGTGGAGGGACAACTGCGACAATGCGCGAGCTGCTCCACAGGTCTCCTCACGAGCCCCCCCCAACACACACACACACACACACACACACACACACACACACACACACACACACACACACACACACACACACACACTCTGTTCACTCCTGCTAGCCGAGTTAGCCTCTCCAGTCCAGCTAGCACGCTGTGCTCGGTGGTTAGCCAACAACATGAAGACAGCACTCACCTGTTTTTCGTCCTCACAGTCCACCTGAGCTTCCGGGTCCAGGTTCTCTGTTGACATGGTGACAGTGTGGTGGACAGGCGCGCGCCCCGTCTGTCAGACAGCTGGAGGAGATGAGTGCACGAGGCTCGGTGAGATGTACCTGTGCTGGTCTGATCCTCCTTCTCTGGACACGACTGCTCCCCAACAAAAATGGCGTAACGAGATGTGACATCACCAATGAGGGAGGGGGGCGGGGGTTCCGACTCGTGACTGACGTATACAGTAACCAATAGGCGAGCAGTTATGGGGCGCGTAGAGCCAATGGGATTGGAGAAACAGTGCCGTCTGTGTGATTGACAGCTCGTCAGCCAATGGGGTGACAGAATGAGACTGGGGGCGATGCGGGGGCCGCACTGCATCAACACAAAGCAGCTCACAACACAAAAGATAAATTATCGATATAAACAAAATATTACATCCAGTAAATCTGCTGCTGGACACATTCAGGCTGAATATGTTTGACAGGTGAGATCTGTGTGAACTGTCTCTCACTTATTTTGTCATGTACACACAACACAATGTTCTGCACTGATGCTGACAACTTTATGAAATAAGAAATAAATGCTGGTATAAATGTGTTGGACACAAAGCTGCATTTGAGTCAAGATAAGACTGGAAATAACATGTTTTACACCCCACAACTTATTATTGTCATTTCTGGAAAATTCTTCATTCATTAGAGCAAGTGGTCAGAAACTAAACTCTGCTGCACTTTATTAATATACTTTAACACTTTAGCATCATGTTATCAAATGTTAAGGACAGAAAAAGCTTTTAAGATCTTTAAGGCATTCAATGAAAAAAAACAACAACTCTGGCTTTATATGATGTAAATGTGTCATTTATGTAAATGAACAATAAAATAATGATAAAGTAAGCAAATATATAAATATTATTTTTTTTTATATTTTATCAATGCAACATGCTGGTTTTTGAATTTAATGTACTCGTTGTTACAATGAGGATTGGCATCATCATCATTATTATTATTATTATTATTATTATTATTATTATTATTATTGTTATTATTAGAGACAGTTTGTTATTTATGGCAGAGGCATGTTGAATATTTTTCATTGTGGCCCAGGGGAGGGACATATACATTTGAATGATTGTATTTTGTATTTATTTTACTATTGATTTTCAAGAAAATCACCAACATTACACCATTTATCATAACCAGAAAATATAAAAACAAAAATTGCCATTGGATTTTCATATTTCTGGCTGTCCTTAGATATATCATGTGTGACAAACACTTCTGTCAGAGAAAACAAATCCCAACCCTGAGCTTAAAATAGTGGTATTTCATCAAAACCGCTTTATTTGACCTTTCATTTAAAATCTGGGCAAAATGTGTCTGTTTGCATGAACTAAGCATTTGCACAACAAAAGTCAAAAGCTTTTTACGACTCCAGGGTTTGACTCAAAAACATTAAGGGTTAAAAGTTTTAGGATAAAGTTTAAAAAAAAAATAAAGCTAATAACCAATTTATGGTGGTGGGAGGGTCACACGTTTTCCCACAGTCACTCAGGGAGGATCAAGGAAAAATATTTGAGGCTTTGAAGAGGGTTGATATTTATTGTTCACCCATGTTAACCAGGTTAGCTCTTTTTCATTAGAGACAACAGAATACAAAAAAGTTTCAGCCAAACAACAACACACACTAAAAATCTTTAAGATCAGGCAGAGACCAGTTCATGTAGTTCAGCTCTTTTTAAATGTTATTTTAAGTGAGCTCACTAAAGCTTGTGTCCCAGCTCAGTCTGAACACCAGGACCAGACAACAAAACTAAATCTTCAGATCTCACACTGAGCTACAGTCACATCACTGATCTCAGATCTCTGTGCAGTCACAGTACAAATGTACGAGGTCACTTTGACTTTATATAAGTTACAGTCCTCCTCCTCCTCTGATGAGTAAACAACAGTCCCTTATTAATATTAGTATATTACATTATATATTATTATTATTATTATTATTATTACTATTATTATTGTTATAATATTTCAGCGTCACACACAGGAAGAGCTGTCTGCTCTCTGATTGGCTGTGTGCCGTTAATCAGACCCTCAGCGGGAACGTGCACTGTGTGCTAACACACGTTAGCTAACTAACCTCCAGATCCTCAAAACAAGAGATTCTGCTGGATTGTTGGTTTTTGCTCAGTGAAATATAGTTTTATTGTTGCCACGTGAGTGCGAGCTTCTTGTCGACAGGTCAGTCTAGTGACAACACAAAGAGTGAGCTTCACCTGAGAGTAGCACAACGTGTTTTAGCTGCTAGCTGCCGAGCTAACAGGCTAACAAGCTAGCTGCGGTGCGCAGTGATGTAACGTGAGGATGCTAAAGGAGCTAACTGAACTTATTAAAGCATCTTGTCTTTGTTGTTCACAGCCTCTGTGTTTCTCACCGCCGACATGGCCTGTGTGCAACAAGTTAGAACTTCACAGGTAAAGTTTCTTCACACTGACTCACTAACATAATGTAGATTCAGTGTTTTGTGATGCTAGTTAGCTTGTTGGTTAGCCACAGAGCAAGTACAACACAGTTGAGTGTGTGTGTGCAGTGTCATACTCTCTCTCTCTGTGTAACAGTGAGATTTGTTTGGAACCAGATGATGCACATTATAATTACATTTACATGTTCTGCTGCTTTGTACCTGTGCTTTACTGAAGAGGTTTGATTACAACATTGGTGGAGACACACTAAGCAGGAGGTCTCAATGTTCTCACAGGAAATACTGAGTGTCACATTTTATTTCTTGCATTCAGGTGAAGTTTTATGCACCATTGTCTTATTTTTAATGTAAAGGAAAACACAAAATTCAGTTAGCAGGTGATAGTTGGAAATATAATGGAATATAAATAGGTCAGGCTCACAGACAGTCTGTGTTGCTTTCAGATATGTTTCTCCTGTAGATCCACTTTTCTCAGGTAACGTTATCTCAGGTGAGTCAGCACAGGTGTAAGCAGAGCTCTGCAGTCCTCTTTAATGTCTTTTGTTTGGGCAAGTAGCCTCTTTAAATGTGCCATTTATTCACAGCAATGATAATTAATTATAATTAATGCATACATTTTAACAGGTCATGTGTTTCAGCAACGTCTCTGCCGACATTCCAAAACCTCCAACAACAAATCCCACATATCTGAGTTCTCTGACATGTCCAGAATAAAGTTTTAATATTTTGAGAAAAAAAATTGTAGAATTATGAAAATTATCTTGTAATTTAATGAGAATTGCTCTCTAGTCAGCTGTGCGTTAGTTATTACTTTGCTGTTTCCCCTTCATACCGCCCGACAGACACAGAACACTGTTAAGGTCTCTCTGATGGAGGTAAAGTTTTAGCAGCTTTGCACTGCTCTTCATTGGAGGAGGAATATCGTAAGGAACTGAAAACACTTTTGATCAGGCATAATAAGGGATTGTTCAATATTTAAAGATAAAATACACTGTCCCTTACTGAATCAATATCACCTGCTCTGTGCACAGAACTGTCAGACTGAAAATAATGCAAACAAGTTTGCTTAAATTTTGGTAGAGACTGTCCATATACAAACCTACACAGGTGACTTTGCTCGATTAATTTGAATGTTTGAATTTATTGTTCTGCAGATTTTATATACTAAATATAATATTCATCTTCAGCTAGTGTACAGATGGGCTTGTGTAGCATGTTTCACTGGTAATTATCATCCTCTGATCGCATCCTGGAGTAAGATGTGTTTCCTAACATCAGGGGTCTCATTTATAATAGTGTGTGGTGACATTACCAGTCATTGAAATTGGAAATGAGTATTTTTATGTTGTGAAATATGTTGTTGGCTCACAGGTTCAGATGCAGCTGTTGGCTGCTTTCTGGTGTTTGTGTTAAGTGTGATGAGTCAGCAGCACTCAGTATGTGATTAATCTGTTTCCCTCATGCAGGACACTCAGCTGTTGCCTAATCAGGTCCTCTCAGAGCAGCAGTCCTTGGTTGTTATAAAGAAGCTTCTGGCCATCGCAGTGTCTGGCATCACGTACCTGCGGGGCCTTTTCCCAGAGAAAGCCTTCGGGAGCAAATATGTTGAAGGTTAGATCACACGTGGACATTTATTTGTCTGCACATCACACTGCTGTCAGGGTCTATTTTTTTTATTTTTCCCCTTTTTTCCTTCCCACAGATCAGAAAGTGATGATCCTGAAAGAGGAGCGCAGCTGTCCCGGGGCCAATCAGATTGTTCAGTGGTAAATAACAACAACTTGACCCTTGCTGGCCACTGTAAATGATTAGTGTCTCTCTCAGGAAAACAGTATCCACTGTATGTGGACACATGTTGGAGCATGTGTGTCACAGATAGTTGGATGTGTGTTTTTTTCAAATTCTTCCAGGATGCAGGGATGCTTCGAGGCCATCGAGAAGAAATATGTAAGTTCTTTTCAACTTTCTCCACAAGTCAGAAGATTTGATATGAACATCTGATCGTGTCAGTATAAAGTAGACAGTATGAGGGGCAGTACACATGCTGTGTGTAGGAAAACACAAGGTTGGTCACTGGGAGCTACTCTTGTGCCTATGCTGTGCCAACATTCAGAGGCATGGAGGCAGGTTGCATCTGAGGTTGCTAAGCGACCATAAGCAGCACCATATCATAGCCTGTTGACCTAAAATCCTGAGTGCAGAGCTGATCTTCTTGTTTTTTAAGCGTGTATAAGGCCAGAAATGTTTTCCATGGGACAGAAGTGACGCTCTGACAGCTCTGCACTGAAATGATCAACTTCTCCTCCGTATTCATCACAGACTGATATTTACAGAAGAAAGGAAAAATATCTTTCAGCTTGGTTGTTCCTCGCCACCTGATGTGGTGTGCGCTTCTGTATTCCAGAAGTTGAACTCTGTTTATCTCAGGCCGCAGCCATCGCACCTGAAAAAATAGGTGTTTGGGAATGCGTGCAAGCTGCGACGGCGTTTGACTGTGAGTTTGAGGCTACATAAAACACGGCACGTGTACGGCCCCTAAACAGACATAAACCTGCAGAGTAGGTCCTAATGTACATTTATTCCGCGTGTCTCAAATTAACTTATGTGATCAAAGTCATTATTGTTTTTTCCCTCCAGCTGCGAGCAGTCATCATGTCTGTGAGTAATCTGACTTCTTCTGTGTGTGATTTTATTGTGATGAACACAGATACCACAAGGATACCAGGAACTGTAACTTTACACACTGTGTGAGCTGATGTTGTGCACCATGACGTCTTCTCTGTAAGGCCTGAGAGATTTGAGCTGCTGATGTTTTCTTTTTCTGTTTGGCCCTTTTTCAGCTCTACACTGACCCAGAGAACCCGCAGGTAACATACAGGTCGTCTCCTTGTCATTAACAATGCTGCTGCACAGATAACAAACTGTTTTTATGATCATCACGTATCTCATTATACGACACCTGTCCTGTCTCGTCTTTCAGAAAGTGACCGAGTTTTACCAGTTCAAGATCAAATACACACCAAAAGGGGCCAAGATGGACTTTGAAAGGTGAGTTTTATTTTCTTGACAGTCATGAGAAGTTGATAAGACAGTGAATAAACCTCAGGACAGCTCAGAACAAACAAAAGGAAAGTACAACTATGAATCATCTGGCATGGCATCACATTTACAAACCAGGAAATAACTTGATTTTCTGTCTTGACTCAGTTAGTGCATGAATTAAACACCTTAACACCTTTAATTGCTTCAATTCACACGTGTCTTTATAGTTGGAATAAAGTTTTCACACTGTAGGAGAACACTCAGCATTTTCTGTCACTACATCAGATCCAGATATGAGTGAAACACTTTGATACTGGAGCTGTGCAATGAGGAGAAAATCACAGATCACAATATGTTTTACCAGATACGTCTAGAGATGATACACTGTCTCATCGTGGTCACTTCCTGTGAACGTGTAGCTTTTTACCATGTAACAGAACAGAGTGTTGACAGTAGGTGTCTGTTTCAGCTCCTCTTGTTGTGAATCTTTTGTCTGAACTGGACTTTACGCACCTGAAAATGAAAGATATTGAATTCAGTGACTTATAGTCGCAGCATTGCTGGGTCGGTGGAGTTTCAAAGTCAGAGTAGTTTGAGCCTCTCTGGTCATGAACAGGCTCCTCCCACCTGACCACCTGTAATGTGTGACTACACTTTTCAGTCCAGCATCCACAGTGGTTGATTAACCTCAGAACGTCCCAGAAACCTTCATTTAACCACCCAGTTTCTCTCCCTGTTGCCTAGCAAAGTGTCTTCATGTCTCATCCTACCTCCTTTCCTCCTCAGCACCAACAACAACAACATGTCGACCATGTCATGTGGCAACACGAAGAAGGCCAGCATCCTGCTGGTGAGGAAGCTCTACACTCTGATGCAGAACCTGGGTCCTCTGCCTGACAACGTGTGCCTGAACATGAAGCTGGCTTACTACGACAACGGTAACACACGAACACACGCAGGCCCTCCGTCATCAGGATCTCTATGTGAGTGCAGCATGAATTTAAAGCTTTGCACTTTGTCTGTCCGTCTGTCTTCCAGTCACTCCTCAGGACTACCAGCCGTCGGGCTTTAAGGAGGCCGACGGCGACGTCTTGGAGTTTGAGAGGGAGCCAGTCAAGCTCACCATGGGCGAGGTGCTCACTCCCTTCCACAGTCTGAAGCTGGACATGGGCACAGAGAGACACCGACTGGAGCAGGTGAATGAAAGGAAGCACGAGACAGACGACAGAAATCACATGTTAAACCTGATGAAGATTAAAGGTTGTCTGTCATGGACAGCGTTTTGGCCTTTGTCCCCTGATGAACATGGTTCACTGGTGTCAGCAGATTTTGGATTGACAGCTTTGTATGTTGCTGAATGTCTGCAGGTGGAGGAGAGTTCTCATGTGACTGAGAAGTGGCTTGTGAACATTGAGGAGGAGAACGTCATGTCAGAGGTCAGCACACAAACAACAGACCAATCAATGATGACTCAGATGAATTGTGATAACTCTCCAGTAAGACATTGGGTGCATTCAGCTTTATATTTTATATCTGCAGTAAAACAATGATCCGATTCACCTCCATTTTTCCACCAGGTCATTTTTACTTTGAGGAAATGTGCTCTGCATTTACATTTTTATGATGGGCATCAATTTGTTTAGTAGAAGATGTAATAACGTGAGACAGCATGTGAGGGTTTGAGCAACATCTTGACTGACACATGAATTGGGAAATGCCAAAATGGTGCAAATTCAGAAGAGGCTGCCGGTCAGACGTGTGAGTCAGTGTGTGTGTGTTATCAGAAACAGTTTGTTGTTGTCATCCTGATGTGTTTTAATCTTTAGACTCATGTGACTGACGACGTGTCGAGGCCTGACGAGAACTCAGACCTTGACAACACCGGTAAATCCTCCATTTCCCTTCAGCTGTGTATGTTGTGTTCTGTCACGTCTCCAAACTGCAGGAAATAATTGCGGCTATTTAAGAGATTAAAACAAAACTAAGTGTTTCATTCTGCAGGGCTCAACATGAACTTTAAATAACTGGTCGTCAGGCTGACAGCCAGGCCAAACTGAAGACATGGTCGCCATTTTTTGTCACCTTATATTTGAATTAATTAAACATCAGCTTTATTATCACAGTTCCTTGTAGTTTGTGTCGTATCCAAGCAGATAACTTTCGAGGCTGAAATATGAAGCCACAAACTGCAGTTCCTCTAATGTCCACTAGAGGCTGGCTTTTAGAGCGAGTCGGTCCTCACAGACTGATATTACATGAACACAACTGTCTCTTTATTGTTCCATGACCTGAAGAGATCCAGATGACCTGCGACGAGAAGATCGAGAGCTGTGAGGAAGCTACAGAGGTACGTTAACTCCACTGACCTCAACACACTGTGAGCATAAGATAATTTATTTACAAAATGTATAGCCTACATTAAAATACACTGTTCAGGGGCGTCAGTAGTGTAGTGGATAGTGCCGGTGCCCCATGTACAGAGGCGATGCCTCGCTGCAGCGGTCGCATGTTCGACTCTGGCTTGAAACCCTTTGCTGCATGTCAACCCCCACTCTCTCTCTCTCTCTCTCTCTCTCTCTCTCTCTCTCTCTCTCTCACCCCATTTCAATCTGTCCTGTCCATTAAAGGCAAAAAGCCCAAAAAATCTTTAAAAATACACCGTTCATATGAGCTGGGATTCTTTATTGTCAGATGGCAAAGAATCAAAACATAAAAGTAAATGAGCCACGTTGAGACAAAGTGTAAAGTGTAAAGGAAACAGTCGTGTCTGTGTTCGAGAGATTGAGATTCATTCCTTCTCTTAAAGAGCATTTTGAAGAACGTGTGAAACTATGATTTGCATTCAGGGTTGTTTTTTGTAACAGCTAGTCGGAGCAGAGACGTCTGAGTTGTGCTTTATCTATCGAAGCAGAGAGACAGTCAACACGAGGCCTCTGTGGTTACTTTACAAGGAAACTCCAGATGTTCAGGGTTTTTTTCTGAAGCTCCATGTAAACACCAAGCAAAGGCCACTTCAAGTGCACTTAATGGTCGGTTGTGTTACGGCCCATCTGTCCCCTCTCAGATGGACACTCTGGTGAAGAAGACCTCCGACATTGAAGTGGGACTGAAGAGGACCAGGAGTGGGCGGGTCCTCAGGTCCTCTACGGTCAGTCAGCCACTCAAAACTCATCATCTGTGGAAACAGTCTGTCAGTGACGACAGCAGGTTTCTCATACAGGAAAATATACAGTTAAAACTTTTTATTAAAATAAAGTCCTCACACACACACACACACACACACACACACACAAATGTCATATTACACTGCAGTTTGACTGGTTGGTGTGCAGCCACAAGGCAATAATTCTAGTTCCTCTCTGTGATTGGCTCTCTGTGTTTTCTTAAAGTCCAGTTCACACGAAGATTCATGACGAGACGAGTTGAAACAAACACCTACTGTCAACGTTCTGAAATGGTTTCATCTCATCGTGAATCTCTGGTCTGAACTGGACTTTAATAAGCCATCAGAAGAACTGATCTCTGTCTCTGAGCGTAGATCAGCCAAATTCTACCCATAATGCTCCTTTGAGCATCTAATTAAATATGAGCTCACTCCTGTTATTTTAAATCAGGGGTGTCAAACTACGGCCTGAGGGCCAGAGCTGGCCAGACAAAGGATCCAATCCGGTCCACTGGATGACTTTGCACACCTGATAGTGACGCACTAGTGAAGGCTGAGAGGTGCCAGGTTTCAGGAGCAAGTTAAACATTGAGTAGCTTCAGAGGCTTCTCCACCCCGACTGGAACACAGCTCTTTTCTTTCACTGTAGTTTGGGGTGGTGGTGTCAGTATTATTACACAAAAGGTCACATGTAACTACAGCGAGTAGTGACTGAGGGAATGTGGAACAACTGAGAACTACTGTTGAAATTTTATTTATTCTTCTGAAGACACCAGAGTGTCACCTGTTTCATAAGTGGATTAGTGTTTAAAATGTATTTCTTTAAACAAAAGGGAGAAATTTGGGGGTTTGTTTGTTGTTTTAAGCCGAGGAGGTTATGTTTTCGCCGCCGTTGGTCTGTTTGTCTGCAAAATAACTCAAAAAGTTCTGAACAGATTTTGCTGAAATTTTCAGGAAAGGTTGATAATGGGACAAGGAACAGATGATAACATTTTGGTGGTGATCGGTTGAAGCGAAGTGGATAAAATAATAAAATGCGAGCTGCTTGGCAGAGGTCTGTGCGCTCTGAGTGCTTTTACTGGTGCGGCCCACCTGTGATGAAACCAGACTGTATGTGGCCTGTGAACTAAAACAAAATGCTTTTTAAAGAGATGAAATCATCAAAGAAATGACTAATGAGAAAGAGAAGATTGAAGATGATTGTCTCTTACGACTGCCTCTGTGTTTTGTGTGTGTGTGTGTGTGTGTGTGTGTGTGTGTGTGTGTGTTTGTGTGTGTGTGTGTGTGTGTGTGTGTGTGTGTGTGTTAACAGAAGACAGAATTGACCGACAACAAGCCGACAGCTATGAAGGACAAAGCGGTGAGAAAACAGTTTTTATAAACTCTGATTTGATCCTAATTAAGTTATTCACTAGAAACATAAAACTGTGAAGCAGCTGCTGTTTGATAAAGAGCTGCTCTGTCTTCATGATGTTTCAGAGCTCCAGTTTCACTTCAGATCACTGAACACGCAGCGTTTGTTAGATAAAGATGATTTTAGATTTAAAACATTTCCACAGAAGACACAGGGTGGATGTTGAAATGGAAAAAGCGTAGGAGCCCTGTTTGTTTCACAGATGAGTCAGCGCTGATCGCTCTGGTCTCAGAGTGGGATGTTGTCTGTCAGTAGATTCTCTGCTCGACTTTTTGTACCAGCCGGGTGCGTCCTCTGCTGTGCGCAGGTCTCTCAGTACGACATCCCCAACAGCCAGGAGACGCCGACCACCTCCGCACCCAAGAAAAGACCCAAATTCAGTGAGCCCAAAGAACGCTTCTGACCTCACTGCTGACACAGTGATTCACGCTGATGGGTTTAGATTTCAGTTCTGATCACAACAAGTTCTGCAGCTGTTTTCTGAGGGACTTCTCTAGCGTCCAGTTTGGGGTTGTGATGTCACAGTTTGTTTGAACGCAGCACAGATTTAAAATGTGAACAAGGATTTTCAGGAGTATTCATGAACGAATGTTGTAATTATAAGTGTTTCAGGTGACTTTATTTTTCTGTTGTTCCCAAAGCAGGATTTCATATTGAATAAAATACAAAAAATACTTCTAACATCATGTGATGTCATTGTTATTGGTTATGAAGTCAAATCAGCTCCACTCAGCATGTGTTTGATCTCAAAACAAAAGGCAATAATGGTCAGTGATGGAGTAGGTCAGGATTACCTTATACTTGGATGGTGTTAAATGAATGCAGAGGATTTGGTTATAGATTTTTCTGCTCCCTAAATGATGCCCTTGTTATAACAGGTCAGTGAGCAGTCAGGTCCGGTGTGTTTGTGATGACATCATGCAGGAGAGAGTCAAACAGATGCTCAGCAGCGTATCTTTAAGAACATTTTACATGTGTGATGGTGTGTGTGTCAGAGTCTCACTGTACACACACCTAAGCAGAGGCGGAGGTATAAAAAGAGCTGCAGTCATGCCATGAGGACGCCGTGATGCGTGCCAGCGTTTTATGCGAGTCATATTTTATTAGCTGCAAGCTGGCAGTGTGTAAATGTACTGAAGAGAACGCTGGACGCTGACAACGGAGAACATCTTAAAGCAGCAGTGTGGAAGGTTTAGGAGGATTTAGTGGCGTCTAGCGGTGAGGATCACAGATTACAGCCAGCTGAAACTTCAACTGGTCAGAATTCCTTCAGTGTTCATTGAGTCTCTTCCTCTCACACACACACACACACACACACACACACACACACACACACACACACACAGAGCAGCTGATTCAAACTGGTGAAAATACTGATAAAACACTTTCACATTTAAAAATCAGTGTTTTTCCGACGCTGCTTGTTGCAGAGGGACGTCTAACCACAGTGGCTGACACAAAAACGCGAATGGCCCTGTGCAGAGCCAGTAGCCCGTTTTACACTGTCTTTTCAAGGCGGGAATATCACCTCATCTGTTTTGCCTCCTCGACCTGCTGTATTTACAGTACCATTGCAGAGCTGAGGGACAGACTTGTCTCGCCTTTTAGCCGCTGCGGGACATAGCAGTGCCTGTATTAACAGGACAGCTGGCAAGACAGCTGTGACGTTTTGATGACGTGTTTTGTGTGTGATCCACCGCAAGAGATTTAAAAAGTTGCTGTTAGCAGTTAGCAGCTAACTCAAAGAAGAAGAGCAGCAGCTGTTAGTAGTTAGCAGCTAACTCAAAGAAGAAGAGCAGCAGCTGTTAGCAGTCAGCAGCTAACTCAAAGAAGAAGAGCAGCAGCAGCTGTTAGCAGTCAGCAGCTAACTCAAACAGTGAGGTCCAGGAGCTCCTTACCCTGATTATATTATATTCAGTTTCTGCAGATACTTCCTCGTGAATCCGTCACACTGGACCTTTAAAGGTCAGTGATGATGATGAGTTTTTACATGCCATCAGTTCACTGTGATGGTGTTGATATATGTGTGTGTGCTGCTGTGTACAGTGTGTGTGCTGGAATTGATTGGTCCGTGCAGAGATGCAGCTCTGGAGGCCGTACAGTCGTAATGCTCAGCAGCTGCTTCCATCAGCATTAAGACGCTGCCAGACACTGGTGCTCGCTCCTCGGTTTGGAGAAAGGAAACACAGTCGTCTCTCACAGTTTAAAGATTGAACAGCTTCCTGCCAGTGAAAACCTCGGGGACAGAAAATTTAACTCGACGTTGCTCCTGAAAAACAAACCTCCATCTTTGAGCGGAGCCAGAAATGCCACCATTTGCATGTGAGGTGCCTTAAATGAAGCTGTTAAGTGAAAGTGGATTATATCTGTACACGGTGACCTTTGGGCCCAGATAAAGGCCCATCAGCAGCCTCCCGCCCGCCAAGCTGTGTGTTTTTAATCTCCTATTGTTTTTCCCAGAGAGAGGGACATTTGCTGATAGACTGCCTTAACCCACTGCGGATCAATACTGCAGGAAGCCTTTGTGATGCATATCCAAGCAGCCCCCACCTCGCTGTGTCTGCAGCAGGCCGGGGGGTGGGGGGTGGGGGGAGAGGGAGAGACTCCATCAAATCAGACCTCACTTCCTAACGCGGGCATTGTCTCGGCCGCCACGTTTATTTCATTGTCTGTGTGTTTTTTATGGGTATTTCTGATAACAGAGGCGTGGAGCAGAATGGACGGGGAAATCCACGGTGGACAAAACCCACACAGCGCCGCATTGACACGCTTTATGAGCTGTGAAATGAATCAGGGTTAGCTAACCTCACAGCCCCACTCCTGTGGCATTTCTCAACACTTTTTATTATTTTGACAGCGGGAGTTCTCTGGGTATCGATAAGTGATGAAATGCAATGAGGGTAAAGGCACCTCTGCAGGTCTGCTCATGTATTGTAGATAAGCAGTGTCTGTGCTGTGGACATTACAACAACACTACATCACAGAAATGAAGCGATAAATAGCAGCCAACAGGCAAAATGTATCCAATGGCATGGAAAATAGAAAGAAACGTACAGTGGAAAATACACCCACTGAGAAATGCTCTCATCTGGCACCCACAGGAGTGAAACCCTCGCACAGCGGAAAGTTGGAGGCACAAAGCCTTGAATATGGGACACTTTGAGTCATATCTTTGTTGGGAATGAAAAAATATTAGAACGTGTTTTAAGGTTGGACCAACGTTCCCATCGAGCACGTTCCAAATATCTGACGACGGAGAGGGAAAGGAATCTAAATTGCAATTTTATTTCGCCTCCACCCTCAATCCTTCACTCGGATCCTGGGACTCTACATCATTTCTGTACACACACGTCTCCCAGAAATGAATTCTGAAATTAAATTCAGGGACACACGTCCAGCGGCCAGTGTTAACAGATCAATCAGTTGGCCAAACAGCAGGAGGGGCCCGCCGGACGCCTCTGCAGACCAATCACAAATCTGGGTTCGGCCTGTCTGAGTCGATAGTGCAGGTCCAGGGCCGCCTGGGTACGGTCAAGGCAAGACACACTGACAGACTGATGGACAGACAGCCGCAGTCCATCCCAGGGCTCCATATAGATTAAAGCCAGCTTGTGTGAGCCTATAGTCGCGCTGCGGTGATTGTGCCTGCAGGGCCTATAGGCCCCAAGGGGGGGCTGGGCTTTACAGCAGGAGGGGGAGGAGCGAGGGATGGAGTGGACGTCCAGCCCAGGGACCGTGACCCCTTTGACCTTGCCAGAAGGGCAGCAAATGTTTCCGAGCTGATTAGCGCTTCCCCAGCAGAGTTCTCCGCTCACTGTTAACCCTTTGGAATCAGACCGAGGGCAGAGGCGTTGGAGGAAATCCAGAAAATATGTCATTCAAATATTTTACGGGGAAAAAATTCAGTCGATTTAAAAACGAGAATTCAGTGAGCTCAGATTTTAAATAAATGCACAAGAGGACTAAACATTCTCACACTGTCCTGCACACTCACACTAAACAGCAACACACTGTTTGTATGTATGGCAATAAATATGTATGTTTTGTATTTAATCACAGTTTTATGCCTTTTATTCTGTTTAATACTTCTCTGCAGCTCAGAGGGAAATGTTGACTATTAAATATTGAACATTTTATTTCACTACATTTATTTGGCAGCTGTAGCTGGTTTGCAGATCAGACTGTGACAAACAAAATATATTGTCAGCTCATGAAATATGATGCAGATCCAATAATATGACAAATACACAATCGATCCCTGAGAGGAAACTGTAATTCGTTACAGTCACTGTGATGTAAAGAATAGAGAATTATAATAAGTAAGAATAACAGCATGTAAATATAAAGTATTGAAATAGAAATACTACAAACTTTAACATTAGTACTTAAAATATTAGGAATAAAAATATCTTCTGAGAGTCTGACTCTGTAAATAAATATACAGATATGTGCTCTGTGCTACATCCCACTGTATAAACTAGTGTGTTACATTCAGAAATATAAACTGTATATTATGCTATAATGTTCACTACAGTATATTCATCAATAGAACCAAGACAACTGATGATACTGACGGACATTCTGCTGATAGTTTAAGACTTTGTTCATCACCTGTCAACAAGTCAACTCAGAGTGCTGCACGTAAGGCATCAAAACAAGATGGAAAAGAAGCAGAAAGAAAAACATTGATAGGATGCAAATAAAATAAAGTTAAAGTTTTTTAAGAAAAAAAATAAGCAAACTTGAGTGAAACAAAAAGCAAAATAAAAACACTGGGTGAAAATACAGCGAATCTGAAAATAAGACTCAACTGGTTTAAAGTCTCAAATCAATCTTTCAGAAGTCTTAAAAATGCCAAGACATCAAATGTTGAATTTTATCGGAGCACCAACACAATTCTACGAATTTTCAAAAATGTTCATAATATTTCATCATATTTCCGCAACTTAGTTGAAGTAGTTTAAAATGGGTCGGCCTGTACAGCGAACACACACATACCTGAGATGCGTGTGAGCAAACTGCTGCACCTGCAAACTTTCCTCACACGTTAGACATCACAGCTGCCAGCTAACTGCGTATATACCAGACCGACACATACGGGAGCCTCAAAAAACACAGAGGCCACGCCCCTTTTGGGGCAATATAGAAACTGAAGGTCCTGTGGGTGTCGGCGCAGTTTGACGTGTGAGGGTGAAAGGTTTATATGTGTTTATTTCTTCTTTAAAAAAAGATTGTTTCCTGCTCAAACTGACTCCATCTCCATCGCTCAGCAGCAAACTGTCATCAGCATCATTCAGACGTTCACCTCAGAGTCCTGCACCAGGTCAGGGTCCTGACAGGTAACTCGACCCGGAGCAGGACTCGGATTCACCTCACACGCTGTCAATATTTTATGAGCCTCAGCTCTCAGTGTGAACGTCTCAGTTTAACCTGCTGCACATCAGTTTGTCTGCATTTTCCTGTTTCTCTCCTGTGACATCACGTTTGTTTCCCCCAAAAAGGGGGCGGGGCCTTGGCAGTGAGGCGCCGCCAGCTCCGCTCTGTGTGTCATGTGATCCTAGTGACGTTTCAGCGGTTACACAACGCAACACTAGATTTTACAGTAGTAACACGAGGAATGGATTTTGTGTGATGTTTTGGGATTTGGGAATTTTTATGAACATATTTCAAACCAAATTCAAAACTTTTCCAAAACATTCTGTTCATTCCAAACTACTCAAGGCCTGGAAAACAGTTTTTCTAATTTCATAACTTTTCCAGGAATTTTATCACCGTGGGAACCCTGTGTAAATATATTGTTTTAATTTACTGATGCTGTGTTGTGAAATCTCAAAATACCTGCTAACAGTAATTTACTGAATGCAGTTCACATCAACGTCACACAGATCAGGACAGTGGGACCAATAACTCATGTTTAGTTTCTCAGAGCAGATGATCCGCCGTCCGCCAGCTGTCACTGTTCTCTGAACGACACGGGGAAGTTTAAATTAATCAAATATTGACTGTTTAACTGAGATTTTGCAGCATGGCTGAAAACGCCTCAACACATACAAGGCTCAGTTTATTTTATGCAAAAAGTTTTTCAGACTCTGCACAGTGAGATTGGAGGCAGTGGAATCTCACATACAGACTGGGAAATACAAAACTGCCCCAATAAGTCACCAGTAAACGCAGGGATTTCCAGTTCTGTTCTCCTTTGTCTCCGTCATAAGACAAAAAGTCATGTTTTATGTTAGAGTGAACTTTCCAGCAAATTTGTCCCAGAACTGAGTGACTGATACCAGTTTGTTTTCTTCATTGTTCAGTTGTGAAACTGGTCTTAGATTCCAGTGGCATTAAAAAGCCTCAAACAGGGTTCAGATGGTCATGGAGAACCTGGAAACGTCATGGAATTTCACAACCACATTTTCAAGGCCTGGGTAAGTCATTGAATTAGAAAAAAATAATTTAAACTTTTGGAAAAGTCATGGAATTGTGTTGTGCATAAAGATCTTTTGGTGGATAATCTCCCCCCGTGATGTCACATGACGGCAAATTTATTTCCTGTAGCTGTCGACTAAACGTTCTGTGTTGACGTGACATTTGTTCACCATCACGTACGTTTCTTTATTTTCTCTTCACGTATACCAGTGAGCAGGAATTATGTTTGAATAGAGTTTGAATGTGATATGATTGAAAAATGTCGGGCAAATTTGTCCAGAATTTATTTATTTTTTATTATGGGCCTTTGAAAAGTCATGGAGAGGTTTTGACATGAAAACGTGGGAACCTGTTTAAATCTAACCGCTGTAGGAACCCTGAAAATATAAATGAATAGTTTCAGATTTCAGTTTGAATCATGAGAGTTTGAGCAGGACCTCACACTAAGGTGTTTTTACCTTCAGGATGTCCACACTTCTTCCTCTGGTGTGTGAATAAGAGAACAAGAGCCTGTGTGTTGCAGCAGTGGGTGAAATATGGTGAACAGCCACGAGGGGGCGATAAGTGGCCACAGAAGGAGCTGCAGGAACGAGGCCTCCACAAATAGCTGCTGCTGCTGCTGCTGCTGCTGCTGCCTTGTGTCATGACAGAAAAGCATCTTGTGTCTCATGCATGCCTTAATCAGCTCGTACAGTCGGCCTCGGCACCACACACTATTTAAAAAGCATGCGATCCTCCTAAACAGCCAACACCAGCCTATTCAACTTGTCTTTTGAGAGACACTGCAGTGGAGTCAACAGTATTGATCCGAGTGAGGAATGATAAAAGGAGGGGAGGCTGAGAGCAGGTGGTGGCGGCCCAGCAGATTCAGGGATTTAGTCGCTCACCGGGTATGTATGGTCAGCGCTGCCGAGCGGCGAGGGGACCAATACCTACTCGAAACAGATGCTCAAAGCAATGGGATGTGCCCCCATTGTGATCAGAGTGGACAGCTGAATTGTTTACCACCAAAGGGCCCTTTTCTTGAGCGGCAGGCCGGCGCACAATGGGGCCCCCACCGCACTGACACGCTGAGGATTTCTGCAGGGGAGGGTGGGGTGGGGGGGCGAGTGCGTGTGCATGGAGGGTTAGGGGGTTTATAGGGTGAGCCTCTGTCCGTACCCCCTTCTTTCTTTCTCTGTGCTCAGATGGACCTCACTGCCCCCCCCCCCCCCCCCCCCCCCCCCCCACGTCCTCCACAAAGCCCCCCTAAAGCTACCGGAGGGCAGGGGTTTAAATGTCACGCTTGGCCATCAGAGCGCCCAGCCCCCGGCTCGTGTCTCCTGGGGGAAGCACGCCAAGAGACAGGGAGAGGGAGAGAGGAAAGCTGAGGGGAGGGAGACACTTGCCCTCGCCCCATTGTCCATTACGATAGGCATGAGCTGCTAACTGACTCCAAATCAAGTGTATCCTCTCGCCACGCGCCCGAGCCTTGTCCTGCTCTTGCTCAAACACAAAGGGCCTCTGTGTTTTTATTTTTTCACCCATCCATAGGTGAATAGCAGCTTTGGTCATGGTATGTTTGACAGAGCAGCTTAAAGGAGGCTGCAGAGTCGAAATTCAGCTGGCCACCGGGCTGAATGATAAACACAGTTTGTCATCCCGAGACGCTCCAGATCCGTCCACAGTGCACTCCGGTGAGCTCTTACATGACAAAAATCAATGCTAACTTTTTGCGTTCAGTCACATAAGAGGGACCTCAACACGTTAAAGCGGGCGGGGGGGGGGGGGGGGGGGGGGGGGGGGGGGGGGGTGGTTGGCGTTCGGGTGACAGAGTGTCAGGCTGAAATACAAGTACAGGACGAAATATACGAGCTGCCGGCCAACTTTATCCCAGCCCAAGGTCCTGGCCCATACTTAACCAACCCACAAGATTGAGTGTTTTATGTATCTATTTGTTCTAAATAGTGGCACACTTGACCTTGAGTCAAGATGTGTGTGCGAGCAGCCCGGCCCGGGAATCATCCCTCCTGTCAGGGACGGCAGGGAGTGACCTTGAACCGCCAAGGCGCAGGCGTAGCTGAGTGCACAAACTCATTTAACTCCTGGGTTTGTTATCGACATGCTGTAATCGTTAACATTATGGATGATGAATAACTACTGACTGCCGTATACCTGCGCAATACGTCGCCGCGCCGCGCAGGCTCGGTCCAGCTAGGGGCCGGCAGTGGCAGACGTGACGGTCAGGTGACTGCGGGGCCACATCACTTAGACTTGTTTTTCCACCCAATCATAGCGACAACTCATCAGGAGTGCCAGCAAAGCACACTGAGGTGCTTAAGGACATAGATCACTCCTGTGCTTTACACTTTTTTAGCACACATACCTCGATGTGTGCTCGGGAACACTTAACCTCCAGCTGCAGCTGTTCAGGCGTCTGCAGGGGAGGGTTTTTTTTTCTGTATTGATCGTTGTAAATGGGTGAATTTACTGTAGTTTCTGAAAAACACAGAAAATGGACAAAGAAATGATTACGGTCAACACTGCCAGAGCTGCAGGCATGAATTTTAAATTTTAGGCTTTTAACACTAAAGCAAGTGAATTAGTGGTTAAGTATTCATGAAGTCATTTGTGGGAGGAGGAGGATGAGGATGAGGATGAGGATGAGCGCTGAAATGTGGGGAGAGTGTTCTTATGCTGTTAGTACACCGAGGGTTCTGACAGACATCAAGTTATTTCATCAGTTTCACTTTGCCCCTTTTTACGACACAAGAACCTGCTGCCATCTGCCCTCAGGCTGGTCTCAACTGTTTGTACGTTTTACTATGAAAAGTAACGCACCCATATTCATGCATTACCCACATATTTTGAAAGGCTGTGATCATGTGACCAGTGTGCTGATGGGAGTAAACAAGGAAGCAGTCCCAAACGATCCAGGCTCACAGGAAGTTCACAGAGCTCTGAGGCCAGTTGTTGTCGTGGCCAAAGAGCAGAACTGCAAGAGACTTCACCCACTGACCTACAGCGAGAGAGAGAGACGTCTGTGAATCAGTGGATTCATTTTTTGTCAAGATTGAATCCATTCGGTCCGATAACATTTGTAAAGTCTGAAAGATCCTCAAGATTAAATTATTTGGCTCGGCCGGTGGAAGTTGGCTGCACACGGCTGTGTTCGGCGGCTATAAGTCTCTCCTGCTGCTGCTCTATGGGCCAAAGGATGCGAAAGAGAGCTGATCATCCGGGTAATTTTATACCATGAAAATAGAGCTTTTTTGATTCATGTGCCACTGAGCAACTTTCAGAGGAATGACTCGGCCCTGCTGCCAACACAGTATCCAGGCCTGTCAATACATCCATGGAGCAGACTTGTGAGGAGGCAGGTTGAGGACGTGGACGGGCCACAAAAATATGGACTTTCCCCTGGAGACACATGTTTGGAGCCAAGTGAACGTTGGGTCAGTTTAAGGTACGTCCTGTTTCTGTTCCTAAACCGAACCACAGTGACTTGATATTAACTGACCTGTGGCTAAGCCCCGCCCCCTCCACTCACCTGGACACACTATCAACATTCAGTGAGCGGCGCTATGGCAGGTGTCACAGTACACGACACTTCACAGGAGGCAACTGATGATTTTTGGAGACATAACAATCAGATGTTGGTGCATCCAGCCACTGAAGTTAAGGTTTCTGGCTCAGAATATGAGAAAAGGATAACGGCCTTTTTACCATCTTTACCAAGAGTGTCTCTGCGTTAGTTTGCTGCTACAGTATTTACACTGAATCATTCAGCATAGCGTTTGCCAACCTTTGTTATCTCTGCCATTACAGATAAGTTAATGAAGCTAAGCTCCAGAAGTTAACGTCAGCTTAACTAGAGCCCTTTGGACAACAGCTAACAATGATGTACCATCACCAAAGTACAAAACTAGAACAAAATAGGCTAATGACTCCCAGCAAACAAGGTGACATGATGAACAACGCAGCTAGCAGCTAACGTTAGGCTAACTTTAGCTAACGTTAGCTAGAGATGTTAAAGATAACTTTATATTTCTTTCCAGCAAAGTGACAATATGTTGCCTCAAACACAATGTTGACTTACCTTAGAACAGATGTAGACATCATTGTTAATCTTATTCACGTTGAGTTGATGTTGTGGTCTAACGTTACCACACAACTTTATCCAAAGGAGACACTTTTCTGGCTTGAGATGTGGTTTAAAGTGTAAAAATACAGCTGGTCGTCCAGCCTCTCAGGACACCTTGTGTCAGAGCTGCATGTAGCTCATGCTCACCGTTTGACCATCTTACACTGCACATCTTTCTCTAATGCATTTCAATGGACGTCCAGGCAGAGAGTGTCCCAGTGTGTGGGGACGGCTACACGCACTGTGATTGGCTCATCGTGTTTGAGGGCGGGGCTTAGCCACAGGTCAATAGGTAACTGTGTGTTAAGGACGTAGCGTCATTTGTGCAGAGTTAATTTGTAGCATATCATATGAACCGTTGTTTGAGGATTAATGGGCTTTTTATTGTGATGGTAAACGTGTCTTCCAGAGTGATGCGTTTGGCTTTAACTTTGTGTGTCCGGATAAGCTAACGTTAGCAGTTGCTTTGCTCGGCTTCTTAAATCAATCTTAAATCACAAACTAGGTCAAGTATGTTAAAGGTCAGATTGCAGGATAGTTACGAGCTCTGTGCTCCGTCAGACGCCCCCTAGTGGTCTCCGTCTGTAGCTCATTTTTAGCTGGTTGAATAAAAACCTGTGTGTTTGGTGGAGAGGAGTGTGTCAGAGCTGGAGTCGTAACGTAATGACCCGTTTGACCAAAGAGTCCCAGGAACTAAACTCAGGGACTGTAAACGTCTTTGTGCATCATTGTTTGTTTCCTCATCACCTGTGAGGGACTGTGAGGAGCAGGTAAACCAGCCTGACACCGGACTGAGACACAGCTTATCAATAAGTCAACTGTTCCTACTACTGTCTCTACGACAAACAACACGCTGAACAGACGTCACATTCATGTCTTCAGTTTCCTGCTTTAGGAGATTTTTTGGGAACAATTAGGGAAAAAAAGCCAAAACATGAATGAGCATATTCAGTTTTCACTTAGTGTCTTTAACCCTAATCACTGAAGGGGTGTGACAGTTAATCAATGATGTGATACGTCATGATGTGCTCTCCTGTGAGGCAGCATCAATACTCTGCAAGGGTGTCAATAAACATTCTGATGATATTACAGAGGTCCTGTTATGCTCATTTTCTGGGTCATATTTGTAATATTGGACTCTACTGGAACACGTGACTCCAGGAGAAAAGAAAAGTCCCGAGTGAAAGTGGGTGTTACAACCCAGTGGATGTCTAGGGGTAAGGGAAGCAACATAAAACCAAACAAGTAAGTGAATAAGGCAATCTGCTGTTTATTCAGTCACAACCAAATAATAACAGCTACGCTTCATAAAGAAAGCGGTACAGAAAAGAAAAACCTGCCCGGAGGCTCTGTAAACCAACCCACGGCTCGGGCTTCACGATAAGAGCCTCGGCGTTACATTACATTTAAACAAAACAACTTAGGGAAGGGCGGTGGGTGACGGCAAACCATAAAACAATTAAAACAAAACTCTTACCTGTCACCAAATAAACACCCCTGCTAACTTACTTAATTGTGGCGCAAGGCCACCCAGAACAACAAAACAACCTGGCTGTCTGCTCTACAACTTACCTGCCAAATAAAAACTACATGCAAACCGATGGGTTTGCATTTATGTTACAACCCAGTGGATGTCTAGGGGTAAGGGAAGCAACATAAAACCAAACAAGGAAGTGAATAAGGCAATCTGCCGTTTATTCAGTCACAAACAAATATCAATATAAGCTACGCTTCATAAGAAAAGCGGTACAGCAAAGATAAAACCAGCTCGGAGGCTCTGTAAACCAACCCACGGCTCGGGCTTCACGAAAAGAGCCTCGGCGTTAAATTACATTAAACCAAACTTAGGGAAGGGCGGTGGGTGACGGCAAACCATAAAACAATTAAAACAAAACTCTTACCTGTCACCAAATAAACACCCCTGCTAACTTACTTAATTGTGGCGCAAGGCCACCCAGAACAACAAAACAACCTGGCTGTCTGCTCTACAACTTACCTGCCAAATAAAACTACATGCGAACCGACACCCATATTTGTGACCCTTCCACCCCCCAACCTGCCTTTCAAAGTACATGGAATATATGTGACTGTGGGTGCACTGCTTTTTGTAAGAAAACATTTCCTAAATCTAACCTCAGTAACGTCACTTGCCTAAACGTAACCTCTATAACCTGATGCACTGATTATGAAACTTTACGTTGAGGACGTAACAACGTCATGGGGCACAGATTCATAGAATATCATGCAAACCTGTAGATTTGTTGCATAATCAGACTGAACAGTTCAGACACACAGATCTGTGCTTAAACCCCGTGTACGAACATTTTCCGCACAAATCTGAGACTGATCAATATTTTTTGAGCTGAATTTTTTCACGCTGTGTGAACAGATGTAGAACTGCCTCCGATCTTACGAACACACATGATGAAGGCCCAGCTGTCTGAGAAAATATAAACACACTTTTTAACTAAATGCAGAAAGACTTTAATAGACAACAGTATTTAAAAATGTTGATTTACAAATGCACTTTATTTCATCCTCATCTAGTCACAATCAAACATTCAGCCTTAAACCTGAGTGTCCCAGTCCAGCTGTCGATGGACAATATGAGAACGTTCGTATTGAAATATCACAGCTTTAGTTTTCATCGTTTTTATTGACCTGGTCTGTAACGATCAGCGACTCCCTCCAGTTTCTAACACCATAAAACTGTGAACATATAGTCAGTGTTAATTGGGAGCCTTTAAACAGGCACGCAGGGTCCACAGAGATTGTGACTGACCTCAGAGCAGCTGTTGAGATACGCAGCCCTGCAGCTGGATCCCTCAGGAGAGAGCTCATCTTCACAGACCGACATGACACGTTTGAAGAGAGCGACAAAGGCTGATCAGCTGTTTCTGACTGCAAAGACTTTCACTAATATGTGCATAAAATCACCTTCACCACTTTCTCCATGACGCACGTCGAGGCAAACGTATTTCCTTATATGGAGAGATGTGGGTGTGGCAGTGTGCTGGCGGCAGAAAGCACAGATAGGTGGTGAGAACAAAACCAGCCGGTGCACGACGGTATTTACTTGTTTATTTGACAGGGACAGGTGCTTGACACATTGCTTCATATGTAAAATACAAAGTTGATGCAATGAATGCAAGGTCTCAACCCCCTGTCCATGGTTACGTGTTTAGAAGTAAAACAGGAAGTGTCAGATGTGATTCAATACAACAATACAACACAACATCTGCAGTAAAGTACGAGCAAAGACTGAGTCAACGAGACCACCATAAGACCTGAGTTAACAATGATTATTATTGAAGTTTGAGGGCTGTGTGTTTGTGCACAGGTTCACACATGTTGCATGTACTGTGCTAAACACACATGCGTGCTCGTGTTTATGCTTGTGATCAAAGGTTGTGGCGTGCACGATCAGTGCTCACAGGCTCGCTTCAGTTTCAGACGTTACTGTACATGTGTGTTAAAATCCTTCAATTCTGTCAGTTTTTAAATTTCTATCTTGTTTTGCATGTGGTAATGTAGCACGTGCACTTATATTGTGCACAGAGTGAGAACATTTCTACGCACATAGTAGCACACGGAGACTTTTAGTTTACGCTTTATAAATAAATCTATAAAACCAGTGACTCTATCAGGCAGCACTGGGTCAGTTACACCCCGGAAACAACCATTACAACAGCAGAGTAACATTTCATAATCAGCTTGATCATATTCAATAAGAGCAGCACTACATGCTGAAATACCGAAGGCAAATTAATAAAACATAACTGACAATCAGGAAGGAGCAGATCTGTCAGACATACAGTGAGATACTAACCACAGAGGCAGGTCACTGCCGACTGCCAGCCTCTCACAAGTTGCCCAGAAGTTTGCAGCGGCACTGAATGTACATCTCACATACAGTAACTCTGAGTTTCCACACCAGGTCTTTGGTTTGACCACATACACAATGTGCCGCAGGGCAAGAAGAAAGTTTGGTAGATTTTCCTCTCTCTCTCCGACGGCCTTGGGAGTTTGACTTTTGCCCTGCCAGTGTTTTCCTCCTCTCCAGGCTTTGAGGGCTTTTCATCTCGCCAAGGTGCAAGGGCAGCCACTTCTCTCCTCTCGCAGCCCCTTCCTCCCATCCAGCATGCACATACACATACAGATTTCCATTTCAGCTATAGCGCGAGATTAGCAGCTCCAGCACCCCAAGGCTGGCTTAAGACAGGAGGGCAGACATCGAGCAGTGTTGGTGGGATGCATGCGGGGGAGAAGATCCCCTAAGACTTGTTTGAGGCCGCTGTGGATTCTATGGATGAATCCTGGAAACACACATGTGGTTGTTTAGGATGAGCTGCGCTGTGAAGTGTCAATTTGTTGTCAACTTGATGGCCTCACATACAGCGCTCTCCGCTCTGCACTGCGTGAGAGAAGACATGTTTACGGATGGCTACTGGACTTACAGATTCCTGCTGGAGAAATCAGAGAGATTTTGTTTATTTCACCACACTGAATAAGTTTAAATCACCAAAATAATGAATTGATCAGTAAAACATAAACAACACTGACATCTTTACGCTTTGTTGAAGTTTAACATCTTGAACCAAACGCTATCTTTTGCACCTTTATTTCTTTACACTATGTATTGCCATCGTAAGGACAGATCAGGCGACTCGACATATAAATGGTGCTCATACATTTTGATTCCAGATCATTCAGAACATTGTGTATGTAAACATCTTTCTTTTCTTTGTGCTGTAACGACTGGCTGTGTCACAGCTGATGCAGCCTTCGCTTCTAAATCTGTTATACTCTGAACGAACTGGAGAAAAACACACATCACTTCCTCTGCATCACAAAACTAAACCTGCTCTCACTTAAATATAAACATAGACAGTGCAGGCACTATAGGGGCCCCTGGGGTGGAGGGGCCCTTGAAGAAAGTGGGCCCTTGCAAGCAATTCAGATTGCCACCTTGGAAATAAACCTGTGCTCATCAATAAATGATAAAAAAAAAATATTATTTCCAGATATAGTGCCATATGTCCTCAAAAAGGTTTATTTTATTTTTTTGAAATAGTAACTATCTAAACCAAATTTACCTTCAGGTACAAATAAAGTTACCTTACCTTACCTTTCCATATAAGCTATACAATCCAGAAATAAAATATATAAACTATTCCATAAATTTTTAATTTCTGACTTTCCTTGATATTTGTGTCAGACATGCAGTGATCAAGTGTGTCAAGACAATACATGCACAACAGCTTGCACTGGGGCCCGTCATGACGTCCTTATGTCACTGCTCTCTGTCTTTTCTCCTGTCGTTTTATTTACACACATTTTATTTATCCATCTCTGAGATTTCTGCCAATGTCAATTTGTTCTGCCTGAATTATTGAAATTACATTTTGAACAATTCATCATCTTACTTTTACAGAATGTGCGTCCGTGTTCCTGAATAACCCACATCACTGCAAACCAGTCCAGTTGTTTACGATATAGCATCGATAATACACAAGAGATTAATTGAGCTACATCTGATCAGAGACCAACCAGTCATTATAACAAGCGAGTACAAAAGCAGAAACATAATCATTCATAAAATAGGAAATAAATAATGTTAAGAAAAGGCTGTTCAAACTGTTGCACATGTAAAATAAGTACAGTATTACACTAAGTAGTGGATTACACTATTTAATAGAGGAAATCTTAAGATTTTAGCAAATAAAATCAAAACCTTACACACGTCCAGACGTAAACGTCTCTTTTAGGTTATTGCTCTTTTGTTTTTTGTTTTTTTAGAATAATTCACAGTTCTGTTTTAAATACAGAACAAAACCTGGAAACAGCCGGCGTAAGCAGGATTTATACGTCTGCATCAAATCAACGCCACACCTTCACCTACGCTGCAGCCTGACGTGTACCATCCCAGAGATGTAACCACACATGGCGGCGACGCAGACCTCCTGTTTATTTACGTAAACTGAAAAGCATTTCCTTCTGTGGAAACAAAACTTGAAGTTACCTTTGTTTCACAGATTAGACTGTGAAGACAATAAATTCCCCACACACTGGCATTAAAGTCCTGTGTGTGATTGATCCTGGCTTCATAGGTGAAAACTCCGCTAGCTGCTAGGCTAATTTATACAATGTAAAATGCCATAGACTTGTGCTAATAATATTAGCATGTTGTATTTGGGGGGCAAATGTGTCCAGATAAAGACAAGTGTTTGTAGTGAAGCTGATTTGTGTTTGAAATTGTCTCTATTAAGCCATGTTTAATTTGTGTTTAATGTGTGTTTAATGTGTGTTTGATGTGCGTTTGATGTGTGTTTAATGTGTGTTTAATGTGTGTTTAATGTGTGTTTTGAGTCAGTCAGAATTCACAGAAACTGCACCGCCGACTAGTGTTTTGGAGGAGTGACGTCAGAGTATAGTATAAATGCTCAGTGCAGCACAGACCACATGCGTAGGCTCTGTGTAGAGCTACTATTCTACCAACTATTAATCCACCTGCACATGCAGGCCTTCATTAGTCAAACCACAGCGGTTGGCCATCAGGACCACAAACCTCCAACGAGCCCATCGGACCGATCGGGCGTCCTGTGGCAACAGCGCCCGTTACAACTGACCCGTAACATGTGGCCCAACTACAACTAAATTGTGGCTGAATTATTGATACAGTGGCGTCGGCCGCTTTGCAAGTGGGGGCATGAAAGGGAACCAACATGGGAATGGTCTGCTAATTTTATATGGGAGCCTCAGGGCACATTCCTCCCAGTGAAGACCAAACATATTGACATATGTGTGTAGGGGGAGAGGCTGTATATGATATCAGCTCAGAGCTGAAGCACAGAAATGGACAATGCGTCTCTCCACATGGAGCAGATCTGCGTCCACACGTCTGTCCTTTCTCTGTAAATACGTCCTCACAGTGTGTGAGCTGATGTGTGTGTTCGTCAGGGGGGAGGGAAAATGTATATAAAACCATTTTCTCTCCTGCTTTTGGATCCTTACAGCCAAAGTGTCTGTTTCACATTCATTTGTCAGTGTGATATCAATACTGTACGCAGAGACGCTGGGATGGATTGTGATGTATGGGATCAAGTCGTTTAGACGGGCAGAGCGGGGGGGGCGGGGGCAGTTTGTAGCTAAGCCAAGGTTGTTGACCGTCAGTGAGCTGGCCGGCTAATTTCTCCAGAAGTGTCCAAAAGCCTTTGTGTCCTCAGTGCACTTTTATTTCCACCTCTCTTGGAATTGTGATGACCGTGCCTCGGGGCGACAGAGACACCTTGAGGAGCGCCCACCTTTAAATCCGCTGCTCCATGACTTCAACCATGACCCCTCGCTGGAGGGATCCCTCAGGCGAGATTTAAACGAGCTCCCCCAGGTCCGCCGCGGCTCCTCCACCCACCGTCACGTTTTTAAAGACATTAATTGGCCCTCTCTGATGGTTGATTGTAAAAAATTATTTGAATGAAAAAGAGAAGATTTGGATAAATTGATGTAAAAACGTACATATGTGAGGAAATATGCCGTGACAGAGAAGGGCTGGAGTGTGACAGAAAGAGAAGGAATGCTGAGGCCCCCGCGACGCCATTTTCCTTTTCTCTTTCTCCTCATTCACACAATAAAAGAGAATCCCAGAGCTTAAAATGAAAAAGCACCTTCACTGTATCTACATGTCGTCACATTCCACCCTCTTTTTTCCTTTTAATTCTAATCTCATTTTTTTTCCAAATCTTCTTCTCTGGCGTTAAATACTATCGCTTACATTTGTACATTTCTCCTCTCTCTGCGTCTCTTCTGCTGTTATGGAGGACGAATGGCGAGAAAAGCATACAATATACAGGCTATTGATCCACGCCCATCACTGCAGAAAAAAAGTCAGTTCAGGGGGTGGGGGAACGGAGGGGGACTGGACACAGCGATCGATAACCTACTCTATCAGCCGTTTCCATGGCAACCGGCCGAGCAAGGACAGAGGGCTGCCATGCATTTTGCACCTGTCTATTTCATATACCTATTGTGATAATGAAAGTGTCAGGGAAACGAATGCAGAGGTGACGCGGGGCTCCGGCCCAGCGTCAACTTCCACAATTAAAGAAATTACATAAAGGTTAATAGCCTGCTGGGAAAAAGAGGTGAAAAATGGGAGCGAGGGCGGGGGCTCTGGGGGGATTTCGGTGACCTCCTCCTCTCCCTGATGTGGGTTGAAGGACGCTGGAAGGCAAACTAGGTTGCAGTAAGTCGGGTGCAAATCCGGGCGGCGGCATTCTGGGTTATTTTCAGAAAAACATGCACAGATGACTGTTTGATTCCTGGAAGTGCACGCAGCCTCTTTTGTGGTTGACCCCCAATTTGGAGGTCGAACAAGCCTGATCAATGTGCCGGCCATTAGCTCACGGTGAGCCACTGTGGCACAGGAGCAGAGAGATTCAGCAGGGTAGATACAGAAATGTGGCGAGCAGCGAGCAGGAGGGAGGGAGCGGCTGTTGGTCGAAGTTAGCCGCAGCGTTCTTCAGATCACAACCCAGCAGGCCGAGACACACAGACTATGAGGAGAACTTGACACCCAGACAATCAGTGAGTCTGCGTCTGTCTGACTGCGGTGGGCATTGAACTTCCAACCTCCTTTGAACCGGAGGCTCATTGGCTCCAGAGCAGCGGCGCTGAGCTGGGTCGGCCCTAAGTGAAGGGGATGGATATCATGATCTGGGGCCCGTGTTGATCATGTGCCGTATTGATCGCCAATCGAAACTACTGCTGAAAACGCAGGATTGAGGAGGAGAGTGAGAAAGAGAGTGGGAGGGAAGGCAATCAGCTGTGGCTTCTCGCTCTGGTCAGCGGGCCTGTATCAGGCTGCTGCGGTCACTGCAGACGAGGAAATGGCGGTTTCAGAGAGTGTTGTACGCCACGAGCGCGACACTTACATGCATTTGTTTTGAGGGTTCCCCCTCGTACTGCTGTATTCAGGTCGCATCGACGCCGCAGTCATGAATGACAAATCACAGACCGCGGTGGATTTGCTTGAATGGCAGCAGAGTGAAAGTCGAGCATGAGCGCAGCATGTCGGCGAGCGGCGAGCTGCAGCGCTGTGGACGACACAGCGGTTGTCCTCCAGCACCAGAGGCACTCTGTGTGTTGTGAGCTGTGACAGTGAGCTATTGACGGGCACGTGGCTCTGCAGTGTTGTTCAGGGGCCGCTGGCCACTGCGCTGACCTCTGACCCTGCCCATACACCGGCCACCATTGTTAGGGGAGGAGGAGGAAGAGGGAGTGCAGGGGGAGTAGATGACCCTTGGGCTTCTTGCCCCCCCCCCCCCCCCCCCCCCCCCCCCCCCCCCCCCCCCCCCCCCCCCCCCCCCCCCACACACACACACACACACACACACACACACACACACACTCCACCTCATGCCGATCAATGACAGTTTCATGTGGCTTCTCTGGGCCTGCAGTGACGTGTGTCCTATTGATTTATCGACATTACTCCAGGCAAGCGAACCCAGAAGCCCCCTCTCTCAGTAGGCAGCCAGGCTCCAGCCCAGCAGAGGCGCACCTCCCCCTGCGCCGGGTGGGCCCATGCCAAGTCATCCGACTGTACCAGGCTCTGTGGAAGCAGCAGCGCATTAGCTGCACACAGCCCCTCAGTATTTTCCTGTGGATGCATGTCTGCATATGTCACTGAGAATGCTTTTAGGCGTCGCCCCCTCCCTCCCTCCCTCCCTCCCTCCCTCCCTCGGCCCATCCAGTTCCTGCCTGTCCCCCCCTCTTCTCTCCTGCACTCCATGGGACATGTAATGGGGACAATGAGTGAGACACCCTGGCACTCACAACACATTTACTGTCGCCTCCGATTTCCAGAGGCGACTATTCCACTTTTATGGTTAAAAGGTTCTTTTCTTTGCTCTGTGTCAATGTCATGCCTCTGTGGCCATGGCCCATCCTCGTGGCTATTGCTCTCATCTGCCCCTCTTCCTATCTTTTACAGGGGTGGGGGTGCGAATCAGACAAGCCCATCCTTTTACAGTCTGCCCCCCCCTCCGCCCCCCCAGGCTCTCCTGTGTCCAGTGAAAGGCCAGTGGACTCGGCGAGAGGAGGGGTAGAGGGCAGCTGGACACTCCCCGTGGCCTGGCGAGCTGCTGATGGGGGGGGCGATCCAACACCATTAGGACTGCTGCGATGGCAGCTGGCCCTAAAAAAGGAGGGGGAGGAGGGGGGTCAGGGGGGCTCAGAGATCAGTGACCTGGCCACAGTGTCCAGCTGGGGGGTCATTTCACGGCCCACCTCCGGCCACGTGCTGGATGACCATCTGGGGATCTGCCAAACCCCCCGAACACAGGCAGCAGCAGCATCTTAGTGGCCACAGAGATGAGCAACAACAAAAGTCAAGAAATCTGTCAGCCTGATCTGGAGGGGGGGGGGGGGGGGGGGGCACTGCAGCTGCCTGTTGTTGTTTGGCATCAAGTGCAGAGCTCATCTGCTGTTTAATGCAATGCATTGAGTTTCTCTCCATCAGCTGACGTTCAAACTAAATGCTCACTAAGGATGTTTTTTAATACACTTTATATTTTCTGATTAATTGTTTTGTCTATAAAACATCAGAGATGAGCTCACGATGTCCTCAAACTGCTTGTTTTGTCCAACCCCAACAATATTCAACTTAATATGATTTAAACTCAGAAGAAAATCTCACGTTTGAGAAGAAACAACCAGAATATGAACAAAAAAACTTCAGACACTTATTTTTTCCCGAGTTTCATTTGATAAGACAGACCTCGATCACACCTCGTCCTCCAGCAACCAGAGTGTGTTTGGTTCAGAGCTGCAGACAGGCCAGAAGAAAAGTATAATAACATGAAGAGTTTCCTGTCATGACAAGATATTTTACAGGCTTTCTTTTTATGTGAGAAACTTTTCTTGTTAGAACAATTTACGTTTCATATTATTACGTGATAACATATTGTTATAATGTGACACTCATGTTTTAAAGAGCTTCACTTTATAATAATAACTGTTTCAAATTCTGTGAAACCACGATGTCTTTCATTTTATCATCAGTCAGAATGATCCTTACTGTTGGTTGAACAAATGTTTTATTACTATAACTGAACCTTGAAACATTTTGTTGATGAAGTCTGTGTAAAAAATCTCCTCTTAGAAAATAACTCAAATAAAGATTCAACGTCCAGTTGATTTTTTTTTTTTTTTCCAGGTTTGTAGATAAGCAAACGAACACACACAGTTCACCTTAAAACTGGTGTGTCGCTGCAACCCTGATTATAACAAGATACATAATGTTTTGTTATGAGAAAAGTGTTCTTGTCATAACAAGACGTTTTTTCACATTTTATATTTTCATTTTTAAAGGAGAAACTTCTCATTATAACAGTTTACTTCTTTCTCTTCTTACAATGTGAAACCTTTGACGTGATCACATGATAACTGTTAAAATGTGAAACTGATGTTTAAATGAGGAACGGCTGCATTAAGGAATAAACCTGTTATTATGTCAAACGTTTCATGTTATAACAGATTAATAAGTGTTTGTTATAAGAAAAACTTGAAGTTTCTTGAAATCTTCTTGAAGTCTTCATCCACAGCCTCTTAAATCTATTCCTCCTCTTCCTCTCTCTGTCATTTTTGTTTTTCTTGTCTTTTTCTTTTTGTTCTTGTTCTCTGAAAAGTGTCTTTGAATATCCAGAGAATCGCTCTATAAAATCCAGTGTATTATTATCATTATTATTATTATTATTATTATTATTATTATTATTATAATTATAACATGAAGACATCCTGTAAAAATATGAAAAACATTTTGTTACAACAATAGGAAACTTGTTATGTTTCCACCTGATACTGATGAGTTTGTTCTCTGGCCTGAAACACTTTAGACGATCTCACTGATTGATTGATTGATGAAGATGATGATGAAGATTGTTTCTCCATCACAGAAATTTGACTCATCAATGAAGTGATTAGTTGAACCAATGTTTCTGTATTCTGATGATGACTACAGCTTAAATATCTGTTGGACTGTACTGCAGAAAGGTGTGTGTGTGTGTGTGTGTGTGTGTGTGTGTGTGTGTGTGTGTGTGTGTGTGTGTGTGTTGAGGGGGGGTGGGGGGGTGACTCTGCAGACCAGATGGACCTCCAGATTCTCTTTTAGCTGAGCCGTTCAGTTTGATGGCTCTGATCGGAGAACAGATTAGCACTGGTTTGTTGTCAGTGCTAACCTCACCCCTCCTCCTCCTTCTCCTCCTCCTCCTCCTTCTCCTCCTCCTCCTCCTCCTCCTCCCCTTCTTTCTTCCTCCTCCACCCTGTGTCCTCCCCCATCCTTTCATCATCCTCTCCTTCTCCCCGAGCCTTCTGTCTTAAACTGTTTAAGGTGATCAAATTGTGCCCATCCTCCCGCCGTGGTCGGAGGGATCAGGGGTTGCTGACCCCGGCCTGATGGTGCAGGCTGTGGAGGAACCTCCGTAATAACCAGATCGGACCTTCTTGATGTTTCTATGAGCTTAAGAGGTCTGTGTCTTTATTTTGGGGGGTTCTGTAATCCCTTTAACATTTATCATTGTTCTGCTAATGAAAGTGATCTTTGCGTTCATGTCTGATAGGTTTCTAATTAGATTCACATAGACCCGTGTGGAAATGATCCAAAGGATGAGCCGAGGCAGGATCGGAGCCCGAGTTATTGCTCTCAGAAACACCAGAGTGCTGAAAGAAATTCATAAATGTGGTGGCGGGTGGGGTGGGCTGCAGTTGTGCACCAGTGTAATCTTTGGTCAGCACTTCTTCATGGCCGATACGGTGATAGGAACGAAATCCTCTTCTGAAATTTGATTAATTGCTGTCTCTCCGCCTCTCAATCCAAACATTGGTGGAAATGGAGGCCGGTTGACAGGACAGATACATCAGCCTGGAGAGCTGCGAGCCCCTGGCAAGCAGAGGCATTTCTTATCCTGTAACAGGATATCCACATACAGCGAGGTGTGGAAAAGTGAGAACTGCATCGTCTTCATTTGGCCATAACAAGGGAGAGGGGGAGGAGGAGTGTGAGGAGGGGAGAGGAGGGGAGGGGAGGGGGGAGTCAGCCAGCCAGCCAGGCAGGCAGCTCGCTAGGTTGGGCCGAGGCGTATCGATTGATTTCCCAATAGCCTCTGGTCCATGAGCGGCGAACCCTGGCCCCGGTTGCTAGGTGACCACACCGTCCAAGATGGAGAGCGGGGTGATGAAGGGTGACAGCAGCTCTGAGGGTCAGCGGGGCCACTGGTCATTCTGCAGCCCCTCTGGGACGCTCCGGACATGCAGATAATGCAATGAAACTGGACCTGAGCTCGCAGGGAGAGACGAGCGGAGCTGGAACACAGAGAGACAATATCGAAGAGGAGAGCGTCGTCCTCCATCTTTGTTTCACCCGCCTGTGATCAATGCACAGCCTGCGAATGGCGTTCAGCTGCACGTATGTTCATGACATACATTTCAAGCAGCTGCCGGATCAGTTTTATGGAGATCGCGTGAGGTTTCACCTCGTAGAGTTTTCCGCAAAATTAAATTCCCTGAAAAATATTTATGACACCGATGTGATTTCAGAGGGGTCGTTGGCCATATATGAAAATATTGATTTGACAAACAAAGGGCTGTTCAGATGGTCATTGTCCAAAACATATTGCCTAAATTTGAAGATGAGGGATATCGTCTTTTTACAATCACAGTAAAAACACGCCGCTGCAGCACCAAAGCAATTTACTCAAATGTTCAATTTACTAAATCGCAAAAGAGGTCAAGAAATTTATTGTCACACTTCTGTCAAAATAAATATGCAGCTCTGAGTCCTGAGGCTCCACACAAAGGAGGGAAATTGTTCATTTAGGCGTTTGTATAATAGAATTAAATGCAGTGCAGAAATAAAGTGCTGTATTTATATTAATGACACATCTAAGCGTTTATAAAAATGACAAACTGAACATCTTACAGCTTTTTATTAAGGTATGAGTCATGACAAGACCTCTCCTCATAAAATATATATATATATATTCTAACTCATATATTCTTCAGTTTTAAACCATCAGCTGGTGAACAGCAGAGTAAATGCTCAGTGAGCGCAGAGTTCTCTCAAAGCCTCGCTGATCCGAAGCGTACAAAAGAAAAATACAGTAAACATGAAGTGGCCATAATCTATATCACATATTCCACAATGATACATGATACCGTAGCGCTTTTCTACATATCGATTGTTCCACTGTGCCAGTGAAAAATGATACGGAGGGCAAAAGAGAAGAAGAAGAAGCAGCAGCAGCAGGAGGAGGAGGAGGAGGAGGAGGAGGAAAAGAAGAAGAGGGGAGGGGGGTGGATATAAACTGGGAGACAAATGTAAAAGGATCTACATCACACTGTAAGCTGTGCACTAAGAGAGAAGTTACCAGAAGGCAAAAAAGCAGCAGAGAAGGGGGTGGGAGGTTTTGTGTGTGCGTCGGGTTGAGGGTCACGGGGAGAAACCCATCCAGTCGGCCCTGAAAGGCCACCTTGCATTCTGGCTGTTGCTTGTGTTCTTCCTGTATGAAGGATTTCCCTTTATCCTGTGCCATGCCTCTCATGTCCTCCTCAGAAGGAGCCTGAGCGTTTTCATGTCTGTTGGAGTTCCATATCCCGAGGACGGAGGACTTATGTGTCTCTGTGTGCGCCTGTGTATTTTCCTCCCTCCTATCTATTAATAATATTGGGGAGAGAGAGACAGGGAGATAGAAGTGGATGTTTGCTTTGGTACAAGGCGAGATGTTTCTCTGTTTGCAGCCCTAAGCTGTGCGAGTATTCAGCTCTTAAATATTCCCTTCCCTTGTGACTCCAAACTATCTCTCGCCCTAAAGGGCTGCATGGACCTCCCTGGCCAAATATCAACATACCTTTAACAGCAACTGGCAACCGAATTTTTCAGATGGGAGGATTTAGGGCCTGGACGGCTGCAGAGAGAGGGAAGGAGGAGAGAATGGAAGGGAGGAAAAGTACAAACTGAATTGTGTCCCGAACATTTAGGAAACCATCATTTGGTTCAGAAGATTGTAATGTTTGGCCCCAAGGACTCGTGCATGGCAGGAACTGAAAACCTTGACAAGTTGGCTGCGTGTTTTAACTCGTCTGCCAAAAATCCTGGTGTCATTTTTGATTCTGACCTCAGCTTTGAGAAACAAATCAGCTTGACGGTTCGATCCACTTCCCTTCAGCTGTGGACAAATTCCAAGATCCAGTCTTTCCTCTGGCCGCCTGATCTGGAGAAACGTTTCCACGCCTTTGTTTCTTATTGTCAAGACAACTGGAATCATGTAGTGCACTGCACTCCTTATATGCTGATCAGTCTCCATGTCCCGGCTCGTTCAGAATGCTTCTGCTCGACTCCTCGCTGGCGCCAAAAAGAAAGAGCTTAATCCCTGAGCCGGCCTCTCTGCGTTTGCTTCCAGTGCAGTATTGATTTGAAAATCTTACTGCTTGTTTTTTTGGGCACTCGATGACCTCTCTGACCTTTTCAGACCTCAGATCTGCTCCAGGTCTCGTCCTCAGACCTGAAGCTGCTGCATGTTTGAAACTGAAACCAAAACGTCCTCAAAACTTAACACCGAAATCATCATATGTCCCACGTTACAGTGAAATTAATCTTTTGTCTTTGAATTCTGAAACTGATGACTTCTGTCGTCCACTGGCATAAAATTATTTGGTTCATGTGTGAAACTCTGTGTTGGAAGATGACCGACATCACAGCGAGCCGCTCTCATTCTGCCTCAGAGTCTTTTTCCACATGTAGGCAGCTCATTCAGGAAAACCTGGAAAAGTCATGAAATTCCACATTCTGATTTTTATGAAATTAGTAAAATCCTGATTTTCTTCTTAATTTTTCCTTCTCCAGGTTCCACCTCTCCCAACCTATAAACTCCTGCTGGCAGGACATCTGTTTGAATTTAGTTTGAATCTGACATAAAATGAATAACATCACACAAGAGGAGCGAGAAAAACAACTGACAGTGATTTTGCATAACTCCATACCTGCGTCACTAAATTGTGTTGCATTATTGTGATCAACATATTCTCACAGAATCCTATGAATTTGTGCCCATGAATGACGTTACGAGGTTCGGATGAGGAAAAGAAACCCTGAGGTTCACTCAAAGTTCACACAGATCTGAACACGTGACTCCAGGGGGGAAGGTCCTGGGCAGAAGTCTGTTTTTTTGTTCTTTGTTTACCGCCATCAGCGCCTTGGTCATGTGATCGCATCCTTTAAAAAATACATAGGATATGTATGACTTTGGGTGCACTGCGCTTTGTAGGAATACATGCAAAATATTTGTGAGAACGGCTTGTTGAGATGAAGAGACTGACGTAGGCCTCAGACGTTCAGGTGTCACTGGGAGCATCGATACACACTCAGAGGCAGTTTGACGATATGCAGCGTTGTTTTATTGCAAACCAAACCGTCTGCTGCTCCGTGTCTGCAGACCGCCATCAACAATAATAATACAGTTAACATCTGGAGTAAAGTAGACGACCGAGTTCTGTTTCACCATTTCTGCCTCTTTGTATTTTTGCTGCAAAGAACTGAACTGCATTAAAATTTTGTCCTTGAAAATGTGAGGTGACCCTGTGCGGACTTTACTGTGTGAAATGCAAATTTGGAAATAAATGTTTCATCTGAGGAGACGCTGGGTTTTCTCCACCTGGAGCACTGGGCCACGTGTGCTCAGCCAGACTATCATCACCCATGTTGTTGTTCACAGGCAAAGGCCCACACACACCAAACTGACTTCAGAGAACTGGCACCACCAAAGCCGACTGTTGCGCTGCCTGACGTTGCCAGACCTCGGCCAAAAAGTTGCACAAGAACACACCGAAAAGACTCCAGCCAACAGCCAATCAGCTCGTCCGTTCTGCCCCTGCTGAGAGGAAGTAACTCTCTCTGTATTCATCATTGAAAAAGGGAAACAGGAAGAGCGTCTTGATGCTAGTTAGCCAGTTAGCCCATGAACAACACAATCAGAGCATATTTACCGTGCGCCAGTGAACAATAACACAAACCATCAGGAAACGTTTCTGCTACAGAGAAAAATAATCTGACCTTATGGAACAAGTTGGTTTGGTCTCACTCCCTCTGGACTTTAGCTCCTCCTTTACTCACTGACGCTCCTCTGCTCCTCACCTGAGCTCAGCTGACTGTCACCGACAGGCTCCAGCACAGATTCAACAGGCGGAATCAGCCACAAAATAGCCGACGAGGGGCAACGGTGCAGGACACACTGCAGAGACTGAGGCAACACATGCTCACTGACGGCCCAACATTGACCAACAGCTGATCGTTGATTTGGTGTGTCAGAGAAAACACAGCAAATCCTCTACTTCAGGCCCCAACAGAACATCAGGCCAGCTGTTCACAGCCAGGCCGTCGTCACCCATGTTGCTGTTGACAGTTCAGGTTCGGGGCAGACGACGGTCGTGGTTAAAAAGAACCAGTGACGTCTGTTGGTGAGAAACATCTTCAGAGCCTCACACTTTACTGACCCCTCCATCAGACCTCAGCTCCGCGTGCACCACACGCTCCCTCCACCTTCACTCCTGATGTCATTTGCATGGTCACAACACGACGTCTGCGGAGGCAGCGCTGCAGCTTCTCTGTCGAAGGGAAACACAAAGGAAAAGGAAGCTCTGCTGTGTCCTCCGCTCTGAGGACGAGGAGTGTCCCCACACCTGAAACCTGCAAGTCTCAAAGGCCATTTTTAATCCTCAGTATTGGACCTCAGTGTGTGTGTGTGTGTGTGTGTGTGTGTGTGTGTGTGTGTGTGCTGTTTTTAAATGTGCTCTCTAAATAAAGTGACTTGTCTAAATGAGCACTGAGGGCCCTGCACCCAACACAGTCCTCCAGCTGTGTGTTTGTGTGTGTCACTCAGTGTGTGTGTGTGTGTTTAGCAGCGGAGAGCGAGGGGGAGGTGGATGGAGATGGTATCAATCGCCAGGCCAGGCCATTGAATGTATTGATTAGTTACCTTTCTTATTAACATGCTGATTAAAGAGAGAAGGGAGAGAGAGAGAGAGGGAGAGGGAGTGAAAGAGAGGCGGACGAGGCTGCACACACACACACACTCCTCGCCTCGCCTCGGACGGACGGACGGAGAGGAAGCAGCAGCCGCCGCCGAGAAACAGAGCAGGATGCAGAGTGGATTTAACAGCCGAGCGGGGAAGGAAGATCAGGGAATAATTGGGAAGAGGAGGAGAGAAGGAAGCAGGATGCAAGAGAAGAGGAGGAGGATGAGGAAGAGGAGGAGGAGGAGGAGGGGGGTGGATGCAAAGAGAGGGGGGGGGGCGACCTGACTGGAAAACCAAGGAAGGAAAAGAGAGAAACCCTGCTGCCTTTGATCCCCCACCGAGTTACTGACTGGCTGGAGAGACTGACACACACTTTTCTGCTGTGAGACACACACATTTACACCCACACACACCTGCACCCTCACTGCACACACACACACACACACACACACACATTCTGTGAGGCTGACAGGCCGAAGCAAAAGCATGCATTAACAGAAAACAGCTTGCTGTGTGTGTGAGTGTGTGTGTGTGTGTGTGTGTGTGTGTGTGTGAGATCAATATGTAGGTGCTTTTTAAACTGTACTTTTATCAGTGAGTGACCATGTTAAACAGCGTGCGGTGAGGGATTTCTTGAGATGCACGCCAAGGTTTTCCGAGAAAAGCGTTTTTTATTCTGAGAGGGAGCGCAGGGCGTGATGGGGGGGCAGAGGATGCAGACTTGTTTATTTGTATGTTTGTATCGAAGCGTTTGAGTGGGTGTGTCTGCATGTTTGAGGAGGAGGAGGAGGAAGAGGAGGAGGAAGGTTTCAGCAGCAGCAGAGTCAGATCTGTGCATGTTGTGTGTAACAGCAGTGTGTACAGTGTGTAGTTCAGTCACTGTTAGTGTAACTACTGCTGCGTGTAACGTGCAGCAGCTGCAGCAGCAGGCCTGGTGGTGCACGTTGGCGTGCAGGCCTGGTGGTGCACGTTGGCGTGCAGGCCTGGTGGTGCACGTTGGCGTGCAGGCCTGGTGGTGTTCATCTGGGGCGTCATGGGGGGAGAAGTGGGCCTGATTAGCCAGGGCCTCAGTGAGAGGGGCCAATGAAGAGTTTGGCTTTATTTAATTTTTTTTTTCTAATTAGTGCCATCACTAAATTAACTTTGATTGCACAGATCAGGTGAAAGAGTGACATAAACACAGTTTAAGTTCTCTGAGGCCTGTCTCACCCCTTAAAAGGTGTGAAATGGTTTAGTCCGCTCCTGCACCAGGATGTGTGTGTCAACACAGCAGAGTGAGTGACAAACGTTTTTCTCCAAGAAATGTAAATCAGGGTTCCAAAAAAAGAGCATAAGGAAATTGACTTGATTTATTTTAAACTAAATTAAATCACAAGGTGTGTGTTTGAGAAGATGTGCGGAGGAGCAGGGGCCCCACAGAGGCTGCTCACACACAGGGCCCAGGATCCAGTGTTACGCCCCTGTTGTTCATTTATCTTATTTCTAATGTGTGTTTTTAATGTGAACTGCAGACGTCTCACTCTGCTCAGGTTTCAAAGTCTTAATTAGAAAACTGTGTCTGATTTATTTTAATGAAAGCAGCTTTTTAAATTAATTTCCTGTCGATATGAACCTGCTTCATTTTATTTGATCTGAAATGAATAATAATAATATTATTTCAGCAGAGTCAGATGTGAGAACAGGCAGTGTGAACGTCTGCTGTGTCATTTGGTTAAATTCAGATTAACTCCTGATGTTAATTTGCTTGTTTAAAATTAATCTTTGAAAAATGACCCAGAAAATTGATTTTTTTTTTTTCTCAAACCATTTTTTTCTGCATTGCAAATCTGTGTCAGGAACCAAACACGGACACAATGCTGCAGATTATATTCATGGTCGTCATGTGACATCATGTTTGGTTTTCAGTTAGATAAAAATAAAATGGATGAATCATCAGTGGTGGTGTTCGGCCTGAGCGTCCGAGGCTTCAGCCCCGAATGTTTTATGAATAACCTCAGATCTAAACAGGCTGCATGTGTCTTTATAAAATAAGAAGAGGCCTAATAATATTTTTTATAAAGCCCCAGATCTCATAATGTGTCATTTTCTTAATGCTGGAAAATAATATCAATATATCGTTGATCAAGATCAAGTCTTGGGTCATTTAACCAGGACATGTGTCAGTCAGATAATGTTGCAGCTGGTGGAGCTTATTTTAAATGTTTTATACACTGCTGGCAGATTAATCTGTAATTACACACCATCATTTATTCGTTTATAATATTTTGTCTTAATAATCTGAGTCTTCAAAATAACGAAGCAAAGCAGATGAATAAATGTAAAAAGTTAATTATTTCCCTCTGAGATGTGGAAGAGTTTAAAGTGGAAATACTGGAGTTCAAGTACCTCAAACAAAATATTGTGTTTCTACTAAACAACAACACTAATATTTCTAACATCACTATTCATTAATTATCTGGAAAATAACATTTAAAAAAGTATAATTAAGATGCTCAAGTGCATAAGAAACAGGGATCATCTCAGAGTCATGGAAAACCTGGAAAAGTCTCACAGTCACATTTTCCAGGCCTGGAAAAGTCATTGAATTAGTAAAAATCATTGAACATTTTGAAAAGGTCATTGAATTTTAATGTGCGTAATGAAATTGTCACAGTGATCCTCTGCGTCCACGTCATGTGACATAACAACAAATTTATTTTCTGTCGCCGTCGACGAAACGTTGTGATGTTTGACGATGTCACGTTTTGTTTACCGTCATGTATATTTTTCATTTCTGCATCTCCTCCTCTGTGTCCACGATGTTTGAATACAGTTTGAATCTGATATGACAGAAAAACATCGGCAGGTTGAGCAAGATACAATAATTACTATGGGTCCTTGAAAAGTTCTTAAATTACGTCCATGAAAATGTGTTTGAACCCTGAATAAGCATCAATAGAGCTTGTTTGTATAATGAGTTTGCAAGGAGGCCCCCAGAGGTCTGGGCTCAGGGCCCCAGTGTCCTCACGTCCTAGAGACGCCCCTGTTAATCATCATCAGTCATTTTTGGAGTTATAAATTATTAGTGTTTAATAATAATAATAATAATAATATAATAATAATAATAATAATACAGATAAAATAATTACAAAATAAAAGAAAACACGCTCAGTTTGAGGTGAGGGAAATAAAAGCAGCATTTCAGGCTGTAAATCTGAAAATGTGTCTCATGTTGTTTTTTAAAACTTCACCTGCAGGACTCCACTCCTCCTCTTCTTCCTCCTCTTCCTCCTCCTCTTCCTCCTCCTGCAGCTGCTGTCTGATGATGATGATGGTGGTGATGATGATGGAGCTCACTAATTGTTGAACTTTTAAGAACTTGTAATGAGCTGTGACCCAGAGCTCAGAGAGAGAGAGGAGCAATAAACTCAGAGAAGTTGGAACTTATCGACCTTTGCTCCCCCTCGGCTCCATTTTGCATAAATTAAATCCTCTTCCTTCCCGCGCCGTCTCGAGCCGCCACATAATTTCATTTGCATAAAGAAAGCGGAGCCAATTATAAAGCGCACATTTACATTTTATATGAAAAACAGTTGTAGGGCAAATAGGAGGCTGATTAAAATGCACGGATCGATACTCGCGTCTGTGTGTTTGTATGTGTGTGAGCGCGCTCAGGCCGGACGCGCGCTCACACACATACAAACACACACTCAATGAAGAACTATAAAAATAAATTATAGAATGAAATATTTTATTTTCATAAAAGAAAAAAAAACCCTGCAGCAACATTGACAGCATTTTATTTATTTATTCCAAAGAAAAAACCTCATTAAGTAAATACTCAGAAACATTTCCCCTCGTGTGAAGTTTGATTGTTGCAGGTGAAAATAGTTTTATAGAGTTTATGTTATTTGTGCTGCTGCTGCTGCTGCTGCTGCTGCTGCGGCGCGTTATTGGCTCATCTGCACACGAGGCGAATCCAGTGAATTAAACGAGTGCATTTGCATTAATCCAGATATGATCGATAATAACATTATTCACGCTGCGAAGTCAAGTTCCACATCGCGGCGTACACGATCATTACTGCAACTAAAGCTGCAAATAATAGAGGAAAATAATGTGATTATCATTCAGTCACTGCTCCCAGTCTGCAGCACACACACACACCACACACACACACACACACACACACACACACACACACACACACACACACACACGGGGACACTCACGGCTTTGCACATCACATTATTTATTTTAAAAGGAAAGTGTTTTATTATTTTAGTCTGATAAAACATCTCACACCTGCTGCAAAATAATAATCAGCCATCTGCGGAATGATTCACTCATTATAATATTACATGATGCTTAATGTTCATTTATTTACCTCTGACATAAAGTGAGGATTTAAAATACGTTAAGGAGCTGTGTGTGTGTGTGTGTGTGTGTGTGTGTGTGTGTGTGTGTGTGTGTGTGCAGCAGGCCACACGCTGTTAATGCAGATCCTGCAGGCCTGCAGCTTCACCGCCGTGTTCACATGAAACCATTAAAAATAATCATAAACAGATCCATTGAATCCTGTTGATGATTTAAATATTAATGTTTCCTCACAGATCAGATGAGACTTTGCTTAAACTCATAATGATCCATATTAATGTCTCACACACACACATTAACACACACACACACACTCCGTCCTGCAGCTGCGCGTGAGCCTCTCAGGTGAGCTCATATTAAATGTGTTATTATTATTATCATTATTATCAGTTTTATTATTTGGGTTCATTTTCCCTCCTGCAGGTGTGATCCGGTAAAATTAATTCAGGTATCGATTATTCACATGGTGATCTGTGCAGCGCCGGGTCTCGTGGTAATAATTGATTTTATCGATTGGTTAGAGATGGGAAGGAAATAAAAAAGAGGGGGAGCTGACAACCAGAAAAAGGAAGGAAAACAAACACAGTGTCATTATGATAGATTTTACAAGTATTTATTTTAAACGAGATTACTGTTAAAATGTTAAACAGGCAGAACACAAAAATACATTCATGCATTTTCTTAAAAAATGGAAAAAAATAATTTTCCCTTTTGTTTATTTTCTATTTTTATTTACAAAAACACACATAAACAACATATACAGTAATTTAAATATGGTCAGAGAAAAATAATTTCCACTGATACACACACTGATAATCCAGCATTGTGAGCTGCTGTTTATAATAAATCTCATGAGGACAAAATAAAGATTTCAATACTGAGACACTTTAAACAGTGAAGCTCTAAATAAAGCTAGAAATAAAATATAAATGATGGTTATTATTATTTTATCAGAAATCAGATGAGGATTTGTTGCAGGTAAGTTTTCACTTAAAATGAATTTGCTTTGGTTTTTGATCAAATATCATATGAAGAAAAATAAAAATGAGGCAAAGTGCTGCAACACATAAAAACTTAAATATTGAAAAGAAAAAAATGAAGTAAAAATGCAAAGATGATTTTAAAAGGTATATTATAACACAACATTAATATGTAAAATATAAATGTTATGGAATCAGCTGCAGGAGGTGCAGAAATATTAATATAAGAGGATGTGAAACCTCCAGAGGAGCATCACACTGTGATGTCAGTTTAACACATTTTTAAATCTTATAATTGCAGAGTTGAACTTCACACCTGCAGCTGCACAAATAATCTTCACTGCAAAACTTTTATATTAAAAACAAAAGCTGAAACGTCACAAAGTGAAACACCTGCAGCAGCTGCTCAGCTCACTTTAAATAATCAGACGCTCTTTTTAATTTACTTTTGCTTTTAAATAAAGTTTTAACAGAGCAAAGAGGCGCCCAGAGAAATGAAGATGTTGTTACCTTTAAGCAGAAATTTAAGAATGAGCACGAGGACAAACAGGTGTGCAGATGGACTCAGAGAGAGAAGTGTGGACATGTTGGACATCACACCTCACAGCTGACCCGAGGCATCACGGGAAACTAAATACATGTATTTATTTATTTCAGAGACTTTGAGAGAGGCTGTGAGCAGGTGAAGCTGCAGCTGCTCATGTTCACTTAGAACATCGTGTCTGAGGCAGCAACACCAACAACAAGTGAAACTGCAGCAAATATCAGTGAATAATAATAATAAATAAATAAAAATACACCTGATGGAAACGTTTTGTTTGTTTTCAGTTTTCAGAGACACGATGAACACGTGAGGTTTTATATCTGCAACATATATTCAGATTTATTTATTTATTTACAGATATTTTCCTGCTGAAGCTTGTTTACAGAGTTTGTGACGTTTGTTGAACGAGATAAAAACTTCTGTTTGCTTTTCAAAATAAAAGCTGAAATTATGTTGACTTGTGTTTTATATACATGTGTGTTTGTGTGTTTATATGTGACAATAAATGAGACGTGAAATTAACCTGTTTTTGTGTTTTGTGTGTATTATGGTGTGTGTGTGTGTGTGTGTGTGTGTGTGTGTGTGTGTGTGTGTGTGTGTGTGTGTGTGAGTGATTAAATAATGCATTGGAGATTAGGTGAAAACAAAAACGACCCAAACCTCTGCAGCAGCATCACAACATGGCGGCTACCAGCCTAGTTTCTTCTGGAAGTTAAATGTAATAAATGTAAATGTAAATGTAAAAATAATAATAATAATACAGTTTTATTTTCTTCTTCAAATGAAAACATGAAATTCACCTTAACGCACTGATTCTCTTCTTCTTCTTCTTCTTCTGTCATTTAGATTCTTTTTGTTTTTCCGCAGTTGCAAACAGGAAGTCAATATCTCATTCAAAACTGCAGCCGTGCGCGCGCGCTCCATCTGTTATCATTAAGCAATAAGTGATGACGTTTAGACGCTGATTAAACAGCAGATTTGAGGTGTGAAGGCCCGGATGTGTGTGTGTGTTTGTGCTGTTGCTGCAGCTGCAGCTCGGGACGTCTTGCAGGGCGCCAACACACACACACACACACACATGCGCGTCCACGCTGCAGAACACACCGAGCTCCTGATCAGGTTCATAATAAATATGAATATGTGAATATTGTCTCTTCCTGTCACTCCTTCATCACCACGAGACAAACACACTCCTCTGAGCTGCTCTGTTTACTCTGCATGGCCACTTTAAGGTCACAGCGATGTCCCCTGACCTCTGACCTCTGACCTCCTCCAGTGGCTGCCTGTAATATCGGTTTGACGCGCGTCCCTGAGGATGCCAGCATCAGCTAAATGGTTCAAATGTGAACACGCTCAGTATTGGCTTCAGATTAAAAGCTCACAGTCACTGTGCATGAGCGCTGAAGATAAAGAGCTGCACAGTGTTTATGGATATATGGTGAGCTGAGCTCATTGGAGCTCATTGTGCACAAATTCATCAGTTAAAAATAATTTATTTTCCATCATAACTCCTGATAATATTTTAGATCATCTGTGTGTGTGTGTGTGTGTGTGTGTGTGTGTGTGTGTGTGTGTGTGTGCTGGCAGAGCGGGGCCCGGGGCCCGGGGCCGTGAGCGCCCCGCCGGGTGTCGCTCTGCAGCTCCAGTGTCAGCCTCCCTTCTCGGATTTTCCAGCCACAGAAGGTGAACTTTCACCCCGACCTCCAAAAGGACCTTTTATTTTCGCTCTGTAGCCGTTGACCATTTTACCTCCAGCTACTCGCCATCCAAACACGCATCCCTCCGTGCTGGCTGCGCGCGGAGCGGATCGATAGGGCAGCATCTGCTCCGGGAAGCCGGCGGTCCCACACCGCGCACCGCTCCGCTGTTTCCAAACGCCAGAACTGCTCATCTCTGAAAATTAAACTGACAGACAGATATGATTAGTATGCGCTCTGCCTCCTGCCTCTGACCGACTGTCTGTGCGTCTCTCTCTGAGGCCGGCGCGCGCGCGCAAACACGCGCGCACAGGCCTGAGCATGGAGACTACATGTATATTTATGCTCCTCACATGCACGCACAGGCGCCAGTAAACAGACACCAACGCGCGCGAGCATGCATGCACTGAAATCTGCACAGGTGCACGTGCACGCCCTCACACACACACACACACACACACACACACACACACACACACACACACACACACACAACATGCTGATCACATGTTAGACGCAGATTCAGACGCGCATATTGCTCAGTAAATTTACACAAAGTGACACTAAGTGGATTCTCTCACACGTGCACGCACACACGAGCACGCGCTGCCAGCAGCCCGGGCCTGCAGCGTGTCTGCAGCAGCAGGTCGAGGGTCTTTAGGAATAAAAAGGGTCGCATTGATCTTGTTGAGGGACTTTCCAGACTCAAGTGTTGGCGGTGTGAGTGAATGGAGGCGCGCGCTGAGTGCTGATTAAGAGCTGCGAGAAACACGAGCGTCACTTGACAGCATTTATTCCTGAAAGGTGTCGCGAGACGAGTCAGAGAGAAATAATGTAAAATCCTTCAGGAATGTTTGGCGCTAAAAATAAAGGAATCCAGGATGAGGCCTGGTGGAGAGCGCGCGCACAGCAGAGTGCACGTGGGCAGGGTGTTTTTTTTCCTGGAGTCAAATTTACATAGTTATATATTCACCTTTATTTCCTTTAAAATCATCTCAGCCCTGCTGTGATGTTAGAAATTAAACTCTGTGTGTGTGTGTGTGTGTGTTATACCCCGTCCCATCTCCACCTCACACACACACACACACTTCGCAGCATCACTTGTTCCAGGAAACAGAACAAACCCACATTAGCTGCAGTTTGTGAAAATCCATTGATGAGCTCCAACACGAGCCGAGAGCAGGGTGTGCGCGCACAAATCATAAGTCGTGCATGCAATCAGCTGAAGAAGGCTTAACCTGTGGGGTTATGAGAAAGGGAGCATCTCCACCTCCACACCTCCCCCGCCCCGTCACCCCTCCCTCCCTCCCTCCCTCCTCCCCCCCGGAGAGAAAGGGTTAATTGGAGTAGGAATTTCATCGCACATCTGTCAGATTTTTAAGGCCGTGACGCACTGAAAGCAGAGAGTCAATGTGAGCAAGGGGGAGGAGGAGGAGGAGGAGGAGAAGGAGAAAGAGTTGGTGGTGAGATCGATGAAGTGGCAGGCAGAGGGAGGAGGAGGAGGAAAATCTCACGAGATAATGAAAGAAAAAGAGGAGAGCTGCTAGTGGAGAAAAAAACGAGGCTAGACCCGGAGATTTTTTGGAGTGGAAAACAAAGACCGAGAAACGGGACCGAGCAGAGCGGGAGAGAGCTCGGTGTGCAGCCGCAGATGGTTTTTGCACTCTGCTTTTGGTGAATGTAGCACCCCGGGGCGCAGCGGAGCAATTGTGTGAATCTGCAGGGCTGCTCGGCGACACAATCGGAGACATGCACAGGACGGACAACAGCCGCGGACGCGCTCTGAGAAGTGGATCATAAAGGTAGGATTGTGGAGCTGTGTGAAGCCGCACGTCGCTGTTTGTGTGTCTGGATCGCCGCCGCGCTCCGTAGTTAGTTAACGCATCGTTCACATTCATTACATGTGCTGTGAATATGCAAACGCACCTAATACGCACTAATGTTCTGCGCCTCGCGCGCGCGCTACTTGTGTGTCGCTAACTTTGCATAAAGAGGGAAAATGGCATGTTTTAGATTTGAAGTGATTCAAACAGTGATGTCGGTGTTTTCTTGGTGCGTTCGCGGGATGTGTGAGGCGAGATGACCCAAAGGCTTCTCTCTGTTGTTGTTTGGATGCACGAGTGTAAATGAGTCGCTAATGCTGAACACAGAAACGGTATTTCCTCTCTGCACCGATGAAAGTTGAATTGAGCCTGTCTTGTCTCACGCAGGCACAAAGCGAGGCTTCTGCCGGGGAACACAGCTGAGCACCAAAGACACCAGAGAGCTGCTGATGCACAAGAGAGAATAAAATCTCAGTAAAAGCTCCTGATGCTTCTGCAAACTGCTTCTCTGGGAGTTTGAGGGAGTTTGAAGACAGTACTTAACGTTATCAGATAATTAATTAGACACCCCATAAGCCCGGAAATCAATTAATTCACAAATCAATAAATCCATAGTCTGGTGTAACAAGAGAGCTGCAGACTGTTGGCCCTGCTGCTGAACAACAATAACAAGAGAAGAGCAACAACACACAGGGGCCACAAACACACGCTTATTTGCTGAAAGTGAAGATGGATGGGAGTCTCGGGGAGATGTCCCTCCACAGCCACGCTGATCTGGCTCACAGTCAGGACGGCAGGGCCATGCTGCACACGCGGGACCTTTCAGCTGCTTTCCCCAGGCCCTCCCTCGGGGGCCCCTCCATGTCTCTGGAGCCCGAGCCCCGTCCGCCGGGCTTCGACCACTCCATGTCGGCACTGGGATACAGCGGCGACTCCCCGTCCAGCTCCGGCAGCACCTACACCACCCTGACGCCCCTGCAGCCCTTTGACGACAAGTTCCACCACCACCACCATCACCACCCCTGCCTCCCCGTCAGCAACGTCATCGGCAGCTTCACCCTCATGCGTGAGGACCGAGGCCTCAGCACCAACTTCTACAACCCCTACGGCAAGGACCTGGCCATGTCCCAGAGCCTGTCGCCTCCCTCCTCGGGGTCAGGCCTGGCCTCCTCCATGCACGGCTACGGCAGCTTGGGCAACAGCCCCAATGGCAACGCTGGTCAGATGCTCCACGCCGGCTACGACGTCCACGGGGGGAGCCTCTTCTGCCGGACGTCGGATTTCGGCCGCGAGATGTCGCCACCGGGCCTGGGAGGAGGCGACGTGTCGGTGGGGCATCAGCTGAACAAAATGGAGGCTCACCAGCACGCCCCGGGCCACCACCCTCACATCTACAGCCAGCACTACCAGCCCCACCACCACCCGAGCCAGCAGGCCTCCAAGATGGGCGAGCACCTGCACTCCTCATCGTCCGCCTCGTCCTCGCCCGGCGAGGGCATGCTGCCGGGCGCGCAGGGCAGCGGAGGCGGCGGGGAGGAGATCAACACTAGGGACGTGGCCCAGAGGATCATCACCGAGCTGAAGAGGTACAGCATCCCCCAGGCCATCTTCGCCGAGAGGGTTCTGTGTAGGTCACAGGGCACGCTGTCTGACCTCCTGAGGAACCCCAAGCCCTGGGGCAAGCTCAAGTCCGGCCGTGAGACCTTTAAGAGGATGTCCCGCTGGCTGCAGGAGCCCGAGTTTCAAAGAATGGCCTCGCTCCGGCTGGAGGGTAAGATCTGGCTTTGCTCTCTCTCTCTGCCTTACACACACACACACACACACACACACACATATGTACACACTGTGCTCATACAGAAACCACAACAACAAACACACACTCTCTCTCTCCCCCTGTTTTCCCCAAACACCTTCCTTCTCCATGTCTTCCAAAAAAAATCTCCTCTCCAGCAATCAGTATGCAGCTCAGGCTGAGACATGAGGAAAAGCAAAAGCATCATCCTGATGTTTCTCTTCTTCACAGCGCTGTGGATGTAGCACTGCTTCATCTATTGTCTCAGCAGCCTGATAACAACAACTTAGCAGCACATTGAGACAGTTTGAGCAGAGAGGGGCCATATGTGCCGTTCCTTTGTTTACTTTGCTCCCAAACAGCTCCTATTGATCTGTACAGTAGCTACAATAAAAAAGCCACAGACATTTGCCCTCCTCTTAAACCAAGCATGAAGATCAGCGCGAGCAGCGCTTGGCAATTTAATCGCTTTTGAGCCCACAAAATAATTTGTGCAGATATGCCATTCTGGAGCGATTGATTAATTCTAGCAGTGATTTATATCTGCTCGGCGTGTGGCTGAAGTTGAGTTGGCAAGGTAGCTGATGCAAATTAGACTTGAGCTTTTGCCAGACGTCTTTTATCAACGTCGTCACTGAGGCAATTACTGCGAGGCTAAATACAAACGCTGTCCTGCTCGGAGGCTCGCAGCATCCTGAGAGTCCTCATATGTGGAAAACAAGAGGTTGTTGCAGGACTGGAGGCTGCTGTAATCTGTAGTGCTGCATCCATTAGTCAGTGGACAGAAAATTAATTGCATCTATTCTGATGATCGATTTATAAAAGTCAGTCATCGAGAAAATTCAAGCAAATTTCTATCATTTTATATTCAGAACATTTTTTGCTTTTGTTAATCAGACAAAATCAATTTAAAGAAAACCTTTAATTTTTTAATGTTTCCATATTTTCTGACATTTTATAAACTTAAACTACGACTTGGAAAAATAACAGAATTAATCAAATGGTTAGATCAGTATTTATGGAGGCTAGAGATTTTTTTGAAAGGCACATTGTAATCTGCTGCTTGACATTTAATATTCTTTGGGGATGTGGATTGAAGACACGACAGCACGCTGTACAGTGCCGTGTTACAGTGTTGTCCCTCCACAGGGACCGAGGGCCCATCTGATACACGCAGCACAGAAAGAGATCCAAGTGAACACAGTAATATGAGACGAGCATACATGAGTGTGTGTGTGTGTGTGTGTGTGTGTGTTTCACTGCGGGGGTCTGTGAGGAGTACGTGTGTGTGAGCCTGCCCAGTTGATCACTGCTTTTCGCTCTCTGTCAGCAGCTCGACTGATTAAGCCCAACAACACAATGGAGTTCATAGGTAATGATTGTGCACTCTTGCAATCCCTTCACAATTATTGATCTTTGATTGTTTGGCTCTGAGAGCACATGTGTACATCCTCCATTCAGCAAAACGCTGCAGCAATCACAGCCAAACCCTCTTATCTAAAGATGACTTATCTGCGGGTTTGTTCTGTAATTTGACAGAGATGTTGTTTGATGAATCTAATCCTGAAAGCTTTGTATGGAGAACGCCTCCTGCTGTCACACACAGACCTGATCATCTCCCTCCTTTGTTCTCTGGAGCAGATTCGTCATCATCAATCTCTTTATTTGTTTCTTCATCTTTACAAACATTATTTTAACGAGTCATTGCTCCGAGTCCGAGAAGCCGATCAATCAGGCTCATAAAAAATTAAAGTCCCTACACAGAGCAGTGTGCTAATGTTTGACAATGCTGCTCTCGCTGCTCCCACACACTCTGAAATTGCATATTTAGTTCTTGGCAAAGCCACAATTTGGACAGCTCGGCACTTTTCTACATAACCTACTTTCCGAAGGGGGTTGTTGTTTTTTTCCCCCCCTGGCCAACCCCCTTTTGTTTAATTACAAGCCTCTATTGATTTCCATGGGAAAGAGCAGCACGCCTTGCCCACACACACCTCGGCCGCATCGGCGAATCGAGACTGGAATTAGAATGCGCGGTGCCCTGTGCTCCTCAGTCTGAAGATAGCTCAAGTGCTCTCTGCTTCACGCCTCAAGTTTTAAGATGATCCTCCTTAATGCAGCACTCGCTTAAATACATAGAAGGCCCTTCAGTGTCAGCCAGCAGCACCCAGTTATTTCCATAACTGTGTCTCTGATATATGGAGGGCTGCAGAGCTCGCTCAGTCTGGATGCTCGGTAATTATGGGATGTAGCTGCTGCCATTTTGTCTTTTCAAATAATTGTCTTTCTGCAGAGACATTTTGCTAAAACACGGAGGAGGTGATCCCTCAGATTTATCCGCAGTATCTTGTTTTCGTGTGTGTGTGTGTGTGTGTGTGTGTGTGTGTGTGTGTATGCTCTATGGATTACTGCACTGTATATGAGATGCATCTCTAGCCCAACCTCAGGCTGTGGAGGAGGCAATCAGGATTTAGTCGGAGAAGGAGGCAGGATAAAGACCACACAGCCGTGCTCCGACACTTAAAGTCAAGGAGTGGGGGATCAGAGACTATAACTTTAAAGATGATGGCCGAAGCCCTTGACTAAAGGTCTAAATGAATAAGAAAGGTCAATGCGGTTTACGTGTCGGCTCCAGTGCCTGCACCACCCCCACAGTAATGAAAGCCACAAAGCCTCGTCCACCTCTCGCTGCGTACAGTTCACATTCTGCCAGCGAGGCTCAAAGGTCACAGCCGATTCCATTTGCATATCAGGAACCGTAAACAGGCCTCGGCGAAGCAGCACCTACAAACAGGGCTGTGGTTTTTTTTTTTTTGTTGTTGTGTTTTTTTTATCTGGCTCTTGCAGCTCCCCCCACTCTGGCGCTGAAGGGGTTAACCAGCCTCTGTGGGTCGAGGAGTCTGAGCTGCACAGATTTAATCAATAATTTCTATCAGCCCCTGGCCCAAGAAATCAGCAGGGGGTGGGCTGGGGGCTGCAGGGTGGGGGTGTTGGGGGGTGTTCTGGCTGGGAGGGGGGGTGTAGGTTGAGACGCCGGGGGGTAGGGAAAGGGCTTTCGATCACGTTTCAGCAACACGAGACAGGGGCATACATCATGATTAGGGGCTGTTCCCACGATCATAAGAAGCCTATAGGGGAATATTTATGTCTGCAGGAGTAGCCCCAGCGCCGGGGATTTATAGCATGGTAATTGTGAGCCTTTTACACATGATTACAGCATAAGGAAGCATTTACTTAATGGTCGGCGTTATGATCGTCAGTAAGGCAGAGAGCCGAAGATGGGATGGAGGCGAGGAGGAGGAGGAGGAGAGCGGCAGGACACCCCGACTCCTCCAACAAGCCATAAATCCACGCTACAAGCACGCCAGCCAGCACTATCATGTCATTCCTTTCATTAGTACATGAGCTGAGAGTGCACCACTGTATACACCTTGTATAGCTGCAGCCCACCTCCCAGCCCCCAGCCCACAAATATTGATGGTGAGGATGGTGTAACGCCCGTGAAAAATGTAGCATTCAGAAGAAAAAAAATTATTTCACTTGTAGTGATATTGACATGCGGCTGACATCTTGGCCTGTTCAGATTTTAATGAGACGTGGTTCGATAACTCTCAGAAATGCAAACGAGCTCTGGATGCCTAAAAGCTAACAGGCACCTGTAATCTCCAGTTGACAAGGGTGCATCCCCGAGTCCAAACATTTCCTTCAGATAATGATTCAGGGGAGGACGCACACGGGGAAATCACCGCCAGATTTATTCATGTCCAGTCCAGTGCTTAAGTTTCAGAAACTCAGCTGGATGTCAGGGCAATCAAAGTCCAGCGGTGCCGCACACACACACACACACACACACACGGCTCCCCGCCCGCCTCTGGTGCTGCTGTTGTTGATGGCACTCGTGTGGAAAAGACAGCAGTAAGGTCACACTTATTTCTCAAGCGCTCTGCTAATGAGAGAAATTTGCTGCTGTGAGTTTGAGGAGCGAAGAGCAGGTCATACAGTAAACATCAGCCCTGGCTGTGTGAGGTGCTTCTCAATGGGAACATGTAAGCCAATCAATCCAACGTGTCAGCGTCGCTCTCAGAGCAAAAGGCACCGTCTCTGCTTCATATGTTTGCAGCATGTGTGATGGGATTGTGTCCCTGTGAGTGGTAAGGTTTGAAATATTGGATTTCAAGGTTATAGCTGGCTGATATCTCCATCTAATCAAGTCATCGTGCTCAATAATAGAGGACCATAAAGCTCATTTACAGCTGAAGAAATCTGCCAGTGCACTGAGATTATTTAAAGATGTTTCCACCTGAAAGCAGCTTCTGTCTTTTTGACACTCACATTTTATTTGGTCCTTTTTTTGTATGAAAACAGAACATGAAGATCATTCTCTGCTCTTTTAACAGTCAGGGCTGTAAACAGGAGGCACTTAATACTTTACATGCAATTTACCTTAATTATCAAAGCAGACAATTAAAGGGAGGCGAACCAGCAAACATGTTCCTTATTCCAAGAAATGTGTTGTCCATTTTGTCCATGTTGCAAATGTAGAAATCATTTCTCAGTGTAGCAGGATACAGGGCTGCAGTGCTCTGAGATTACTCTTGTTTTCTTAACCTTAAAGGAATGAAGACAGAGGGCTGATTTTGAGTTGGACACGCTTTTTATTACTGTTTATTTCAAATTACTAAAATTTGAAAGCAATATTTAAATGAAAGTTTGTGTAGGAAGTAAGATAAAGTTCAGACTGACCACTGAAACCCAACATGAAACCATTTTTTAAAATACTTGTTTGTGTACAAAGTCTGTTTTTTGAAAATAACTAATCATTTACATTGGTTCAGTATTGTAGATAAGCGTCAATTTTAATATCACACTGTACCTTAAAACCAGTATATGTCTGCAACCTTAGTGGGAAAGTCATTCGGGTCTTTCCATCTCATGAATCTGTTGATGATCATAAACCAGTTACCTTCTGGAGGCAGGTCGACTTGTAGTCATTTACCAGTGATTGCTGCTGTAAATATATTCAATCAGCATCTGTCATTTCCTGTTAGTCCTTCAGGCAGGTCGCTCAGATAAAGTGATGCACATGTCAGAACCCACGACCCTGCTGCATGATTCCTCAGGTATTTCCCTGAAACAGTTTTAACCTGCGCAGGTCCAGAAAACATGATGTGACTCACCTGATCATCTCCACACTGTCTCCAGCGTTTATGGGAAAGCTGCTGGATGTGAGGATTTAAGTTAACATTATGTCACGGTTTTGGGAGATTTCTTCACTCACTGCAGGCGTGTCCACCACAGTGCAGCTCAGGGGCCAATCATGATTTTAAGCAGTCCACAACTTGTCTTTCAAAATATTAATCATGTGACCCACCGCACAATGTTGGTTAGTGAAAGAGTTCACTTTGCATTTTTTCCGTTCACCTCACGATGGCAAAGCTACCACAGTTTGTAGCACTGAGTGAGAACCATGCAGGCAGAACTAAAGGACTGTTCTCTACTTATCAGAGTGCAGGGGTGGCTGAGATATGACACTGTCTGAAACTACAAATATTTTATAAAAACTACAAATTAGTTATTAGATGTTAAAACTTACCCTTTGATGTGTGGAAGTTAAAAGCTGAAGACGAACTGAATCACTGTTTTAAGATCAGATTTAGTTGTTATTTTTGGAAGCGTTTGTTGATGGACCGTCGGAGATTTGAAAATCCAATGATAATTTCTGATTTTACAGTTTCTAGTTGTGATAAATGTCATTTTGGGGATTTTTAGAGAAAACCTGCCAAAATTACATCATTAAAACTTGGAGGGAAAATTTTCTTTAAAAATCAGTGATGAAATAAACACAAAACACAACTGTTTAGACTTGTCTGCCCCTCCCCTAAACCAAAATAAAAACACAAGTCTGTCCCCAGTGCTTAAAAATGAGTTGACATGCACCCTCCCCCTCATAAATAACTAACAGTCCCTAATAGTTTTTCATAAATAGATGATAAACAAGCAAATGAACGTCTACATAACAGCTGACAGTTCCTGCTCAGTAGCAAACATGGCCATGCAAAGAAGTGTAAAGTCGACAGCGAGGGCTGCCGCTTAAATTCTTTCACAGCTGCGTTTGTGATTTGTGTTTTTAATAATCCATACGATGTGAGAGGCAGCTGGCCCCCAGGTAGTTTTACATCATCTAATGTGGCCCCTGTTCAGGGGACAGGCTGTGGACACCCCTCACTTACTGTGAGCACATGAGACATTTTCTACAAAAGAATGATTTCACATAAATATGTTTTAAAATCATGTCAAATATCATGAAGATCATCAGTTCTAATTTAACTCTAAATAAAAAAGGACAGTTTAAAAATGTTACAGCACAGTCGGTAAGAAAAACACTGTTGTTTACAGCTTCCAGGCCTCCAGGCCAGTGTTCAGTAAGAGCCCAGCATCGGCACCGATGCACCGGTCCTCCCTTAGTGTGTGTGTGTGTGTGTGTGTGTGTGTCCTGTTGTGTTGTCTGCACATACACCAATGCTTACACTTAGAAACGCGTTTGATACCATCAGCAAAACAGTCGCTCAGCCGCACAGTGCTGATTGAAACCTCTTAAAAGTGTGCATTTAGGTAATTGCACGACTCCCCCAAATATGTTTTAGTCCACTTAAGGCTTCTAAACACCGCAGGCAATGCCGACTCTGCTTGTTTCACTCACCCCTGACGTAACCCGCCTTTAATAGAAAATAAATTAGTTCCCCCTAAAGTGATTATTACTCACTCACTGCCGCCACATGTAAATGACTTTTATGAGAAACTAATGATGTTGAAGTGTCCACTAAGGGAAAGGGAAGAGAGGTAGTGGAGGGAGGGAGGGGGGGAGTTGGCTCGGTACACAAAGGCAGAGGTTGGTGTTGTGTTTCCTGTAAATACAGAATTACAGCGTGTTGGAGGTGAAAGGTTTGGCGATGGATATGCAGAGAGGATCATGCAGCCTGAATTTAAAATGCTCGTCTGATTCTCAAAATGGATCTGAGCTCAGCCCACACACAGCAGGCTGTTTCTCCTCTCACTCAACAAAACTGCCTTTTCTCTTCTTTTTTTTTTTTTTTGCTGGATTTTTTTTTTTAAATTTCAGACTTTTCGTGAGGAAATATTGATTATATAATTGGGCAGGCTGCCGCAGCTACAGTGGTGTTTAACCCGGACCCTGAGTTGTTATTTAGTGGTTGGTGTAAGCAAGTCTGGCATTAAACAAACAAATTACCACAAGACTTCATCACCCCATCACCCATTAAAAAGTTTGAACACGGACAACTTTGACATCGAGCTAATTTTCCCTCTGTGGTGTGAAACAGATATGGAAATACAGCATGTGAGGCGAGGCAGAGTCTGACTTGAATATGGAAACTTTATCCATCGGTTTATTGTAAATGCAGCTGAAACAAAGTTAGTGTTTCAGTAATCTGTGATGTTTCTGTTGTGAGGTTATAAAAGTAAAACAGCCACACGTTCTATAATCCATTTAATAATAAATAAGCTGCAGAAGTGACCAAAGATAAAGGTGTTATTGGTTCTTCTGCAAACTGTTTGTGTGCTTGATTTTTTTTTGGGAGACATGGCCTCTGTCAGTGCATGACAACACCACATTTTGTCTTCAGGCCAGATGCAAGTAAAAACGCACACGGTGTTTTCCAGAGGAGCGTAATAAAAGCCATGACGAGCTCCGCCTGGATGTAGTTATCTGTTTTATCCCAGCAGCTCTCTGGCAACACGACGTGATGGGTTGAACATCTTGATTCCTTTACTGCACAATGAAACAAGCTGCTGATTCATCTCTTTTAACTAATCAAAGTTGCTTAGCTAATCTGTTTTCTTTCAACAAATCCACTTTCCCTCAGCTTAATCCATTTGTCCTAGTTAGCCAGCCAGTCTGTTAGCTAACCTGCTTCCCCTTTCCTTTTTTAATTTATCTTTTATCCATCTGCCTGCAGCCTGCAAGCGGAAGGAGCAGGAGCAGAGCAAGCTGGAGCGCAACCAGGGCCCGAAGCGCACCAGGCTGGTGTTCACAGACCTGCAGCGGCGTACGCTCATGGCCATCTTCAGGGAGAACCACCGCCCGACCAAAGAGCTGCAGGTCACCATCTCCCAGCAGCTGGGCCTGGAGCTCTCCACTGTCAGCAACTTCTTCATGAACGCCCGCCGACGCAACGTCAACAAGTGGGCAGACGAGGGCCGTCCCTCCTCCACGGGTTCCTCGGGCTCCAGCGTTTCCTCCTCCGCAGTGTCCTGCAGCACGGCGTGATGACGGACCGCCGAGGAGGCACGGTGGGGAGGGCGCTGAGGGAGCAAGGGGGCACATAGACTGGTCTAGGCAGAGATCAGCCGTAATAAATGTCCTCCTCGTTATCAGAAGGAGCGACGGAGCCAGCTATTATAGATGATTTTATGAAGATGAAGCATTTTCCCAAACCAAAGTCGATCGCTCCCTTGAAATAGAAGGGGGCGATACCCAGAGTGATATGAGCGCGGGACGGGAGGTCCTGCTTGTATAGTCAAGGGTGCAAAGATGATTTGACTCAAAGAAGAGTCACACCCTTACATAGACACCATCTCATCGCATTATTTTGATTATCTAGATTAGAGATAATGAGGGTATTACAAATCAGGAGGAAGCATATTTTGGTGTACCTTCAAATCTATACTCATCTCTCCAAACGTGAAGAATCAAGAGGTGCCGTTTGCTCACGCGTGGAGAGCGCCATCGTGTAACTTCTTAATCAAAAGTGTTCACCATCATCCAAAGATGTTAATCCTCCCCCGACGTTCTTATGGTCCTGTTTTTCCTCCAGAATCAAGGCGAAAGAGGAAGAAAAGGCTTTTTTTTAACTTCTCTTTTTTTTTCCTGAAGAACCTAATTCTCCTTTCTTAGCATGTGTTTCCATGGTGATGGTTCCCAGGACTGGATGGCGTTGTTCCAAGTTCGGAGCCTGGAATTATCAGGAGGGCTGTGTAGCGTCCGTGACTCTCAGCTGTCAATCATTCACCATCAACAGGAGCCTTTCCTGTGTTTTATGAAGACGGTCCCGCCTTGAATGAATCAGAGTTTTCGGGGGGGGGCCGCAGTGCATCTCGCCGTACGCCAGGACAGAATCAATAAACACAAGTAGGACGCAGAAACAGACTTGTTGGTGCAACGTCTAGCTTTAAGACTCTCACCGAGCTTTCGAGTGAAAGCTCTTCAGCCATTTTTGACTCGAAATCAAGCCAAAAAAAGAAAAAATGAAGAACAACCTCTGAACACGAAGGCTCCGCGGGGGAGAGCTTCACCCGACACAATGTATAGTGACACTGTAGTATTTTTTTCCACTCATTTCCAAACAACTGTACACACCTCTGCTCCATTACGAAATCTTTTTTTTACAGATGTCTAGAAAATGGAGGAATGTGATTCTTTCAGCCCTTTTTGTACAGATTTCAAGCACATCGCTCTATTTATAGAAACACGATGGAGGTGCGGGGCGGTTTGTTTCAGCCCTGCTGACGTACAAGGTCATTTTTTTGGTCCACAAAGGAAAGGCTTTAACATGCCTCCTTATAGCCAATAGTTAAATCAAACCAAGAACGTTTCAAATGCAATTGCTGATCTGATCAATGTATTTATTACTGCATTTGTGTATTTATTGTTTTTCCCTTTTTCTTTCCTCTCTATTTATTTGGTTATTTATTTATGCTATCTATATACTGTAAGTATTTATTTAACGATGCTCTGTATGTCTGTGTGAACTGAGTACTTTTTCTGATGGGCACTTTTAGCTGTAGAATCCCATCGTAATACCAAAGATTAACATTGCCTCCCTGAATGTACGGCCTGACTCCCAAACCCCGACCCGACCCGACCCGTCCAGCCCGACCCACCCAGTGATGTTGCGTATCTCTCTCTCTAAGGCCTGGCCTTTGGTTTTGGTTTTTCCGTTTGGTTTTGTAGAATAATGGGGATTTCTTTACTCTTGCAAATGTCTCTGCGGTCAGCTCTTAACGCCAAGGCCAAAGCTTGTTTGAATGTTGTGATAATATTTATAATTAATACTATGAATAATAAGAACAATAATTATAATAACGATGATGATGATGATGATGATGTGGCATCCCATAGGTTCACAGGTTGCTTGTAAAGTTGTGTTCAGACCAATGCCATCTGGCGGAGTGTGTCAAGTGTCTGGGGACCCACTTAAAGCGCCGTGTGCAGGCCCTGTCGAGTGCGAGTCCTTCAGGGTCACATGCAAACATGTGCACTGTGTGTCTGCCTGGGGAAATGCATGGTTGTGAACCCCCCCCCCCCACCCCCTTGTCCCTCACCTGCCTCCCTCCCCAGTGCAGTGCAGACACTCCTGTCTATGTCCGACTCAGTGTGATCTCACCGTCCTCCACATGCCAAGCCTTCTGACAGTTGTCTCAGTTCCATCAGGGTTCTTAGGGTTCGCTCCTGGACCTTCGGGGTTCTGCAGTGTGCTCTCGGGGTCTTCTTGGGTTTCTTTTGTTTTGCTCCCTGGGTTCTGATGGTCTTAAGGTTCGTTCCTGGCGTTCTGGGTGTTTCTGGTTTGTTCTTCATCTTCTCTGGATCTCTGATTTGGTTTGAGGCCTCTTAAGATCGCAGACTTTGTCCCTGGACCTTTAAAAGTCTAAAGCCACTTTTCCACTGCACAAAAAACTCGTTAACACCAGCACGTGCATCTGGCTGTTTAATGTTGTGGGGAAGGTTACGATCAGACCCGGGTCAAATGATAATCACGGCTCCCGCTGTGATTGGCATTTATAGAAATGAAGGTGCTAAGTTTTCCCCTTAAGCAGGGAGATGCAGTGACAAGACTTGTCTCCACCCAAGCAGCGCATCAATCCAAATTCGTCTGCACTGAGATTGAATCAGAGACTGAATATGTTTGAAATACATGAATAGAAGTAACCACCATGACATTTTCCCTGGCCTCCATGCTGCTTTCTAATGTTTACTAACCTGTTTTCTGGCCCGTTTGTGACGCTGAATGTGACACACCAAACCGCCAGACACACACAGACAGACGTACTCGTCTGCAGCAGAGTCACAGCTTTGGTCACTGGCAGTGAGAAAGGAGTCTATCGCCTGTTTTTAGCTGGTTTTCCCATATTTAAAAATGTAGCGTACATGCTCTAATTTTAGTGGAGAATGGCTGTAAAAAAGTTAGTTCCTCATTTTGTAAGAATCTTAGATGTTGTTGCTTCTGGGCGCTCTGTTAGCCCTGCTCCACCAAATTAACTCTGCTTCTTGAACTGGTTACGTTCAGCTTTACTGGAATCTGGTGCCATCCAGCAAACCAGCCCTCGTTTCCACTGGTTTTGAGCAGAACCATTGGAATCAAAGATGCATCATTGACCAAATGGAAGTTAACAGCAGTAGCAAGATGGTGGATTGTATGATTAAGTAGAAATGTTTGTTCTGTCAGAAATTGGATTTTATAAAAAAAAAAAAAACAAGCACGGACCAGCGATTAATGATAAGACGCAGAAGATGTGTTAGACTCCTTGCTCTTAGTACAACATACAGAGAGTGACACGCCCAGTCATACTCGTACTTTAGGAAAACCTGCTGTTTTTTGGATCCGGCTGGGAACAAATTTGTTGTTGGTTGAAATGCTCCGACTGGTTCAACATTAGGTGTGCGAACTGAAACTGAACCTGTTCCATGTTGGTAAAAAAGAGCATCATGTGGGGTTCTTGCAGTTTGTTCCAGGTTCTCTCGGGTTGTTTGGGGCCCTCAGCAGCTCGCACAGGGACAAGTGATTTGGTTTTCCAGCCTGCTGCGTTGTGAATGTCTAAATGAGGAGAGAATCACTGCAGATCTGATTCTGACCCCGGCGTAAATGCTGCCAAAGAGTGGCGAGGCTAGCTTGGCTGTTTTCCACCCTCTCCCTCCATCTCTCCGTCTCTCTCTTTCTCTGTCTTTAACGTTGGAAGGGGGCGGATTGCCGGGGCCCCCTTCACAGCGTGCACTTGAAAGACGGGCGGTCATGAAAGAGGCCATCGACTTTTTCGCGGACTTCAAAGGGGAGGCTTTTTTCATCCCGTCTCCTCTCTGGGTATCTGGTCTGGGGTCCGCTCTTGGCCAGACCTGTGGGCTTTAGGGGGCATTCAAAGGGGGCGGGGGGAGATCAGAGAGGAGGCTGAATCATCCAGAATGAGGATGGTGGTAGTGGTGTGTGTGTGTGTGTGTGTGTGTGTAGCAGAGGTGGGAGGGGGTTGTTTGAGGAATAGGAGGTGTTGGAGTAGTGGGGCATGGAGCTGAATTAAACTTTAATGAGCAACAATTGTAAGCATGCTGAGAGCGAGGGGGGGGCGGAGGGGGGTGTGTGCGGTTGAGTCTGTACAGCGGGGGAAAATAAAAAATAAAAGCTGGGAGGCTCCTCTGCCGACCCTGCTCACTACTGTCATTGTATCAAAGCTGAGGTGACACCTTTCAGGTTTCTCTTTGTCTCTGTGACTCGGAGCCCAAAATGGAGACAGAGCTTTTTGTATTGAGCCACCTTCTGCTCCGTGTCAAGCAGGGAAGCTCTTCCCTTTCTGTACAGATGGGAGGCAGGAGGAGGGAGGGAAGGAGGGAGGGAGGAGTGACTCTGGTTGGCTGCTGCAGGTGATCAGCAGTGCCATTTTAGCCTGCGGCACCCCCTAGTGGCTCTTTTAGAAACTTGACCCTGAGACAAGTCTGGCAGCCGAGGCGTTGCAGAGTGATCCTGAGGGGAGCGAGGGTGAGGATGATGATGATGATGATGATGAAATAGTGGATCTGAAAGCGATTATATACTTTCAGAATAAAAAAAGAGAAAAAGACCAAAAAAAATTAAAGTCATTTTTTGATAATGTTTAAACCAAAAAAAACAACCAAAGATTGATGGGTAACTGCTGAATCGTTATGTATCTTGGGTAGTTTTAGCAGTTCCCTATCAGAGCTACCGTAGCACTCAGAGGATTCAAAAAGCACCAGTGGGGTTTGATGTGCTGATTATTTATGTTGCATTGAAACAGTATTATGTTGAGCTGGAACTGAGAAACTGACACGAGGCAGTGTCTCCAGATGGAAGTCTTTTGACTCTGTGAACCCCAGTGTCCCCCGTCCGTCCGTCCGTCTGTCCCCGCCCTGTCCCCTGTGTGTACATGAAGACTTTACCCATCTACCTCAACTGTGTGAGATGTTGTGTGGCAAAGATATTCCTTAACCAAAGAATCCATCCTGTCAGGGTGTCTGTCTATCTATCTATCGATCTATCTATCTATCTTGTCTGTCCATCCGTCTCTTCTTCATGCCTTTTACTCCAAACCAAATGTGCTGGAATCAATCCGTACCAGGAGCCGAACGAGGCCTCCGTCCAGCCAAAGCTTAAGTCCAGTATGCTAGAGTGTCCCATCGATCCATGTCCTGTATATAAAGAAAATCATTCTCAAGACCAAAAAAGAAGGAGGTGACAATCCAGGCAAGGAGGATCTTGCTGTAATCAACGTTGCCTATTCCTTGTTTTCCGAAATCTAGAATCATGTGACTTGCTGTAACAGAAAAGCCCAAGAATCAAGCGCTCATCCAAAAATAAAAAAAGGTCGGAGGAGACAGAAGCTATTTTTCCACATTTGTAAGCCACCCCTCCCACCCCTGTTTTTTCCAAAATGTTTAGTGTAGTTGAAATACTGTTTGATCCCACTGTTGTAAGTAGGAATTAATGAAATCCATACAAAAAGCTTTAACCGGGGAAGAGCTGAGGGAAATATTATATTTGACTGAGTCTGAGTTTCCTCAGCTTGGACTCGACCCACCATGCTTTATCGTGCCATTCTTGTCCATGTGTTAGACTTACTAATGAATGTGGCTAACCAACCAAAGGCTTTAAAATAATAAAAAAAAGATACACAACACTTTAAACGTCAATCATGGTGGGACATTTTGTATCAACTACTAAAGAAAATCCCTTTGAATACCTCATGTGAAAATTGTTTGTTGTGATGTTGCACTAAAAAAATAAAAATGACTCATTTGTAACCCAACACTGGATTTCTGTTGACTTCATTCTGACCCTGCTGGAGGTGTTAGCGCCGGGCGCTCTGGGTTTTTAACACTCAACAGCATTTTTTAAAAATGTTGTTTCCAATATTTTGCAGTCTCTTAAATCAGATTCATCCAACAAAAGGTGCAAGAAATCAAACTCATAAACCCTGATGCTGCTTTTAAAGTCCACGCACTGCATGAGAAATATATATATATATATATATATATATATATATATATCTGCGTCTCTCAGCTCTGCAATGACTCTTAATATTCTGGGTTCAAAAATTTAGATGAATTTTCCCCAAATTCAGCCTCACAGATTTGGACCCTTTAGAACAGTTCACACACTAAACACATGTTCACTCTCTCAACCTAGAATTTTGGAAACAGCTTCACTCAAAACTTTTAGTTTAATACAGTAACATAAAAGTTTTTAGTGACCAAACATAAAATCAAAGTGACCCATGACCCGATCAGTTTCAGTTTAACTTTTGTTGTTGCTGTTTACGCATTTAATTCTACGTTATATGAACATAAAAACACTGAGTATACACTCTCTAACATTTCTTTCTATTCTGTTGGACAATACAAAACTTGCTGCAGCAGGATCAAGTGTCTCATAGCAAGAATAAGACAAAAGATTCACCTCAGCACAACTTTATGTCAGACACTAATATCCACACAGACACTAACCGTGGATACGACTGATCTCGTGGAGCAAAATGTCTTTTACCACATGAACTGAAAGCCATTCCAACCACTGTGAAATACAGAAACATTAATCACTGTGTGATGGGTAACGTCGGTGATTTACAACACATTTAAATCACATTTAATCGGCTTATGGCTTAAACACATTGTCTCATTGCATGCTGGGAAACTCCACCCACTTAGCCCCAACACGACACCTGTTAAGTGCACAATGATAGTGTTGTTTAGTGGCCTAAATTAATTGGACAAAACCAGGTCAGGGTTGCCAAAACCCTCACCTTTAGACATTTGGGTGAGATTAACTGAAAACTCAAAAATTGTTGACTCAACATAAAATAATGTTTGTCAAGCTCACAGTGATGAGTTTTTGTGTCTAGTGAACATAAAGCTTTTATGCCATTTTGACAAATTTAATGTTTTTTACTGAGACTCCCACAGCTGGGTGTTTTAACCAAAACATGAGCTTTTCTGAACTATAACAAAAAGTTTTTGTGGCTAAACGTAATCATGCTCTAACACAGCCTCGCTTGAATCAAAAGTTTCAACATATTGTGACATCATGACGTGCAAATTAAACAAATGTGTAGTTTGCTGAAATGCACAAAACAACATTTATTATGGCAGCTGGAGTGTTTGGAAGGTTTCTGATGTTTCGTTGGTCTAAACCAGGTGTTGTTGATATTTTTCAGGCCGAGGACACGTTAGTCACAAGAGGCAGAGCAGGGACTCCTGACTACACTGCACGTGACACTGGGTGGATGAAGGCTGTCAGCTGTATCAGCCTCAGTCTGAAGTCTTGGCCTGCACAGGTGCAGATTTCAGGGGGGACGCAGGGGACACATCCCCCTCAGTATTTACCAAAAAAACATCAATTGGTGACAATTTTTATAATCAGATAATCTTTTAGTCCTTCAAAGCACCAGTGTGTTGGATTACAGTGGATGGTTGTGTCTGGCTCCCTCAGACTGAGCTGTGTATATCTACACAGGGAGCAGATTTTTTTTTTTTCTACTCTTTCAATTTCAAATGAACCTATTTAAACGATGTGTGCAATATGTTTCTTGATGACCTGATGAAGGCCACAAGCTGAAACGCGTAGGTCAATAAGGTTTGCTGGAGCTCTTTTGACATTTTCCAATGTTCTACAGTAGCCCAGAGCGGACAAACCAAACACTGACTCTAAATATCCATCCAGTCAGTTATGAAAATGATTTAGAATTGATACAATAATTTGTGTGTTCTGTGATGAGACTGAAATTACTGATTATTTATCTTTCCAGTGTTTGTTTTCTGAGGCCTCGTAGCTTAGTGTCTGCCTCTCCCCTGAAACTTTTCTCGCCAGGACATCGTTTATTATGGACTCGTCATGGACAACAGCAAGGATAACTTCATGCTCACTAACACTCTCATTCTTAGAAAGTTTTATCAACTCAAATCTGAATATTTGAAGGCAGCGGCGGGAGGTGGTTACCACGGGCCCAGTGCACTGTAGTGGTCTAGTTATAAGGCACACACACACACACACACACACACACACACACACACACACAGCCTGCACTGTCTTTATCTACGCTCCTGTATGAAGGTGAAACCTGGTTTGGTGTGTTCCATCATGAGTTTGTTTCCTATCTGAAAGTCCTAAAATGCATGAAAACAAAAATGGTGTTCGCATAATAGATAAACATTATTTACAAAAAAAGCCCCGGCCTTCAAATTATTTTTATTCTTTATTTCTTTATCCATTTAATAATTCAACATCTTGTCTGTTTGATCTCAGCTTGTTCCCCCTCTGTGATTCTGTTGATTTAATGCAAAGTTCTTAAAGCTTGTGTTGTTTGTAAAGGAGAAATTGTTCAATTAAAAACAAAAATCCAACAAAACAAAACACACCCTCACTGGCTCTGAACAGGACCAGCTGTATTTTCGTGTTGGCCACCGTAGTTAGCAGGAGGTAAAAACCTCCCTGACAATGAACACTGATGGATTCTAACCAGGAGAAGTTTGAGCTGGTTGTAATCTGCAATCCTCACTGACAGACGCCACTGAATCTGAAACACTGAAGTGTGAAGTGTTTATTAGTGAGCTTCAGCTGGTGACTGCTCTGCAACTGTGTCAGTTAATCAGCTGTGAGCTGCAGGTTTGTGTCAGACAGACAGATGTGACATCTTTAAAATAAGAAAATAAACTCAGAGTCTTAAACCATTTATTTAAAACGAATCTTTGGACTTTTTGTTGATGTTTGATGTGTAGAAAATAAAAACATACCAAAAAGCTTTGTTCATGTGGCCTGCAGGCAGCGAGCACATGATACGCTATCACATCAGCAGGAGCACAGGACAGAGACATTAACCAGAGACATGTGTATTGATTCTGGCGTTCCTGCTGTCCGAACATGCAAAAGCTAGCCAACAAACCAACAAGCCAACAGGCCAATTTCCCTAAAGAGTCAACAGATCCTCTCAGGCTGTTTCCATTTAACACAGTGACAAAGTGTTGCTTCATGGCATCACAACACACATCTGATATTTACTGACAGGCCCAGATTACAGATTACAGATTACATCTTTCTCTTTATTACACACTCCAACACACACACACACACACACACACACACACACACACACACATACAGTCAGACACACACACACACACACACACACAGTCCAGTGAAGGTGAATAAAGTGACATTAAAACAACTGTAGAAATATAAAGTTTCATGATTGATGAGGGATTAAAGTGTAAAAACACCGTACACTCAAAGAGAAGGGAACTTCAGGAGCAGACTGAGTCCAGCTGCAGCTACATGATGGGGTAGCAGCCGTACAGAGCGATGCCACACTGGTTGTTCTTGTTGCGAGCCATCCGGATGAAGCCCTGGTCTCCGAAGTTGACGCCCCAGCTGGACACAGAGCAGAGACACAAAGAATAAAAATAAAGACAACAACAAAAGGTTTTCAGATACTAATAAACAATCATATACATACTGAATGTTTTGTGGTTTGTCTCACGTGGGATGTATAACATGACTTTATCAGAACACTGAGTATAAACGGTCGCGCTCTTTAAACCACAGGCATGAGACTCACTTCAGTGTTTCAGTTCTCATCTTCTCTGCAGCTGCAGCTGTTTAGCTACATTTTGTGACCATGAAGCACCAGCGCAAATTTCAATACTATATAAACTGGAGAGCTGTTGGTGTGTTTTCAACTCGCAGTGAATAAATCCTCATGTTTAAAAGTGTAACAGTAACAGTTCACCGCTGCACGTGTCTTTGCACCTGCAGGGCTCCACACCCCAACTACTGCGTCACAGTTTGCGACCACGGAGCACCAGTGTGAGCCGCAAATACTGTTAATATATAAAGTGACAACTTCAGAGGAGATTTTAAAATAGATGTATATATCACGTATCATGATGTAGCCCAAAAATATTGCAATATTACTATTATTTTTAAGCCATATCGTCCATTGTACAATACCAACATTTCCCTCTGGTGACTGGGCTTAAATAACTCAGAGTGAAGTCTTATATCTATTGGTAAAACTAAATGTCTAAAGTCAGCTCAGAGCGGCACCAAAGTAACTTTCCCGTGTTTCCACGAGTGACGGAGGTGGTGACGGAGGTGGTGATGGAGGTGGTGACGGAGGTGGTGATGGTGGACGACAGTGTGCAGCAGATTAACATGTGCTTGTTCAACACAACTTTATTTCAACACTATTCTAACTATGGAAACATTATGAATTTGATAAAGGTCATGTAAACAGCATTCTGTTTAAATATTCAGACTCACTTTCTGATTAAGACACGTGGAATATGCTGACATTAATCTGGTTTTAACAGCATTCTGTGGACGTTAACGCAGCACATTCAGAACATGCACGTCAACTGTGGTTTTTAATCACAGTTTGTGACACACGGCTTCTTGTCTGTTTGCAGACAGCTCTGTGCGTTGAACACAAACCAACAGTTTGCCAGCTGGGGTAGAAACACGTGGCCAAAAGAAAGGCCCACATTTCTGGTCACAAGGAGAAACACATCACAAAAGACTGGATATCAACAGGTTTTTGGATACGACCTGATATAGTGCCGAGTCCCCAGATTTCAACGGGTTTGAAAGAAGTGTGAGGACCAGCTCAAACCACATAAAAATATATTCACTTGTAGAAACAAGTGTCACAATGGAAATGCCTCCATAACAATAATGAGCAAGTGTGTTTCTATTAATAACCAAAGGGGGTTATAAACCAATAAACTGAATCACTGTAGAAAGAATACGGACGTTAGGTGATCGTTTGGTGAGCAAAACTCACTCTCATGAAAACACAAAGAACAGCCCAGATGCAGGTGAGCTCATGTTACAGGTTCTTTAATATGCTCCCAACTTTGGTCTTAGAATACAAAACCCTCCTCAAACAGCTCAGAAAAAGACGGCACTGAATCTCAGAAGAGCCTGGAGCTCAGAGTGTGTCTGAATGTCTGCTACATGGAGGAAGGATCAGACTGTCCTGAGTGTGAGTTTCCTCAGCTCTCTTAAAACCTCAGAAAGGGCGTCGCCACATGCTGACTGGCCGAGAGACGAAATGCACCGAGCGGCTCTCAGTTCTTCATTAGGAGTCAGTACCCACACCCTGCGCAACAGGTGATCTGAATCACCCTCCAATCAACTCTGTGACAGCTGTGACATCAAACTGAAATTAATTCAAAAAAGGGGAAGTGCCAAATAATGAGGGACTTGCTTTTAAAGCCATAAACAACATGTTAATCAGAGTATGCACGGCTGCATGTGAACAGAAGCATTAGTGGAATATTCACTGTCACTAGACATGCAGACAGCTGAATAGGAATATTGTCTTTTCAGAATAAGGGCAACACTGGAATATTTAGTGCACGCAGAATACAGGAAACCTATTGAGGAACATGCTGCGTGCTGAAGATCAGGAAGTTGTTTTTCATGCAGTAAGTGATGAGAAATGAAACTCCTTCTGTTCTGTGACACACAGTGATTCTGTGATTCAGACCGACCTCACAGTGTGAGCTAACATTTGCCTGAGAGGCAGCTGTTTGTGCGATTTTAAATCTGGTTCAACCACTAAACTCATATCAGCAAAAAATCCCAAACCCCTCTGTGCCTGGTGACACAGTGTTCTCTACCGCACAGCTCCGACTTCCCTGTTGAACTTCCTCCATCACACAGAGGAGGAACATACACAAGCTGAATATGGATGTATGTATGTATGTATGTGTGGACTAGATCTCACCTGTTCTTCACCAGCCAGTAGTCAGCTCCATCCAGTGTGCCGTAGCCAACAGCTAACACCGCATGGTTCACATCCTGTGTGCAGCTCGAGTCATCGTACACTCCTGATGGAAACGGTCAAAATAATAACAAATACACCTCGTTATATTCATGCTTAAAAAACCTTTTGTAGAAACTTGTAAGCCAGTAATTAAAGGAACAGTGTGTCAGACATTGGGAGATTTAGTGGCGTCTAGCAGTGTGTAACATACCACTCCTGAAGAAAGCAAATCTGGGCCGTGTGGCGTCAATCGCCACCGAAATGGGTCCGATGGTGGCGACCGCCTCCTTCAGAGTCCCCTCAGTCTGGTCAGGCAGGAAGCTGTACTGGGAGCAGTTGGCGGCTCGGTACGTGGGGTTGTAGTGGCACTGCTGTGACTGAAGTTAGAGGACAAACTGAGGTTGAAACTGATGATTTAAACTGTGTGAAATATTCCTGACCGTACTGAAAACAGCACCAAAAACTGTCCATGTTTGTAAAATGTTGAGTTATTCTTTTTTCCCGGCAGCTGGTTTTGATGTTGATGCTCCAGCAGGTGAGCCACACGCTGACTCTCACACTGACTCTCACACAGAAACAGGAGTCTCTGTGCTTATTAAGAGATATTTCACATCACTGATGGAATTTTTATGTTTTTCGGGTGAATTGGAGCCACAACACCTCCGCGAGGCTGGAACAGTCTGTCGGATCGGCTCAGAACTGCCCTCCTCCTCCACACAAACACCAACAACAGCGAACCAGATGAAGCCTGGAGGACAAACACGTTGTCAGCTCCGATTAATTTATTGTTGCTCTAAAGAGACATTAAGAGCAGACCACAGACAAGTGAGAAGAGAGTTGCAGTCTACAGCCTGAAGGGTCGGACTTAACTTGTTGTACACCCACATTGTTGTCTCATAGAGAGATTTGTTCACTGTAAACCTGAGTGCAAACTCAGACTTCCTCCATGTTTCCACTGAAAACACCATGTTTTCATTTTCTGCAAAAATCTGTCCTCGTCCGCAACTTCCTGTTTAACCTCCACCAGAGTACAACACTCATCCTTTTACAGGATGAAGGAGTGAGATATTAATGCTTGTGTGCAGAACAACTGACCAGTGACAGTTTGTACGGCTGTCATGTTTTCACTCTGCAGCCAAACACAACTCTGCAGCATCGTTTGTAAAACCAGCTGATGATTGTTTTCATTATTGATTCATCTGCTGATAATGTTCTTGATTAATCGATTAACTGTGTTCAATGAATGTCAACAAATGGTGACAAATGTGAATCACAAGTTCCCAGAGTTCGAGGTCGTGTCTTCAAACATCTTGTTTGGTCCTACCAAAAACATTTCCGCTCTGCCGTCACAGAAAACGAGCGAAGATTCACATTTGTGAAGTTTGAAAATTAAATACAATCAAACAAGTTTTCAATAGTGTTTAACACAAACAAGACGTTTCACCTTAAACTGAATTCAAGTGCTGAGAAACAGCAGATGAGAAAACGATCTGACCATGAAGTCCTTCAAGTCGTGAAGAATTTTTTTCTAAAGTGAAACCAGCATTTTTGCTGCCATACAATCATGAGTCATGTTACTGTGTGACACTCTGTCTTATTACTGACATGTTTTGTCACGATGAAGCAGTGAGTCCACGTCAGCCACACTAGTCCACATTTATCCATCAGTGTTACACACACAAACACGTCTATTGTAGAAAATTCGGCATCAAGGAAACAGGCAGAAAGTTGGGGGATTTACAAAATAAATGACCACAGGTTATATTAATATTAATTCATTAATTAATTTAAAGAATTAATGAAAGAATTGATAAATGGACTTAAACAAACATGACTGTCCCATTTTACCTGAACATGACATCAGAGTGTTTAAATGTCTTCAATTAATTTATTCTGCATCATATTTTCGTCACAGAAATACAGCAGAGATCCACAACAAGTTGTAAGAATAACACTCGAGGTCATCTTCAGAGTTTCAGCTAAGTGTTTTGGTAATCTACCAAAAAGTGTCCTGAACTAACTACTAGACAGAAATAAACCTCGGCAGCTTCAGGTGTTTCTGAATAAATCTAACAATTGTTTGGTTGAATTTTGTTTTTGCAAAAACTTGCTAAACTTTTTCAGCAAAGAGTTGAATCGAAGATGATGATGATGATGATGACCTGGCTGCAAACAGTCCAACAGCAGCAAACACTGCTGTGCCTCTGCAGAGTTTACACACACACACACACACACACGACTGTCTTTCAAAGAGTGTGTGAAATGAAATTCCTTCAATAAAACTGTTTTAATAACAGATTCACATTGTTTCAAAAGAGCGAATCAAAACATTTGGGCTGAGTTTCCACTTTTCCATCAGCGCTGCACTCACACACCTGAGAACACCTGAGGGTCGTTGTCAGTGAGCACCTGCCTCACACACCTGGAGATGGTTGATTAATCAGAGGAGGATCTGTGTGTGTGTGTGTGTGTGTGTGTGTGTGTGTGTGTGTGTGTGTGGTAGCTTCAATGTGTTTTCAAAGAAATAAAATGAGAAACTGTGGCCAGAGAAATATGTTTTAGTTTAGACTTTGTGTTATAATTTCTTGTTTAGAATGAAGACAGATGAATAAAAGTGTGTGTGTGACAGCTGACCTTTACCTTTTAGATTTTTTTATTTCACATGCTTTCCTTCACGTCCTAAAGTGCCTCTCTGGAGTTTAAGTTAATGGATTTTTAAGTCTCTTTTGATGCATGTTTGAGCTGCAGCAGGACTGAAACACTTCCTCACCTGTATGCCCGTGTACGGGTATGAAGAGTCAGAGTCGATGCCCTGGTTGTCGATGACGTACTGGAAGGCTTTGTGGATGTAGCCACCGTTGCAGCCGTGGTTTCCGTATTTGCCTGAACAGTCCACCAGGTTCTGGGGGCTCAGGTCCACCAGCTTCCCTGTTGTCTTGGCTAACTGGCCCTCCAGGGCCCCGGCAGCACTGAAGGCCCAGCAGGAGCCACATGAGCCCTGGATGTAAAACAGCGATGTTACTCTGATGTCATAAACAGTGTGTTTTTTTCTTTTCTTTATTAGCTGCAGAGTTCGATGAAACACCACATCTCAGTGTTTGGCAGAACAACAGGAGTTTGTGAAGACGGAGCCAGCCGAGGTTAAAGAAGAGGTTAAAGAACTCTGCCGACTCTTTGGGGAAATTTCCTTGTTTGTCTGATATATCTCACATGTTGCACAGAACACAAGGAATCCCAGAATCAATACTTGTGAGTCTCTGGTTGGATGAAACTCATCTGAGCTACACCAGCTCTTCTTCTCCTTCGTCTTCAGTGTAAAACTTCTTTGCAGATTTTGAAACAGTTTAAAACACAACTTTTCTTATTTTTGACTTCAAAATCTTAAGAGTCAGTTTGTGAGAAAAACATCATCAATTAATGATTATTCAGTAAAGTGAGCCGCCAGAGTTCAGTAGATTTATCACGTTTATGTGTTTCACCGATTCTTCTGTCGTCCAACTTTTTTACCACATTTGTCTGTTTAACTTCAGAAGATGAAGCTGTGTGAAATAATAATTAATGCAGCAACTTGGCCCCATGATGCATGTGTTTATTTATAGACTTGGCTGTTTTGGGCTGAAGCATATGTTTTAACAGTCTCGTGATATATTTCTGAGTGAAACAGGATATGCAGCTGGGACACAACGCTGGGAGGAATTTGATTTGATTGTTAAAAAGTGGGCGTGTCATAACAGTGGGGAGGTTTCCAGTCACAGTGAAGTGTTTCTACAGCTCCAGCTGGACGAGGACATCTAACTGGCCTACTGTCCTTGTCCCAGTACACAAGCACGGGAGGGGAATCCATTTATTGAGCCAAGTATGTGCGACTCCTCTACGATAGGTGGAGATATGCCTCCTTTCAGCTTGTTAGTATTGGACCTTTTTCCTGTTGACCTATTACGTCACAGACCAAACAATGGACAAACAAGTTAGCTACGGTTAGCTAGCTGCTAACTGCTACCATGGTGGACAACTTTACAGCTCTGTACATTTGGTCCGTCCAAAAAGTCACGGCTCTGGATGTAGATTTCTCCATGTTGTTACCGGCTTCTTCTTCTCTTACACATTTAATGCTATTGGACTTCCGGGTCAAAGCCCGGGGCGGAAACTGTGGAGCATGCTCAGAGCGCCTCGCCAGTTTGGCTCTGACTGACTGTATACATGCAGGAGGAACTCCAATCATAAAGAACTTTATAATTTCAAACTCACAAGGTGCAGCAATGAATAAAAACACATCTTTAACTTTTGTCACAATGAGTGATTTTCAGCTGCAGAAACAAAATGGATGTGACAAACCAGCGGCTGTGGTGACGACTTTCTGTCTAGAAGTTGGAGGACTAAGAGCAGGAGGAAGCAGTGGGACGATGACTGTGATGTTCCACAGATTAAATGTGTTGACTGATGTTCAGTTACATGAGTCACTGATGGAAACAGAGTGTGTGTGTTTTTCTTTACCTGCTTCTTGACGCTGGTGACGTAGCCCTTCTCTCTCCAGTCCACTGTGTCTGGAACAGCAGCGCCTGACGCCCCTGTGAAGGCAGATGATGCCCTCTGGATGTCAGTGGGAGGACTGAGCGTGGCGTAAAACTGCCTGATCTCTTCTGGAGTCTGTGAGGAAGCAGATAACAGCAGAACTCAGATCAGTTTCTGTAAATACGACTATAAAGGACAGGTCTTCTTCACAGGTAAAATGTAAGTTTACAAATCTGACTGGACTGAAATCCACGGAGCCTGTACAGAGACAGGAAGTGCTGGCATTAAAAATAAAATCTGTTATTGAAAAAGGAAGAAAAATTCCACTCAAGAATAAAACACAGGTATTAAAAATGTATTTTTTTATTTAGATATTTTTTGCTTTTTGTTGTGTTTTCAGCTACAATTTTTAGATTTTTACCTTATGTCACTTTTTTTTTAGTGTACTTTCTTTTTCCTTTTTCACACCGTCATTAACAGAAAGTTGAAAATGAAAATAGAAAATAGGTTATTGTAAAATAAAAAAACTGACACTGAAAAAAGAATAAAATCAAAATAAATTAAAAATAATAAATAAACTGTTAATAAAAAATATTAAGACTGTCACTGAAAAACACATCAGAATGCAAAAAAATAAAGAAAAAGAAAATATATATATATATATATATATATATATATACTTAAGAGATTTTTTTTTCAATGACAAGACTTCCTGTCACTGTTGTCACTCCGTAGAAATCCATCATCTAATGTCACAAATGTGTAAATCACTTTTATTATATTACCTTCTCCATCAATGGATTTGTCCATAAACTGACTGATTCTTGTCTGATTATTTAACACAACCCAAGGTCACGTCTTCACATTTGAAAAGACGGAAACAGAAAATGTTTGGCATTTTTAAGAAGTGACAGAAATGATGAATTGATCATCAAAATAGTTTCAGATTAATTTTCTGTTTATCGACATACTGTTGCAGCTCAGAATTAAAATCTAATGGATGCTAATGTGCTGTAAAATTTATCACTTCGATCTGTAAAATTTCATCTTTAGATCTGAATCTTTTTTGTATTCTTTGCAAAAACATTTGTAAAAAGGTCGTGATACTTAACCGACCGTCTTAAAACCTGAGTTGGCATCAAGGACACAGCACTTAGTTAGTTCAGTCCGTTCTCATTTACTGTTCATTTCAAATGTTTTCCCAGAAAAGTAATGCACCCAAATTCATACTTTTCCCTTGTAATTTGAAGCGCTGCAAAACTGGTGCACAATGCACAAAGACATGGACTTTCCCCCAAGATTTACCCCTGGAGACACGTGTTCACAACCATGTGAAGTTTGAGTGAAGTCATTTACAGGTGCGTCCTCGCCATGGTCCTTTTCCTGAACCTGACCTCTGTAACTTTATGTTAATTATGTAACTGTACATTAAGGACGTAGCGACATTAGTGGAGAACAAATTTGTAGAATATCATACAAACTGTTCTGTGAGGACACAATGGTTGGTTTCATTCTTACCTTTTGAAAAGAAGAAGTAATTATTTGTCTAACTCACATTACCTGTGGTGTACCACAGGGCTGTGTTTTAGGTCCCAGTTTATTTTCTGTCTACATGTTTCCATTTTGTTGAGATTGTAGATTGATGTAGGGTGGATGATAAATTCACAAAGTTCATGATTCTACATTGCACTCAAACTTTTAAACTTCAGAGCTGTTGATAGCTCTCAGCCGTGAATGAAGATCAATAAACTCAAATTCAGTTACTGAATAACGTCGGACACAGATTGTGTGAGGCAGGTTAAAGGACATAAACCAGACACCACTTAGTTAATATTCCATTCTGAGTCCTTCAGTCATTCATTAATTTAGAGGCAGAACACACTGCACGCTGCTGAGAGCGGAAATCACTCATTACTTCAGAGAAGTCTGAAAGGCCGGAGCCAACAACTACAGAGTGTCAGACAGAGTCCAGTCAGATCAGAGGAAGGGCCAAAGAGGAGGAAGATAAAATTTACTTTCTGCATGATGTTAAAACAAACGTACGATCATTTATGTCCAGATGATCTGAAACAGTTAAAGCTGCTTTAATAACAGGGTGTTACGATCATAATGTTTCATGTGAAACAAATTATTTTAGTCGACTATTTACAAAACTCGTGCAGAAAAGAGTGCAGTTTCATTTTTTAAAAAAGGGGTCAGCTGCTGAAGGAAAAATGAAGTCATGACTATGGATTACACACATATATATATATATATATATAAAACATGTGCATAAATTAAATGCATATGTTATATATATATATATATATACACAAATATATATAACATATGCATTTAATTTGATTATCACAAACCCACTGACACACAGCTAACACTGAGTCTTTGGAGTTTCCTGCTGCTGTCAACTCTGTAGCAGATATAAAATCATAACTGACTTTTCTTCATTATAACAATAAGCTGGAGAGCTTCAAAGTTCAAACTGGTCAAACTGTATCTAGTCTCTTTCCCAGTGACCTTCCACCGTTAACACAGTGTCATTAATAAATTATTGTGCTGATCATAAATCAATAAACCTTTTTCTCCGTCAGTAAAAGCAGCAGAGCGAGCGAGTGTCTCACCAAGTCTCCCATGTGATTCATGCCCAGTTCGTAGGTGTGAAGCCCCATCGAGGCCTCCAGGTTGTGCATGGTAATGAGCAAGAGGTTCTTCTCCCACAATTCCCTGCGGCGCACATCCTCCACCTCAACACAAAGACAGAGACAGAGAGTGCAGGAGGTCAGTATGATAAATCCCACATATGGACTCTACGCCTACAAACACCAGAGAAAACTTCCATATTTTTATCTCACACCTCATTTTGGTACGTCTTCTCGTGCTTCTTCTTCCACAGCTCCCAGTGGACGTCCAGCTGGCTGTTAAACATGGCTGCCGCCCCGACACACAGGGAGACGAGCAGCAGGCTGCCCAGCATCATGCCTGTAAACACACAGGGACCACAGGAGAAGTCAGGATGTCGCCTGACCTTTGATGATACGGCCGCTCGCTAACACGCCGAGAAAACAAAGCGCCCCGGCAGAGATCAGACCTCCAGTCAGAAACATACGAGATAAACGTGTTGGCTTCATAAAACCCACACAGAGAGGATCAACGTGTCAGCGGCTGCAGGGAGGCTCACTGAGGACGACACTATGTTTTCACAGGATGGATTCAGAAGTCAGAAGACAGAGAAGATACAAATCTCTACTCACTGTTAGTTCAGTTAAGATCCTGACACATGATTTTATTATTATTATTATTTCTCCTTTATGAGTCAATCATTCACTAAACCCTCCAAGTCTGCAAATCAGAAACCAACATTTCTCCTTCAACCACCAAATTCTCATCACCACCAAATGTACTGCTGTGATCATCTTTGTTTTAAAATACATTTCCTGTGAAAATGTTGGCCCTTTAAAGATGTGTCCAGATTTCTGTCATAGCAGGTGTGTCTCAACCGTAACAGGTCGACTCTGTAGCTCCTTCAAATCCAAACTGAAAATGAATGATGGTTTAAAATAAGGATTTTCATCAGCGTTAAGACAAAATTACAAATTCTGTACACGACTGCTGTAAAAATCACTAAATATATATAACTTTATGTCAACTCTGTCACATCTGACCTCCGTGCTGTGTGATATTCAATAAATAAATCAATCAGTGGGAGGTCGTCCCGTCACAAAGCTTAATAGTTGAGACTTTGAACTTTCCAAATGAGCCTGACAGAAAAGCAAAAAATTAAAAATTAAGTTTTGTCCCAGTTCTCAAGAATGAGAATAATATTTTGTGTTCTGGTTTGAGCACATAAGCCTGAAAACCAGCCGACTGACTTCACTGTGTCTCTGTGAGGCTCATCATGTTCAGCTCCTGTTGACGCTGCGCGGCTGTTTGAGGCTGTTTGAGTCTGTGGTTAACGCTGATGGTATTTTAGATTACACAACATTTTCTGAACATTCTCATCACCCACATGTCATCTGACTGATACCTCTCCAAGACTCTTAAAGGGGAACTACGCAAAGTTCAGACATATTATTCCTGTGGTCTGAGACGGTCCACGACTCTAAGTAACCATGAACAACTGTCTCCCAGATTCAAAAACTAGAGTACTGAAACTCAAATGTGTCATGTCATGGAGTATAAAGTGTGGAGCTGCTCTAGAGACAGTTGATGGTTAAATGATGACACAGACGGGAATGTTCTGAGTACATGGAAACATTTTCTTTCTTTTTCATTCTCATTGGTCGAATAATCGCCGTGTTACTTTCTAAGGAGCAAAGTGCTCCATCAACAGCTTTCCAGGATGAATCCATTATTCCCTGCGGCGGGGGGACAGGCTAAGTTACCTGTGAAAATGTTTTCAAAAGTTGGTCAGAAAGTTGGACTGGCTGTGGTGACACAGACCTGCTGTGTGTCTCTGTGAGCTGACTGACACTTCCCTCAGTGGAGACAAAGCTTGTGTTCACTTGTGTTTCACAGATAAGAAACAATAAATTGTGAAGACAGTAAAGCCTCCACTAAAACAGCATTTTAAGTCTTGTGTGTGATTTATACTTAAGGATTTATACTTAAGGGATTTATCCTGGCTTCATATGAGCAGAGGAAATCTCCGCTCGTTGCTAGGCTAATGTATACAATGTAAAATGCCATAGGCTTGTGCTAATAATGTTAGCATGTTGTATTTGTTTGGAAAACGTGTCCAGATAAAGTGTGATAAAGTGTTTGTCTGTGAATGCTGCCAGTTATAGTGAAGCTGATTTGTGTACTTGTGTTGAAATAGTCTCTATTAAACCATGCTGAATGTGTGTTTAATGTGTGTTTAATGTGTGTTTTGAATCAACTATATAAATAAAGTTTGATTTGGAGGTGTAACTGTGTTTAGGACTGTAAAAATAACGTGCAGATGTTTTTCCCACGACTAATCGATTAGTTGAAGATCATGTGCGACTTTAGTCGACCAAGATTTTCTTTGGTTGACTTCAGCTCTACTGAACTCGGTCCTCTTTAAGTGCACCAAAAAATGAACCGACAGGAAAGGGACTCAGTTCTTTTAGTGTTCCCACCACAGCCTACATATAATATATATTGATATAGTTCTGTTTTTACTGTGACGTGGCGCTGCGGTGAGGTCATGAAGCCCCTCGCTTTCAGATGAACTTCTAATTGGAGGAAAACCTGTTTCAAACTACTCCTCGTCCTGCAAGTGTTTCAGTGGCTTCATCTGTTTTTTGAAGCGTCCCAGGTTAACGTCATGTGATCTAGAGGCCTGAATATAATGGCAAAGAGCAAAGTGAACCTGGAGCACTTTGTGTTCACAAGGCGCAGGTTCAGTGAACCGCACCAAGGAATTGAAGCGAACCGTACTCAGAACACCTCCCGAGTTGGTCTGAGTACGGTTCGCTTCAGAGGGGTCTCAGTTCTCTTGGAGTGTCACATTTGCGCAAAAAATGCTGAGTCACCGCTCTGAGTACTGAAAAGGACCAAGTGTGAAAACACCCAAAAAGCACGAGCTGTTGCCTGCAGTGTGCACACAACATTATGTTATCACACAACGTTACGCCCTGAACTTTGACCCTCTCTCTGATCCGTTTCCATGGAGATAAAACCAAAGGCCCGCCGCAGATGAAGGTCACCCTGAGAGCTCTGCTGTCGTTACTGTGCAATCTGTGTTGTCTGAACTATTAGGTTATAACTTCACACATATTCACAGCAGTGAGGTCACATCTTTTGTTGTACACTGTCACTGTCACCTGTCATTGAGACGTCTGACAGCTGTCAATCAGCAGCTCAGTCATGTGATGTCTCTTCCACTGTGCAGAGGATTGTGGGTCAGAATAGCCAGTAAAGCCAGCAAATGTGACCAGCTGCAGTAAAACATCCTGGTGTTTTTGGCGTACTGCATTTTACATACTCATCTTGTCCTGGTATTTTAGTGTGGTGGTGTGGTGGTGCACACTTCCTTCTCTGGCGTGACTCTGACAGAGATGAACTCATGGTCACTGATATTGATGACGCTTCCCAGGCATGGAAATAACATAGAGGAAACCTTGGTTTAGTTGGTGTTCCCCTTTCATTGTGGGTGTGTGTTTATATGAGCTCTGTGCGACAGTCAGCAGTTAAAGTATCACTTCCACATATTTCAAACATTGAACTGCACATAAATCCCCAAATGAGTCAATATCACAAGACCAGAACTGAAACTAATGAACCAGCCAGAAATTTGTCCAACTCAGTGCTGTCGCTGAACATCAACTTCAGTTACTGTTTAATCAAACCATCGTTCAGAGGAGTGAAAGACAGAGTCAGCGTTTAATAAAGGAAGTAACACGAGCTGTTAATGTTCAACATCACAGTTTAGTCTAAATCAGTATGTCGACTGTCTAGTTTCACCTGATCTGCTGGATGAAAGACTTCAGTATAAAATCCAGGTGACTGTTAATCAGGTGACACAAAGCGGACTATCAGTCACCTGACACCTGACTGAGACACTGTCACAGGCACAGAGCACCAACATGAACCCAGATCTGCCTTCTACATTCACACAGAACCAGAAACTCAGGAACCTTTCAGTCACTAACAGAACATGAGCTGAGCTTAGATCAGGAACACGTCTTTGATTGGTCACGTATGTTTATCTTGGTGGTGAAGTATGTGTTATTACACTGGTAGTTTAACTACATTTTGCATCATTTCTATATTTGCAGTGATTCAAGAGGTTAAAATTAACATTAAATAACATAATAACATTTTTTGTCGTTTAACTGAAGCTACAAACTATTTGGAGTCATGACAGGAACAGGACGATTATTTACTTTTATTTTGCCTCTCTGCTATAACTGTCATCCTGTCACCGTTACGCTGACGACACACAGGTCTGCTTGTCCTTTTAGTCAGATGATGTTTGCTGTCTGAGCTCTTTAACAGAGTTCTTAACTTCTATCAAGGAAGGCATCACTTTTTTCTGCAGATTAAAGTCCAGCTCAGACCAAAGATCGACGACGAGACGAAACCCTTTTAGAACGTCACAGAGAAAAGTGTCAGCGGTGTGAACTGGACTCGACTCAAGCCAGCTGATGGCGTCACCTTGGCCTGTCGCGATATGCGATAAGTCGGTTAATTGCACTTTAAAGTTAAAGGGAGACTGTAACTTTTCCGGCCGAGATTAATAGCCATGTTCATGCGTGTTGAACGGAGGGAAAGCTCTTGTCATCGAGAGTCTTTGTCTCTGTGGGGGAGGCAGGGCTATGGGCTACACACACACACACACACACACACACACACACACAGTGCAATCTTCGTGAGGGGGAGACGAGGCGGAGAAAAACACAGGAAACTTGTTCCTAAACCAAACACCACGGCCCTTGTGTGGGAGGGTTTTGGATTTACACCAAATGACAGAGGGGAGCCAGGTAATGTGGACGAGCCGGTTTGTTCTAAAACCATCTCAACAAAAAGAGCGAATACGACCAACTTAACTGCACACCTGAGAGTGAGAGACTGAAAACCTATTTTTTTATATTTATTTATTTATTTCAATATTTTTATGTGTTATTTCGGATATTTAAATTTTCTTTTTTGCAATCCTAAATAAATAAATAAATACATTTTAAAATTAAATAAATGTTTATTTCTCTTTAAAAAGGTGAACTTGCATGAATATGTCTTTATTATCATTACATAAATTTAATAAATGGTCTTAAAAGCACAATATTGCGCAATATTATCGCTTATTGCAATAATTTCTGACACAATTAATCGCCCCGCAAAATTTGTTATCGTGACAGGCCGAGTGTCACCTGACACTCAGCTGGTTTTAAAGCACGTCACCTGCCTCACTGGCCAATCAGCTTGTAGTGAAGTCTGCTGGTCAAGTCAAAATGACCACAGACGGCGTGTTGGCCTGCTGCAGCGTCTCATCTAGCTGACTTGGTGTGAACATGCAGGTTTTACAACGCTGCAGAACAAAGCGTCGACAGTAGTTCTTTGTTTTAACTTGTCTTGTTGCAAATCTTTGGTTTGAAATAATCTCTGACCCTGATCACCTAAAAAACAAATCACTGGTAACTAATAAATGTTCTCAAGCACATGACCTGTTTTAAAATGATTCCTTTTTTCCTTTTAATGTCTGACTGGTTCTTTTGTGATTTGTATCTTTTGTGTTTTATTTCCTTTTGTTCTGTTTTCACCTCGGTGCAAACTGGTTTTCTATCTTATTGTTGTTTTATGTTTATGCACTTTGTGAAGCACTTTGGAACATTGTTTAGATCAGGGCTACACAAATAAAGTCATTGTTATTATTAGATATATTTTATTTTATCTTGCTTTTATTTTTATTGTTTACAATCAGCACTCAGTATATATATATCAGTATACGCTGAGCTGTACAGTGCTTATACCTCCAGTGTTTATCGTCCTGTCCTCTATTATATTTTGCTTTTTTACTGTTTACTTGTTATATTCTTCTGCCTTTTTTCCCCCATTTACAAATTCTGTCATCTGTGTTTTTACTGTTTACTTCTTAGACTGATTTTAGTTTTTTACTGATGCTTCTTGTTTGCACTTTTCCTTCTGCTGCTGTGATGATGCACATTTCCCTGCCGTGGGACTAATACAAGATTATCTTCTCGTCTCTCATCTTATTTATTTGCATCAGAAGTATTTGGTTATTGCTATTTATGAACAAATGTTATTTTAGAAGTCACCTGTCTAGCTGAGTCATCCTCCCCCACCTGGACTCCAGTTTCTGATGGACATTGTGAACAATACCAAAGCCGACATTTCTGTCACTTCTCCAACAGTGGAGATTTTTTTTTTCTTTTTTTAACGTATGACGTGTGACGAGTGGTAACTTTTTACCACAAACCCACCTGAGTGACATTTGACTTCTTTTGTGTTATATTTAGTCATAACTTTGTGTACCTTGTCAGTTTGATCACTTTGAACATTTTTCTGAGCAGCTCTAATGAACCAAACTACATTTCTCTCAGGGGAGCGGTGCTGTAGTTCATCAGGCCCGGGGGCCAACTGTGGCCCACAGACCAGTTTCAAACGGCCCTCAGCTTGACTTTCAAAATACAATATACCGTATGTGGCCAACCACACAGTGTAAGATATCAAGCAATCGAGCACTTTGCATTTTACTGTTCGCCTCACAACAGCAGGACTGTCTGTCACACAGTGTGCAGACATACATCAAGGTGGAGTGTGTTTCATGATCAGACGGTGAAGTAGGTCATTTAAACAGACACATTTCTCAGACGTGGGTCTTAGCGGTGCAACAATAAAAAGACAAACACAGCAGATAAAGCTGCGACATGAGCAACAAGTTAAAAGTACAAAACTGTTCCTGCCTGTAAACACAAACAAACAAACACACACACACACACACACACAGAGCTCCCTGTCAGCAGACGTTTCCTGCTCTCTGTCGGACATTGACGCAGCAAAGGTGTGAGGTGGAGGGAGGAGAGACGCTGTGAGGAACAGAGTTTAATAGATTTTTACTAATAGATGAAACAGTTTGTTTCTGACGTTTTAATCGTTAATCAGTTAAAGACAGAGGCAGAGGCCCCCAGGTATCTACACATGATCTGATCTGGCCCCCTTTTAAAGACGTGTGGACACCCCTGGTCTGAAGAGGAGCATCTGAACTGTTCAGAGAATAAAACACTAAACATATTTAGTCCTAAAGTCTTTATAGACACTCACAGCAACATTAAACCTCAGTTTAACACAGTTACATCAACATGACAGGATCATTTTAATCCACCTGCATCACACACACACACACACACACACACACACACACTGCTGGTAAAACACAAAAACGAAAGTAAAAGTAAAGAAGCGTTAAAGCTTTTTACTGACGACTTTTCTTTGACTAAAAATGTCCTGACATTCAAATAAAATCAGAATCTGTCGATTCAAACTGCAGATGATTAATGAAAGATGTTAAACTAACCTCTGTCGGTCGGACTCATCGCTGCGGCTGCTGCTGCGCTGTGTGTGTGAGTGAGGGAGTGTGTGTGTGAGTCGAACCTCTGAGTCTGTTTCCTGCTTGGTTTTTGTGAAGAAAGCGTCACATGATGTGTGTCAGCTCCTCTTCCTCTTTACACAGAAAATGCGTGACATCACACTGATGTGTTGAGTGTTTCACCTGAAGACACACACACACACACACACACACACACACACACACACACACACACTGAAGCAAATAAAGAAACACATTTAAACTCTCTATTTTTAAGGCCTCAGAGCCTCAAAGTGAACCAGAGAGTCTGACACCAACAGACAGAGTAAATTATCTTATTTATTGTCCAAACACATTAAAACAAGAACATTTATATTTAAAATACAGTGTAGAGTCTCAGCAGCGGCCTCTGGAGGCCGTGATGTGAAATACACCTCATGATAAAACAGGATGAAATGTCCCATCAGAAGATTTATTTTGCTTTAAATCCTCAGTAAACGTCAGCAGAGTGAGGTCATGACATATGCAGAGTGCAGAGTTGAGCCTGTCCTGAGGGCGGAAACACTAAAATGAAACATTCCTCCAGTGAACATGTTGTTATGTTATGAATATGTTTGAGGTTTGTTTCTACTGTAGAAGTCAAATGTGTGGTAATCAAAGCCGTGAAGGTTCATTGTTGAGTCACTGTGTGCCGCCAGTGTTTTATAGAAGGTGAGCTGAGCTGTCAGCAGGCAGGACTCACAGGCTGCAGACCTGTGGATGCACCGCCACAGCCACAGACACGACACTGGAGACGTCTTACCATAGAGATGAACATTCAGCTCATGATCAGCTCTGAGGAGTGCAGGCAACATTACTGTGACCATCCTGAGACATACCTGTGTAGCAATGATGCTGTTGAATCAGACTCACCTGTCAGGAGGATGACGTGTGTTAGAGAAGGAGAAGAGCTCACTGACACAGAGTTTAAAGAGACACATATGTGTTGAGGGCATGAAGAAGCCTCAGATCTTTAAATTACACTTGTGAAAAATGGGAGCAAAAACAAAAGTGTTGTGTTTAATTTTTTTAATAAAAAGTCATAAATGATAAAATGTGAGACCTCAGCTTTCATCAGGGGGCCAAACGCTCTCGTCACTGCAATATATAACAGTTATTAAACAGTTATCAATGTGCTGCTGCCTGACTCGACCAGCACGCTCTTGTAGAAGAGATTTTTAATTTCAGTTAGCTTATATATATATATGTATATATATACTAGTCCAGACACACTGAGTGCACAGCTGCCCACGTACAGTTTCACATGGTGTGTGTTTGGGATACAGGTCACAGGAAACTGCAGATTAAATAGTCAACTGAAGCCATTAAGAAGAGCAATGTATTCAGACAGAGTGTTTGTGAAGTTCATAGTACGATTGCTTTATTGAAAGTACAGTAGCATCATTGCCAATAGTGGGATAGTTAGTGGGCTAAAACTGTACATTAGTAGTTGAGGCAGCACGTTGAAAGGCAGATAGTTAAGTTCTACATATCTACCAAGTTTAGTAAAAATCCATATGGCGGTTAGGCCTAGATGATAAGAAATGAGCTCTCTAGCGCCCCCATTTTGTTTGATGGGGTCAATAATGGAGGGGTCCCCTCAGATTATGTGTGGTCATATGCCTACAAAGTTGCGTGGTGATGGCTGAAACCCTTGAGATGTTATACACCTTTATGTGATGAGCCACGCCCTCCGCAATATTCATTGCCTTATAGAAGCTCAGTTTTAGCAAGTTTTCCAACTTTTGCCAAGAGGGAACTTTAGATATTGGTCCCTAGATTATGTTCACCCAGTTTCATGCAGATCGCTCAAACTTCCTAGGAAGAGATCCATTTGAAGTGTTTTTCAAAACATTCAAAATGGTGGAAAATCTATTTAAGCGGAAGTTTATACATGTGTTCCTCATGAGGAGAGGCATCTCAAACTGTGAGGTGTTTGCAAAACATTTCAGCAGCTGAGTCTTTTCCTGTTTCTTTGGATCAGAATGAAAAATAAACGACATATTTAACTTCAAAATGAACCTTTATTCATAGAAAACATCACTTTGATCATCAGAAAGTGCAGAACAGAACAAAAACAAACAAAAGTCGACACAATTAAGAGAAAAACCATTTTAAAGGAAGTGACTCTGCCTCAACAGGAAGAGGAGGAGCTCCATTGCCCAGCAATGTTTCCTGTCACCATGAATTTAAAGTGTTTCCACACACACTGGAGTTAAAGCTGAAGAACAACCAGCCGGCTGTGAAATGTTGATGTGTCTGGTGTCTTTGTAGATTTAAGTTGGCACCACAGCAGCCTGGGCTCTGGCCTCAGGTAACCAACCCTCGGCTCTGGAGGAACTGAGAGTGGTGACGGAGACGAGCGCAGCAGAGGTCTGCTGCTTTACAGATAAAACTGAAGAGTCTCTGAGGGTCCAACGTGCTTCAATGAACTCAAGATAACAAAACGTCCTGGACAGACATGTTTAAGGACATCAGGACCTCTCAACATTCAGCCCTCCTCATCATCAGAGAAGGTTGATTCCCAAAGAGTCCAGTTTGATTTTTATTGTGTGTTGTTTGAAAAACCGTCGTAAAGGTAAAGTTAAATCTTGTGTTGGTGTTTGTAGTGCTGCTGACGTGTGAGGATGAACTCTGGACATTTTCAAGTGTAGTTCTGTGTGTAGTAGTCTGAGCGAAGCCCCTTCGTCCTCCTCACATGACGGGGAAGCTGGCGAGGTTGGCGATGCCGCAGAGGTTGCCGCGGTTACGTGCCATCATGATGTAGCCCCTGTTGCCCCAGCTCTCGCCCCAGCTGTCAGGGACAGAGACAAAAGACAGAGAAGGACACATGAGAGTTGTTGAACGTCGCCAGGAGTCAAACAGCATTTCAGCTCATCACTTTGTCACCAACACGGCATCAAATCAACGCCGACACACAAGCTGTCGTTTCATTTTGGCGGCCTTATGGGCCACCTGATGCCGCTCACACAGGTGAAGTGTCCCACCTGTTCTTGACGATCCAGTATTTCTTCCCCTTGGTGTTCTGTCCGAAGCCCACGGCCAGCACGGCGTGATTGATGTCCTCTTTGTTACAGTTGCGGTCGTAGTAAACACCTGAGCACATGGCGGAGAGGAAGAGTGAGTGAGGAGTCTCAGCTTCACTGAGCGCACACACACACACACACACACACACACACACACACACACACACACACACACACACACACACACACACACACACACACACACACAGAGCTCACACAGTTTTTACGATCATTCCCCTTTTTGAAAGTGATCAAAGTTGTTATCAGGTGCTTTTATTTATTCAGCTAACTGTTTTAGTTTAAAAACAAAATGTGTAAATTCAGTGTCAAAGCTTCACGCTGCCAGAGAGAAGCTCTGCTGGAGAAATCCTGACAAACCTAAACGCAGTTAAAGTTCTAATTATTTCTTCTGCAACAACAGTCATTAAATGTATTTATATTCCAGGGCCGCAGCCATGAGGTCAGGGACCAAAGTCTGCTGGGGGGTCTGTCTGACCTTTTTCCTGTTGACCTATCACGTCACAGACCAAACAATCGAGCGTCATCCAGCTGTTTAACAGCTCACATATTTAACTCTTTGAGCGGACACAGCTGAACTGTGTTGCCTCGTCCGTCCAAAAAGTCACGGCTCTGGATGTAGATTTCTCCATGTTGTTACCGGCTTCTTCTTCTCTTACACATTTAATGCTATTGGACTTCCGGGTCAAAGCCCGGGGCGGAAACTGTGGAGCATGCTCAGAGCGCCTCAGCCAGTTTGGCTCTGACTGACTGTTTACATGCAGGAGTCACATGATGGAGCGTAGGAAGGAACAGATGACAGTCTCAGTTTGTCTTTTACCCTGTATGAGTATAAAACATATGACTGACCCTTGGTGTAGAACTGGAAGCTGCTCAGCGTGGCGTCGATGCCCACGGACACCGGACCATATTTAAAAAGTGCGATAGCCAGCGCGTGCTCGTTGCCCTCCGGGACCTCCTTGTAGCCTTTGCACTGGGCTGCCATGCCTGTTGAATTGTAGCGGCACGGCTGGTCCTGCAGATGAGACAACAGAGGAGGAAAACACTGAAAATATCTGTTTCACACTTCTGTTTTCTCTCTAGGAAAAAAAACTATAAGAGCAGTACTGAAAAATGTTGTTAGCATGTTTATAACTCAAAGATCAGCACATGAAATTTAAGAACTTCAACAACCTGAAATCCTCTGGTGTGACATCATCACACAGCGGGTCATTTTACACACCTGAAGGGTTAAAGATACTTTAAACAAAAGGAAACAAAGAATTTCTAAACAGTGAAGAAATATATAAAGTAGAGTAAGAGAATCTGCTGCTTTTCTCTGGTAGTACAATAAATATTTTGTTTTGTTTTTTAGGGCGTTGCTCAGATGAAACATTTGATGATGTCACACTGGAACACTGTGATCCTGTTTTCTGATGTTTTATGGAACAAAAGCAGCTTTTAATCATTAAGCAGCTGTTTTTCTTCTTCGTTCCACCGACAGACGACTAAAGAGGAAACTGTGTTTGTTTCTAAGACAATAGGAGTTACCATCTCATCATTTCTGCTAAATTACCTCATTCAGTTGCACATTTCGTGCTGATTAAAGGTCATAAACAGTTTGATTTCTGTCTTTGCGTGTTGAAATGTGATGGGACAAACTGTGACATCCCGACAGGCCTGTGAGGAACTGCTGCGCACATGGTTTCAGTCTGAGTCTGCAGCTCTGCTGGTAAACAGGTCCGCTGGCTGTTCAGCGTCATGTTCAAGAAATACTTCAACATTTTGAAGCTGGAGCCAGTTGCTTAGCTTAGCTTAGCTTAGCTTAGCTTAGCATAAAGAGTGTAAACAGGGGAAACCAGCCTGGCTCTTTTCAGAGGTAACAAAATCTGCCTGTTGTCCTTTCAACACTTTATTGTTTCCAGGTTTTAGACAAACGGGGGACACTGTGTTCATCAGGGAGAGTTAGATATTAGATAAAAGAAAAGTCCTCTCAAATTACATAATAACATTCATAATTCCCTGGTATTAGAAAACTCATTCCTGACTCAACCCTGATTATGAGCATGACAAATCTTATGTGACTTTCCTGAAGAGTTTTTGAGAAATTTAAAGGCAAAGTCAGTTTAAATGACAGTGAGACATTCATAATTTCCTCATATTTATTTATCAAAATCCCAATGATATAGTATGATGCCGTATGCTACTTCAAGCCTGATCATTCCTCCAATACAAGTCACAGAAGTCAACATAACAGCTGGAAACTGAAGATGAACTTATTTATGTTGTGTGTCAGACTGTGTAAGCCTGTGGCTGGATGTTCAGACTGGCTCTAGCTGTGGTTTGTGGCGACACAACAGGATGTCACAACAGCAGAGAACAAGAGTTAGCACATGACAGGAAGGAGAAATGAAACCTTCAGTTCCTGTGGGCACTTCATGTCTCAGGACAGGTGATGACTGAAAGTGTGTTAGTGCAGCCTCTGATCCACTGAGGTGAAAGTATATAACTCTCTGTGTGCAGCGCTGAGTCGTCCTCACCTCTCCGATGTACGGGTACGCCTCCTCAGAGTCGATGCCTCCGTTGTCCACCACGTACTTGAAGGCGTTGGTCATGTATCCTCCTCCGCAGCCGTCGTTCTCTGTGACGCAGTCCACCAGGTTCTGGGGGCTGAGGTCCACCAGCTGACCTGTCTTGTTAGCCAACTGGCCCTCGATGGCCCCGGCCGAGCTGAAGGCCCAGCAGGAGCCACAGGAGCCCTGTCAGGAGGGAAGGACAGAGAGGAGGGTTAGTTTGATGATGTGCACAGAGCACCTGCTAAAGACCTGCTGACAGTGACATGAAGCTGAGCACAGACACAAACAGAAATGCATCAAAAACTGCAGCAAAGTTTTTACTGGAAGCTGCACGTTTGGTTTGATGAATGAAAATGAAAATGAATATGTGATTTGTAATTACATCACTGTCCAGGCAGGCTCTTATCTTAATCACAGACGGAGAAAAATCAGCTCAGTGAAAAAGAAACAGCTGATTTGAATTAAAGCTGAAACAGGCTGTGACGACAACTGTGTCATTGTCTGAGTGTTTTTTATTTGGTAAAAGAGCCAAACGTTGTTTCAGATTCACGTCTTTGTCTTATGTCAGACTAAAATGTCTGCAGGTTTTTAACTGTTAGTGAATGAAAACTGAAGACAGCACCTCTGGGGTGTTGAAACAGACATTTTCTGATGTTTTACAGACCAGAATAATTGAGAAATTAATTATGAGAATAACCAGTAATGAACACAGCATCTTAACCTCACATTAAATTATATCTCATTAGAAAATTAAACTGCTCCAAGAGACGTGAAAACAAAAGCTGGTGTGTTCTCCTGTGTGTCCACTGGGGGGCAGACTTTGACTACTTTGATTCAGAGTGTGTGAGCGGTGCAGGCTCACAGGAGGAGTGTGTTCATGTCACACACACAGAAATGACTGTTTTATCAGACGTGGACAGCAACATGTCAGAGACACTGATATCATGCTCCAAGATAAGTGGGTGATTAAAATCTGGTGACACTGTGTCACGTGTGCAGGATAAAACTCAGCGGCATCGTTGATCCTGGGCGTCGAAGGCTTCGGCCTCGAGTGCTCCATGAAGAGCCCCAGATAGAAAATAAAAATTCATGTAGACCTGTGTCTGTAGAGCTTTTAAATAACGGCAGATAAAGTCAGAGGAGGCAAAGATGTGTTGGACCTCACTGCTGCTGTTGTGACTCAGTTACGGACGCATTACGAGACACAGACATTAAAGCTCTCCTACACAGCACCCTGTGTGGTGGTTCTGTGTCTCTTTGTCATCATTTTTTTATTTCTGTTATTTTGGCATTTGATATTTTGCAGGTGAAGGCCACAGGGCCCCCTGACACTTTGGGCCCCTGGGCCTGTGCCCTATAGGCCTGTTCAGTAATGGCAGCAAACCTTGCAGCCAGATTGTAAAATCTGTTCTGAGTCACATGATCAATGTTCAGGTGTCCACATACATTTGGCCAAATAGCGTATTCAGATCTGTGTCCTGAGCGGAGAACAGAGCTGATGTGTTTGTGCGCTCTCGGGCATGAAGTAGTAAAACACCTTCAGTCTCTGTCTGACTATAAATTGATGCCTGGAGTTGAGCTGAATGTCTCTGCTGCTCCTCCTCCAGGAAATCGCTCTGCTGCTCCGAGTTGGGCCAATTAAAAAGTTTGTAAACGTGTGATCACATCGTTTCACTGGAGGATGTTCTGAACGCAGCTTCGAGCTCCGCTGAAACTGAAATTTGCCTCGAACAAACAAAACATCAAAAGACAATTGAGTGATGATGAAGGGAGCAGGGGAGGAAGCAGCAGAGCTGTTAGTATGCAGGCAGCAGAGCCACGCTGCTGCATTATTCATGAACAACAGGAAGCTCAAGAGCAGCTCATAAATCCTGTTTATGGCTGCGGTTTGGTTTTTATCCACCAGAGGGCGACAACCTCCTCCACATAAACTCATACTGCATTTACAGGCGTTATTATTATTATCATCATACTAATCATAATTATTTGAAATGAAAAAAAAAACATCTGAAATCAATATTCATTAAACATCTAATCTTTGTTGTGCATTATTGTTCCATCCTCCTGAGACCTGAGCTTTTGTTTGGTGCATTTTTAGTTTCTTCAACCTACTTTGGATCAGAAGGATCTGATGAGTCTGATTAGTCACTAGTTTTGGAAATACAGAAAAGATGTCCTCATATAGCAGCACTGGCTTTATAGTTTATGTCAGACTGTTCAGAGGCTAAACTACAAACAGTGCAACATCTGTTCAGTATTCTGTAACTCTGGGTCAGAGGTAACTGTTCAAGTCTAAAACTGTTCATTTTAACACCTCAACTCAGCTGTGCAAAAATAAAATTGCAAATAATGGAACATATCTAAAAACCTTGTGATTTGTTTGTTTTGTAACTCTGCATGAATTCTCTCTGCTCCGTACTCTGAACCAGGAACATCCTTCTGTCTGTAGGAACAGTCGGTCACACACGAGCACTTCCTGATTAACCGCGTCTTATCTTGTTATTGTTGCTAAATTTGGTCAAATTGTTTCCACATTAAACTAAAATGTTATCAAGCATAAATAAACAAGTTTCAGTCATTAAATGTGATCAGGTTTTAGATCTTGTCCACTCCTGTGTGATCGGCTGCAGACTGACTTGGCATAGTCTCGCGTGACCAGCCTCCCTTACTTCAGAATGGGAGTCTGGGGACATTCGTCTTTCGTTGTATAATAGAAACGGGCGGGGACATCCAGCCCATGTGACGGCGTTGCCATAGGTACGGCACGTGTGTTACATGTAAGAGAGACGTACCAGAAACACAGAGAGCAGGTTACAGGTGTGTAGTGCTGATTGGTAATGAGCTGAATCAAATGAAATCATTTTAATCTCTCCTTGTGATGCACTGAACACTTTCTCTTCTGTTGTACTACGGACAACAATTCAGGTGTAGGCCGGAGTAAGGCAAAGCTAATCAGCCGTTGGTCGAGGAAGTATGGAAGTACACGGATTTGGATCCAATCACATCGCTGCCGCTGGGAGCCAGTGCTAGTTCTGTTACAAGACCACAGACAGAGTCAGCCAGTTGTTGACGTCATCGGCGTCTGTGTAAGAGACTAGACTTGGCAGAGATGGCTGCCATCTTGTTTTTACATGGATTAGTGTATTGTGCTCTTTCTATCACTAGATATCATCACAGTGTCCACGAATGAGGACATCAAGTCTGAGTTAAGCAAAATGACGTTTAAGGTTCAGCAAACGGAAAACGTGACGTGAGGACGCAGGAGGTTAAAACTATTCAAACTGAAATAATAAATAAAATACAACGAAGCCTCTGCAGACGACTGCGCTCGGTATTTTCTATATTTCTGGTGGTGATGACGCACTAACCCTTTGCTCCTCCTGAGGGCCTCCTGGCTACTACTGGAACAGCTTAAATATATTTTGGAGTTTGGAATTCTCTTCTTTTGTTCAGGGTTAAAAAAGAATTCATAATAATTAAATGAACAAAGACTGTGTGTTTTGGCATCCGTAGAAACAAATCATTTAAGTAACTGAACCTCAAACTCAATTTTAAGTGAAAAAATGTATTAAGTCAAAAACTAAACAATAATTTAAAAATGACAGAAAATGAAACATGAGCTCTGCTGGAGCTTCAGTGCTTCAGTGTGAGCTCTGGTGTTCATCAGACATTCATCACGTCGCTCTGCTGCTGGCAGGAAGCACAGATGTAGGCGACTCCATATTTCCATCTACTTCCTGTTCTGTGCACCCTGCGTTTACATAAATAAGACGTGGCTGTCTGATACACTCATAATGACTAATTATATTTAATAACCAAAACCATTCCTCTGTTTTCAGAGTCCATTAGCAGAGAGAACAGGCTGTTTCCTGCGGCAGGTCACGTGATCGTTCACTAACGAACTGCCTGTTGCTTCTTTTTTCTGGAGCGTGAAAGATAAAAAAAAAACGATGGAGAATGTTTCCAGATACTTTTTCTTTTTTCTTTTTTTCATGGCTGGAAGAAAAAACAATTAATACTCTTATTACTGCGCCTGTGTGAGGTCACATGGTGCTGCTGCTCTGTGCAGGACGCCACCACACGTGTCAGAAGATGTTTATGAATATTTATTTTCACATCAGTGCTCAGTGAAGAGGCTTTCACTGTTGGCTGAAAACCTTGTATCTCCAGGTCGTGTTTCTGAGCTCAACAGGTTACATGTGCAGGTACTGCTAAACACAAATATGAAGTGTTTTCATAATGATTTCAGTATCTGCCTGTTCACATCAGAGACACCTGTTTAAAATACACGCTGTATTCTTACAGTTTACTTTTCCCTTTCTTTCTTCACGCTCCCGGTTGATGTCATTATTTTTGCTTCTGCCTGCTGAGGCCTCGTTTCCCCACAGAAATCAATAACGCGTGTTTCCTTCTCGGTGTTTTGCCTGGAAACAGCCATGGGAAATTTGCCTCAGTTTCCCCCCAAGTTCTCAAACACACCATCAGCTGCTAAACTCAGCTCAACTTCTGTCTGTGCAGTCACACCTTATCTTTCAGTGCTGACAGGAACACGACAGCTACAAAAAGACAATGAGTCCTTCCTCATTTTTGAGGCTGTTCTTGTTTTGATGTTTACGGACTACGGCTCATTAACTTCACTCCTACGTCCTCTCACGTCTCAGGTCTGTTTTGGTTTCTGTGCTCACTGAGCTGCAGTTATTGTGTCATGTGATATCAGCTGTTGATCATACTGAAAGTATGTGACTCTCCCTCATGTTGCTCAGGCTCTGTCCTCACAGTAACTTTCATTTTGGCTGCACATTTTTTACCTGTGTGAAATTCAACACCACAGAGTCGACCTGTGTGACTTTCAGCATTAAGTTCACCTGCAACGCAATCGCCTGAAGAACAAATGTCGGTGCTTTGTTTGTGCAAACCACAGATACATTACATTGACTGGTGTCTGTGAAAATACTGGCTGTAGCTTCTGCGACTTCACCCATGTTGAAGCCTCGGTTCAAAATGAGTTTGGCGTTACATTTGGATGAGAGGGTGGAGCTGACGGAGAAGCCGAGGACACTATCAGCAGACAGCCTGTCACTCATAGAGGCCCCGCCCCTTTAGTGTTAGTTTTACTTTCTCTGGTTACCATGGAGACGACTGAAACCTGCCCAAGTGCACGTTAGAGAAACTGCAGGTTCTGGCTTCATTTTTTACCCCTGGAGGTTGCAGCTTGGCTGTTTTGAAGCAGGTACGTTGAAACTTCATGTTTCAACAAAGCTGTGGTTAATGTGCGGCTCAAAATAAATTATTTTGGAGGCACAATCCTGACAGGAAACACAGCCATATCTAGTTAGTTAGTTGGTGTTGAACAGTGGCCTGCAGTTTGGCGAGCAGCTCTCAGAGGTGTCATGCATCAACCATCTCCTCCACCTCCAGAAATCAGCTCATAAACTACGTCGCTTGAGAAAGGCTGATATGAAACATAGTCATGGTTTGTAGAAACGTGCAGTGTTGTCATTTTCTGCCTGTAATCAGACTGAACCCATGAATATGTTTGTTGGTTCTTCCGATTCTTCGACTGTAACGGCTCAGATTCATCTATTCCTCCTAACGAGGCGGAGCCACTGAGAAGCTGCTTCGCACTGCTCTTCATCTGAACCGAAGGACTTGAGCAGATGTGCGTTCACCAAACCAACTGCTGTCTCATCCTTGAAGTCTTTTCTCTTGTAAAGCAGAAACATGTTTCGTTGGGAGGGATTTCAAATAGAATATTTTGTTTTTAAAGAGGAGGCTTTAAAGATGAGGACAGGACTTCAAACTGCACTGTTTCATGTACCGCAGGATTTTTAGCCAGAAAGCTTGTGTTTATTAAAGTTCTTATGAACTGGACGTAAAGTAAGATGAATCAGTATTGTGTTTATAACCAAACGTACTGATGACTAACAAAAAATAAGATAAGTTTCAGGTAATAACATGAAAAGTTTCTTCTTATTGAAAAAATCTTGTAAAGACGTGAAAAACATCTTGTTCTAAAATCATAATAAGAACCTTTTCATGATATTACCTGACACTTATCAGGTCTGTCTCTGGCTTGCAGTTCTGTATATTAACACAGTCTTTGTGTGTTTTAACTAAATGTTGGAGGATCAGGATGTGTGTGTTGTGGTTGACCTCTGACCTGGTTCTTCACTGCAGTCACCATGCCCTTCTTGCGGTAGTCAATAGATTTGGGGAGTCTGGTCACTCTGTCGTCCAGATCCATGGAGAAGCTCCGCTCTCTGTTCTCTGGGACCTGCAGGCCGGTCATCTTCTCTGACACTTCCTCTGATGTCTGCATGAACCGACACACAGTCAGCGTTATTTACACCAAGTTTCAGGTTTCTAACACTCTTGTTCTGATACTTAAAATAAAGAAATGCAACAGCAGGCTGCTGATCAAAAACAGGAGAGTGCACAGGTTCAGAGTTACAGGTTGACACAAGATGGTGTGAAACTCTCTTTAGTTCCTGGAATAATCTTGTGGGATAGAAATGTTTTGGGACAGGAGCAGGAGACAAGAGGCAGACAACAGTTATTTTTAGACTTCAGACAAGAACAAGTAAAAGAAGAAATACGGCAGGGGAGGATTTGATTCAGCAGGCTGACGGAGGATGAAAAGTATTTCATGAAGAGATGGCTTTAACAGTTTACTCCAAAGTGAAATGTCATTTTTCTGCACTGTACAAATGTCAGAATGACGCCAGAGGGGTTTAAAAGTGCAAATAAAACATTTACAAAACAGTGACATAAAGAAGGAGCAGACGAGGAGGATCAGAGCAGCACAAGAGGAATTAAAAGAAGTGACTCCTGCGCTGTTTGCTGGCTGCCACAAAGAAACTGCTGGTGAACAGATATCAAGCAATTATTTTAAAAAAAGATCCATGATGCCATTTATTATTATCAGAATTCCCCGGTGCCTTCATTACAGCTCAGTCTGCAAGCAGAGAGATCATTAACGGAAGAAATACACACCATCTGTTAATGTCTTTCATTTCACTTAAGTGCTGCAGTCAGAATGAAAATGGAAACACGTCCTCTATTTCCCAGCCACCTGTTTCTGCATGAATATAAAAGTGGCTTTTTATCCAGGATGCAGATGTGTGTTCATGCACATCTTCCTGTCACTGAGAAATGAGCGCGAGAATGAATGCAGGGTTTTTTTTATAAGCATTTTGCTTTCCAGCCAGTTGTGATGTGCAGCTTGTTTCGTCTTGATAGAAAAACAAGCATCACTCATGACCCGCACTGACACACACGTCTCTGACTACAGCTGATTTAAGGACACCAAACCCATTTAGTTTCACCTCAGTGGGCTGCAACAAGCGGAGACGACAGCAGCTGAGAGACAGAAGTGCTGAGGAGAATATGAATCTTACTGCAAACTGCAGGCTTCACTTCACTGAACATGTGACACAGGGTGTTTCATGGATGTATCATGAGACACTGGTGGGAACTCAAACAAGGTTTCTGAAAGCACTTTGCAGACAGATCAATTATCACTTGCTGCAGTTACTAATAGCATCTGTATCTCAGACTGATGCTGAAAATGGATCATTGCTGATTGATTTCTGGAGCTGCAACGATTAGTCAATCGCTAAAAAATGACTGGCAACTTTTTGTATAATCAGATAATCCTTCGTCATCCTTTAAAGGTCCAGTGTGTCGGATTGAAATGGATTATTACAGAATCAGTCTGTTTCCTTCAGTGTCTGATCGGCTGGAAATCAGAACGGTTGTGTTCTGGTTCCCTCAGAACGAGTTGTTTATATCTACACAGGGACCATGTTGCACCGCCATGTTTCTACAGTAGCCCAGAGTGGACAAACCAAACACTGGCTCTAGATAGAGACATTGATGTTTTTGCGTTGGCCACTGTAGTTCAAAGCCCCTCCGTGATGAGAGCATTGAAAAAACACTGATTTCTTTAACGTGACTTCTTTATTCAGTGTTTGTCCTGATTTAAATCAGCTGGTCTGTTTGTTTGCAGAGGAAGAGACCTCTGTGGATAATTCAGCTCCTGGAAAAACCTCCTGAGTGTCTGGATCTTCAATAATTAAAGAAAAAGGGTGAGCACACATTAACAGGTGCCGGACGAGTGGCCTGTCTCAGACCGGAGGGAGAGACCTCTGTGAATGATTCAGCTCCTGGTGAAACCCTCCTGAACACTGAAGGAATTCTAACCAGGAGACGTTTCAGCTGGTTGCTGCAGACCTGCAGTCCTCACTGCTCCACTAAACCTTACACACTGGACCTCTCAGCAAAAATGCAAAACATCTGAAGTCATCACAGAAGCTTTAATGGCCATAGTTCACTATAAAATAAGCAGCATTTTAATTGGTAATGAAGACTTTTTAGATGCAGCAGTTGTTTTTCTTGAATGTGATCAGATCGGCCGGTGGATTTCCTCACTATGAGCGTATATCTGACAAGTGTCTGATGATGGTCCTGCAGCAGCTGGGCCCAGCTCACTGACATCATGGATATAAAATGACACATAACTCGATTGTTATTTGGTGATCACATCAAATCTGTGCTTCAACGTACTGTCACTGAAACGTGGAGACAAGCTGGACCGTTTCATAAACTGATCTCTGTCAGCTGATTCTTTTGTGTCATGTGACATTTATGTTTTTCCCAAATGATGTTAAATGAGCTGATTATGGTGACATGAAACATGTCACACTGTACACGGAACATCAACCAATCACAGCTTGTGTTTTTTCATCCCAGCGTGCCTCAGACTCACCATGTCGCCCAGGTGGTTCATCCCCAGCTCGAAGGAGTGCATCCCCAGCGCCGCCTCCTGGTTGTGGGCTTCAATCATGCGCATGTTCTTCTCCCAGATGGCCCTGCGGATCTCCTCTTCACCCTGAGACAAACAAGAGCATGTCTGAGCCGAAACAGAAACTGGACATGATCTGAGCAGCGTACAAAGGATTATGGGATATCGAGGGTCAGTTGTGTCCTCCAAAGTCAGACAATAAAAGTGTGTATTTCTTGGAGAGGGCTGTAAAACATTTTAGAAATATGAACTCTGGAGCATCCAGTCACAGTAACGGAGTCACCGGCCATTTCATAATGAGGTCATAACATACACAGATTCTTCAATCACTTTTATTTCAGTGTGAAGTTTTGCTTCCCTGCCTTCCCTCCTGCGTGAACACCTGGCAGCACAAAGAAATGAATCTGGGCAAATAGGACAAATTTACGTTTTAATTAGCAAGAAAAGGAAACTTGTCTGTGTTACAGCCCCGTTTCATTAATTAGGCCAATTAAACCAGCACACATTATGTGCATCCTTCCTACTGCAGCTTGTACAGCAACACCATTGTCCAATGCAGTTGTGACTTGTTTTAAAGCAGTGCATCATTCTTTATTTTTAGAACATCACATCTCATCACTGAGTGTCGTTAGGAAGAGACTGATGTTCATTTACTCCGTCACAATATGTGAATAAGATACAATAATAAGTGCTCGGCTGGTTACTTAAAAAACATCCATGCTCTACTTAGTATTCGTGGTCTTAACAACCATTAGCATAACCATAATCATTATTTCTGTCTTGATATCCATTCCAGTAATGGAAAATGCAAATGATGCGAAGAGACTCTGATTCTATTACAATGATGTCAGTTCAAGGAGGGACGAATTAGACGAACTGTTGGATGAATACTGATTAAAATCACAGAAAGAAAGAGCTGCGCTGACTCTTTCTGCTGACTACATGAATGTAAATAATACACCACATAATGACCACATCAACACACACACACACACACACACACACACACACACACACACATTTAAATAATACATGCAAGTACATGCAGACCGAAATAACAGAAAACACACACACATACTGCACATGAACCCAGGCACGTACAGCACTATCGGTAAACTGCACAATGCATCTGTACACACACACACACACACACACACACACACACACACACACACACACACACACAGCTGTGGAGCGGTGACCTCTAGCCAGAGGTGAAGCGCGGAGGGATACTGTAACAATGCTCAGTGAGCGCTCAAGACATAAATCTGCAGTCGGCTCTGGTTTAACACCGGCTGAACTACATTTTCTTCTTCATGGCTTCACAACTGGCAGCTGGAACCAAATCATTAAAAAAACATGACTGGGAATTTCTGCAACGAGGAAACTGAGAGAGGAGGGTAAAACACAGAGTGAGAGGTGAGAGGAGTTTCCACTGATTAGAAATTTTTCAAGTTCCTGCTGTTGGAAATTTTATGCTCTACAATATAAAACCTGACGGCTTCAGTTGACCTCAATTAAAAACTAAATTAGCGAACAGAAATTAGACTTTTCTCCCTGTGTGATCTGAGCTGATAAGCCGGGTTAAAACGCTTGTATTTGCCTGGTGAAACTGGTCCTGAATCAGAGCAGAAAGAGTTGGTTTGGCTCTACGACAGCCGCTTGGACACGAACTTTTCTAAATTACTGAGTAAAGATGAGAAAGATAAAGCCACTGTAATTCTCATTGTGCATGTCCTGCTTTACTTTTGCTTCCCTGTTCTCAAACTCCATCTGTCTCCTTTCTCCGGGCCAAAACAAGGAAGTAGAGCAACCAGTGCTGGCCTCTCATTTCTGCACAGTGCAGGATAGACTCTATTGTGTTTAAAGAAATACACATTTTAACATACACATGGTGTGTTACACATTTACAGTTAACGTTTGAGGAAGTGGCTGCAGTGTGTTGTGGACACACACGTCTGTCAGCACTGAGTCTTGTTTTGGCAGAGACGGTGGCAGAAGTTAGTGACGAGCCACCTGACTCAGACCAGAAAACTCTTTTAAAAACAGAGCTGCTTTTTTATCGGAGGAAGTTTGAGAGGTGAAGGAACTTGGAACTAAATTTGTTTTCATACTTATTATATTATTAATGTTCCTCCTTTGTAACTGACTGTCTTATGAACATAATAGTGAGCATAGAAAAAGTATTAGAAATGACTTTTAATCCAAATTCTAAACATTGCTGTTTCTTTTCCTGATACTGGGTTTGTATTGCACGTGATTATTAAGGACATTTCTTATAAAAATTGTCAGCTGTCCCACCCAAAAAAGTGGTTTGTGCTGTCACTGGGTGTCATTCTTTTATTTTCCAGCTTTGGTGGACTTGAAGAAAAAACATGGACCGTGTTTTTACTGAGTGATACTGGACTCGCCAACAAAAACTCCTGCATATGCGTCACTGATTTCTCCCAACAACAGTTCAATAATTTGCACAGAAATCCTTAAGTTTTATAAAACAGCCATGTTGTGCAGGTGGAGCTGTGCCTCTTTCCCTCCACTGTCGCTACAGGTCGTTCGCCAGCATAAGTGTTGGCATTATACATTTCTACAAACTATGGATATGTTACATTTGTTTAGTATTATGTTGTGGATACATTGAAATATTATGTTTCAACAACACTGTGGTAAATGTGTGGCTTGGTTCAGGCACAAAAACTGCTTAGTTATAGTTTAGAAATGGTCATGTTTTGGTTTAAAATATCTTATTTCAGGGGCACAATCCTGGCAGAAAACACAGTGATGTCTCAACAACTGCTTTTTAAATAGCACCATCTCCGCTGCAAAAACAGCAACAGACTGCTAAAAACCTGTCTGCTGTTGTAACAGTGTTCCTGCTGCCCTCTTGGCCTGGGTGCTTTCTGTAATGTGACAAAATACAAACATTTCAGAAGCTCTATAGTTGGTGCCAGTCATCACAAAATTCTGTCTATACGCTGATGATATAACACTATACACTAAAACAATACAACCACAAGTATCTACACTTCATGTCTGATGTGCTCAGAGCAACACAAAATCTTTCAGGCAGTGTGACTTCACTGTTTGATGAAATGTATAAAAACCCCATTACGGTTTCTCTCGGGTGACAACAATCAGTGAATGACCTCCTTGACATCTGTAACTGTCATATTATTTAACAATATTTACAAATCGCGAGGGTCAAACTCTCCTGTGTCCTATCTCACTGTTTATCCTGCTCTTTTTATCTCGATGACAATAAACTCTCCACCTCCATCTATAAAATGAACAGCACTGATGATGAAAAAATAAGATCCCACACATATAACTAACATACAGCACTGAATGTTGAACAATAAATCCAGACAAAAAGGAGATTTGCTGTGAGTTACTTCCTGAGAGAAGATCTGCTCTGTCTTTAAACGGAGCTTCTTCCTCACAGATAAACATCCAGCAGACTGACGACAGGCCAGCTGAGAGAGAGGAGACTAACTCTGAACTGACCGGCCGTTAAATTGAGTCAGCTGCAGACAGACAGTGAGTCAAACACAAAGACGTCCACACGTTGAACAATTTACTGAAGCACAAAGAGAAACACAGAAAGCCTGCAGACAGAAAGAAGGGCTCAATAAATGCATCCTTACATCTGCACATACAGACGCAGCTCAGAGGGTGAGGCCACTGACACTTCCAAGATAAATGTTCTGATGAATCACTGCGACAGTCGGCACTGAGAAATTGTTCAGTCGACTTGACTGCGCTGCACTTTTTCTCTGAAACATTTGACACTCCACCAGCGATAATGAAAATTTGACGTCCTTTCCCATTAATGTCAGTCTGATCTTTGCCTCTGTCACTCTGCTGCTCCCTGTTCTTTCTTCTGACTTCTGATTTACACACAAAAATGCTCTGGTGCAAGTTTGAGGAATGTGCAACTCTGCAGCTCCGTGTGACCACAGACAAGGACCGAAAGACTTTGTGGGTAAATTTCTGAATGGACAGTTTGGTCTGTATGAGTCTCATCTGGAGTTCAGATGTGGTCTGTTGATAAAATATGAGGTTTCATCACAAAAGAACAAAGAATCACTGAAGTATATAGATTATAAATCAATGTTGTTTCCTCTTGTTTAATGCAGTGTCTGGAATATATAGATAATGAGAAAAGTCTGTCCGCCATACATCATTAAAAACAACTATTTAGTAATATGACTTGTACAGACACAGTACATATGTTTTTTTTTATTATTTACATATATTCTCCATTTTTTATTTGACCATTCCTCTGTTTTATTTCATCTCTTTATAAAGAACTTTGGTTAACATTTGTTTTTTTAAATGTCCAAAAAGTCCAGGATGTCTGAATTTGAACATTTTTACATTTACATTGTTTAATAAATTAATAAATACATAGTATTTGCCTCCTTTTCGTTGTCAAGCATAAAGTTGTGCAATCATGTTTTCTCCAGTTGAAGCAAACATGCCAAATCAAGTCCCAAGAGCCTGTCCTCAACAGAAACCAGCATTGTTGTTGGTACAGAGAAGTAAGTTTAAAGAAGTGACGTCATTGTTAAACCGAGTTTCACTTTTAGTATTTCTGGATCTCAGTGCTGCACCTGACACAAATAACCACAGCATGTGATCAGACTGACTGGAAAACTGAGTGAGACTTTCTGGCACAGTACTAAACTAGCTTGATTACTACTTAAAGGGCAGGGACTACTTTGTGTCTATAGGTAATTACAGTAATGAGAGGTGGCGTTCCCCATGGCTAAATTCTGGGCCCTCTCCCGTTTTGCATCTATATGCTTCCTCTGGCTCAGATTATAGAAAACAACAAAATATGTTACCATAGTTATGCAGATGACACACAAATGTATATCACCATGTCACCAGGGGACTATGATGCAGTACAAGCTCTGACTGATGGCACTGAACAGATCAGTGATTGGGTGTGTCACACTTTTATTCAATTAAACAAAGACAAAAGTGAGGTCATTGTTTTTGGAGCCGAACAGGATCGATCAAAAGTCAGTGCTCGATGTTAAAAACGACAGAGCGAGCCAGCCATCTTGCTGTAGTCATGGACTCTGAGCTGAACTTCAACAGCCACATTAATTACAAAGTCAGCCTACTGTCACCTTAAGAACATATCAAGGATACAAGGACTGGTTTCTCAGCAGGACCTGGACAAACTTGTTCTTGCATTTATCTTCAGTCGACTCGACTACTGTAACAGAGTCTTTATCATCAGGCAGCTGATTCAGAACGCTGCTGCTGGAGTCCTCACTAAGACCAAGACAGTTCGGAGGTCTTTACACTGACTTCCTGTCTGTCAGAGAATCCACTGTTGGTTTATAAAGCACTGAACGGTTTCTGACCTTCTGCTACAGTCTGAACCATCCAGACCTCTCAGGTCTTCAGGGACACGTCTGCTTTGTGTCCAGAGTCAGGACTAAACATGGAGAAGCAGCCTTTAGTTTTTATGCTCCACATATCTGGAACTAACTCCCAGAAAACTGCAGCTCTGCACCAACTCTCACTTCTGTTAAAGCATCCTAGATCTGCTGCCTTTTATTAAATCAAATATTTATTCATCATTTACACTGCACTTAGCTTTTATTGTTTTTAATTCCCGTCTTAGCGTCTTATTTTCTACTCTACAGCTCTTTAATGGCATCTTTCATTATGTTTAAACGTCTTTCTATAATGTGTTTCTCTTGCACTTTGTCTCGATGCTTTTAAACTTTCATGTAAAACACTTTGTGTTTCCTTGTTTCCAAAATGTGGTTTATAAAAACTTGCCTCGCCTTTTAGGCATCAGTAATATATGCATCAGTTGTGAAACATTGAATATTTAAAATAAAATCCAATCATTAGGGACAGGCAGCAAGCTCCCCAAATCAAGTGCAACACATGACATGCAACAATATTATTTTATCAATAAAATAATCTGTGATTAGCGCATCACTGCCAGCTGTGGAGAACCACGTGCTAAACACAAGCCAGACTAGTTCAGCTCCTCGTACAAACCATCCTCCATCCTGCTGATCATCACGTATATTGTCATGTGTTGGTTTCAGATCATCTCTTACTGGCGTAGTTGCTAGTTGTATTTTTGCCCCTTTGTTTCTCTTTACAGTCACTTCTGTCTTTTCATCTTGCTGCTCCATGACAATGTCAAACTGAACCTTTGACTCACACTGCCACAGACTCACCAGGCCGTTGTATTCCTTCCTGTGTGTGGTCCTCCACTCCTCCCACTGGGCGTCCAGAAAGGCCTCGTCCAGGTGGCTGAGAGCCGAGGCCGCCAGCAGCAACAAACACACAAACTGCAGCATCTGAGAGAACACACAAGACCTCATGTGTCATTGGTTCATACAGACAGGGCACAGATATACAGAAGCCCCCTGTCCAATAATAAATTAGTCACCTTTAGTTACCAGCCTTGACTGAGGGATGACTAGTGAGGGGAGACTCGAGGATCTCAGGTCATGACTTGAGGATAGTGAGTCAGAAGCTCAGCCATATAAATGGGAGCTAAACCATGTTGAGCTTTAAAAGTCATTACAAGAATCTGTAGTTAACTGTTGACCAACGCAGCGAGGCGATGATCAGGGTGACATGTGACCTACGATTTGTCCCAGTTTGTCTCCAACATGGAGGAAGACACACAGACTTTACAGCTGCTCAACCTCTTTGTGTCGTAAGTGCTAATATCGTAGGCAACTGGACTTGCTTGAGTTTCTTGAGGACGTTTCGCCTAAAAGCAAGTCCAGTTGCCTACGATATTAGCACTTACGATTACCATGACCGGGACGACTGAGAACCTTCACCGACTCTTTATGTGTCGTTGTTTTGCATCTCTTTGCGTCATAATGCAGTTTTTGGGGATTTTTGTGTCTCTTTGAAGTCTTTCAGTGTCTTTTTTGGTCGTTGTGTCTCTTCGTCGTTTTTTGTGTTTCTCTGCAGTTCCTTTCATCTCTCACTTTGAATCTCTTCCTGGCCCCTGACTTTGGGTCCCTGCACCTGTGCCTGGTAGGTCTGTTCAGTAATCCTTCTATACACATCAAGTCTGTGCTCAAATACAGAGCGGCTGGTATTCTTTCTTTGGTTTCAGTTTCTCTACTAAATAAAAGGATATAACATGAATCATCACTCTGAATCTGACTGGGTCTGTGTCGATTTGTTTACTGTCACATGATGGTTTTAGTCACTGAGTCAGAGGATGAGGAGCCAGTTAGTTTATATTTCCAAGGAAACTGTCCAACAGCTGACACCACAGTTAAAACCGGCATCCTGTCCAAAGGTCAGTGGCTGCTGCTGATCTGTTTCAGGGATTTAAGTTTGTGAAAAATACTCAACTTGTTTTTGCTTTCTTGCCACAAACATAATGGAATTTGGAGACAATGGAATCGTCTGTCAGCTTCGCTCCAAACACAAGAGCACCAGCCAACTTTGTTTCTGTTGTTGTGTTGTGAAAGTTCTCTGGCTGATTCAGACTCTGCCTTGGTGCCTTTTTAACTCCAGATTTAAAAACTCAACAGCAGCCTGAACTTTTCTCTCCACCTTTGCTTCTCTCTGCTTCCTTGCCATCTGTCATTCATCAGCGTCTCCTCGTTTCTCTCTTGTTTTATCACATCCTGCCTCTGATCTGCATCTGTCTCCATTGTTTCTAGTAAAGGTCGTCGACCTGTTGAGTTTAACTAAACTAAAAGCAGGAAAAAATCACTTTTTTCCAACTCCGAGTCTGTGTGAACGCAGCTGCTTTACTCTGTCTGCTTCCTACACACATTGATTCTATCCAGTCTGCCTTCACTCGTGGGTAACTTCAAGGAAACGGCATCATTTGAATAACAGGGTCTCATGATCTATGCAAATAATTTACAGTTAATCTGAAAAACATATGCACTGTGCTGCGTCGCTGTGTGACTCAAAAGAATGTCTCTTTCTGCTTCACAAATAAATTCATGTTTTACACCATTAATCAATATTTTGTATATGTTTCTGAATACACCACAGTAACTGTGCAGAGGTCAAAGCAGCTCCCAGTTCAGGCTGCAGCTCTGACTTCCAAAACTCTTTCTATTAAGGTGCAACTGGGTCAAAATCATTCTCTAATCCTAATCCTATTAACACTAATTACTTTTTAGCAGGCAAAAATACGTATGAATTATCTGAAACTCAAAGGGAAGGAATCTTAAGAGTCAAAGTATTTCCTGGGAAATCAGCGCACTGCAGTAAATTCTGAATCATTTTAGTTCAGCTCAGTTACACACAAGTTGCTTTAAATTCAGTGCAAACAGAACAATTAGTCGGAGTTTTACAAACTCTACAAATGAAACCCAGTTCAAGAGAAGGAATTCACAAAACTGAGACCAAAGCTCAGCAAACAGTAAACTTTACCTTGAGTCCAAAAGAGTTTGGTGAAGTTCTCTGAGTGCGACACCGTCTTCCTCTACTGTCAAAGTAGGTCACAGTGTGAGTATATATCTGTTGGAGTTTGAGGAAGTACAATCCAGGTCTGGGGAGGAGTTTCTGTTTTTCCAGGCGGGGGAATTACATCTGGTTTCACTCAAATAGCAAAGATCCCTGACACACGTGATGTCAGGTGTCAGATTACACACGTCTGAATCTTCACAGAGGCTGGCGCTGAACTCAGCCCTGCTGCATTCTGGGGCAGCGCCTGAAAAATGAAGAAGCCTGTTGGATTTTTAATCAAGATGGTGTCTTGAACTATATTCTTATCCTGACCTCAAACTTCACTTGTTCATATTTCACAATGCTCTGATAAATAACACATGTGCTTAGTTCTCAGCTTTAATGTACAAGAATCAATAAAGAAGAGACTTTTAACTTTAAAGTCTGCTTTCAAGTCTACGCTAAATCTTTTAGCAGAATAATTCTGTGTTTAATGTCGATGGACCTTCAGAGCCAACACAAAGCAAACTATCTTTTTATCACGTTATCACTCAGACCTGAGGGTGAGGTGAGCACATGTCTGGTCATGTTATATTGGAGCTGCAAAATTACTCCTTTACAAATGGAAATGGAAACTACATTCCTCCAGATGTGATGGTGGCACAGGAGTGCTGTTAAAGCCTGATGCTGCAGGTTTATATGGTCTGTGTCTGACTCAACGTTCTGTCTATGAACTACTGATCTGTTGTGTTGGTTATGTTTACGCTATAACTGCTGCCTGGATTGTTGATCCACATGCAAATCATGTCCAGATCCCAGCGTTCACATCCTGAGTCCAGTCTGTGATCAGCGACTGAGAACATGTGAGCAGACACCAGCAGGGAGCTTCATGGTCAATGCAAAGACGTGGATAGATGTGACCTTGAGTGTCATTCATGTATTCACAAAACATTCTTTGTGTCACAGGAACCTGTCAGCGCGGAGCTCAGGCTGAGATTCTCCGACATTACAGAGAATCAGAAATGTAGGACAAACTTATTGCTGCTGAGGTCCATGACTCAACGTCAGTAATTTAGAGACACGACAAAAAGGAAAGAGCTTGGAGAAAAGTGAGAGAAGCCACAGGCTGGTTCAGCAGCCCTCTTATTCCAGAGTCATTAAATACCACCATGTTTCATTTAGGTCAGGACAGCAGCCCCTCAGGCTCCAACAGCAAAGAACTGGTGGATGTTTCTTTTGTTTTTTAAAGAATAAGTAAATTGAGAAACTCAAGCCGTCATGTCCAGGTGTCTGTCTCTTTGTAACACAATCACCAGAAAAAACAGTGCAGTTTGGCAGATGTCTCTCTGAGGTGTCACACCATCCTCCGTCCTCCACCTCCTGATGACAGAGTCAGCTCACGTCACTTTAGAGATGTTGATATGAAGCATGTATTCAGATATTCCACCGTACACATGGACATTTCAACACGGACTCTGACAGTTGGAGTGGAAAGACTGATGTATGTCCAAAAAATGAAGACACCAGTGTCTTTCCATTACAGACACTGCTCAGATCCTCACAGGGAGTCCTTCATGCACACAGCAGGAGCTCACTGATGATATGAAACTCCAAAGATCACAAAGTGCACATTTACACCAGCTGTGGCTTTTGTCCTGAGCTTTATTAGTAATTGAAGAGTGACGTTTTGAACATGTTTCATTCAGAACAGGAGCAGAGGATTCAACATTAATTGTGCATGAACACGACTTCATCAAACCGGATCACGAGCGTTAACTTATTCAAATAAATTTCCCACGACGGAGCCAAAATAGATCTTTACAATATTTATTTTTTCTGCTGTGTTGTCTGGTTCTCGGTGGATACGCACTTCCTCATGCCGTTAGTCAACAGTCCTATGTGTCGGGTCTGTGTGTATATATGAACATGTCGTGTGACTCCTATAGTCAGAAGGCAGTCTAGCACATAGTCACCTCTCTAAATAGAAGAAGGTCTCGTGTACCTCATATGTCCAATGAGACATGACTGTGCTGCAGCAGGTTACTCATAATGAGGTCTGAATGAGGACAAGCAGCACTTTGAAAGAACATTCAGCAGTGCTACAGAGTTTAAGCACAGTGGTATTATTCTTTAGTATAATATTTTACCAGAGCTACAACAAGTACGGCGACTCCACTATAATTCAATAACAGTGATCCCTTAAGTACACGTACAAGTGCTTTTATATGAAGTGCTTATTAACAACATATTATTCAAAGCGTCTTGCTGTCCCACAATGCATACAGTTCAAAGTCGTCCGTACCCAGGCCCTCTCCTCCCTCACTGACCTGCACAGCCTCCGCTCCTCTGATGCCGACCTCCTGTCTCCACCACTCAGGACCAAACAGCACACCTGAGGCCACAGAGTCTGCTCCACAGCCGCCACCTCCCTCTGCAACCATCTCCCCAAACACAGTCGAGGCTGCACCGACCTCTCCCAGCTGCGTGTTATATATTGTCTCTATTCTATTTTTGATGTTTTTAGCTTTAGCAAAGTGTCTCTGAGAACCATGAAAAATGCTCTACAAGTAAAACGTATTAATATTATTACACTGTTCAAATAAAATAACTTCAGATCAGATCCTGATGAACGAACTATTCAAGTGGAAAATCTTTACTGATCTACATTGTATAATTTGTTTAATACAAAATTACATAACAAAAAAAATCATCATAATGGCCGCTTTTACAGGAGCAACCTGGCGGAGAGGGCGGCTAACATCAGTGATGGTTGTTGCCTCTTTGGGACATTGTTTTAATCTTTTGGTCTAATTTTTCATCTGTTTCGCCCCAAAACATGAAATCTAAATTGTCGAAGTCGACCTGATGATGCAACTGAAACTTGACTGACAGTAAAATTTCCCCAACAAAATGAACTGATGAGAGTTTGACATTAATGCAGCTATCCATCTCTCGGTTCGCAGCCTCAGCGCCGCTCAAGGTCACGAGCAATCTGCCGCCGTGAGATCTCGGCTGTGTTAAGATCTGCAGTGTGTTGAGTGCAGCACGGCGAGCGGCTGCAGGCCTCTCATCACTGACAGCTCGCTATCTATCTGACCGATGGCTGTTTTTTTTTTCCTGCTCGCTGGATTTCACCAGGCTCCTGAGTGCATTTAAGCTCCTTTAAGACTCTTCCTCCAGGCTCCTCCATGGCCACTTTAGATAATGAGACTCATGGACGATAGTGTCTCGATTGATCCATCATGCAGGACCGACCCCCTCCTCTCAGCGCCAGCAGCACCAGCAGGTTATGACCTGTGTGTAAATGCATGTGTGTGTGTCGGGGGGGATGATGAAAGGGGGGATGTGATAGATTTATAATCCAATATCCCTTACTAAGGTGGTTAGCATGCGGTCGATGTCTCTATTTTTATCTGCAGTGTTAGAAAATCTATTAATACCTGCGTACAGGCTGAATGCATTTCAATAATCTAAGCGCTGTGATGAGAGCGCTGCAGCCATTACCTTAATGTTTCCATTGATTTTCTTCTCTGACTCTTTATTGTGCTCACTGAAAGTAATCTGATGCCATGTTTGTTGTAAACTCCTGTTTTCTTTCCTCTTCCTTCCTCTGTGAGGCCACATCTGTTTCCCATTTTAGGGCACGCTGTCGAAACCCACAACAAAACTGGAAACGGCTCAGCTCCCAGCATCCTCTGCTTCCATCATATGATCAGCCCGCTGACTCAGACCATCACGGGACGTCCTCTTCATGCCATTACAGAGCTGTAATAACAAGAAGTAATCTTACATCACTGCAGAGAGAAGCGAGTGACATCCCATTTTCTATATGCATCCATACGAGTCCCTCGGGGACAGATTACGTAACTCTAATGCCGTTCCCTGTTGAAATGAATTGTGTTTAAGCACCAGAAAACATCGTCCAGATTCTTCTCTGCTGCCAATCTGCTGAGAGAGGCTTTAAATCCTGATGTGAACTGTGTGCACTTTTCACTGACCAGTTCAGAGATTAGAGCAGCAGACACCAAAGAGGTTTAAAAGGCTTGTTTTGATTCCAGCAGATTAGACCGTGTTGTCTTTTTCCATTCCAAACTCAGATTGTTTGTCGAGGGAAAAATAGGAAGTGTGCCTCAGAAGTCGTCTGAGCCACACTTGTCCTGATTTCTCCTCTTTCTAAATCTTTTAGTGGACATGAAAAAACTTTTAACTCACTCAGCTTTTGCTTCTGTCACATTTTCCAAAAATACAGGCAGAAATTAAAAACAGCAGGTCGAATAAGAAGAGTCAGAAATCTTCTTTTTCTTTTTGGAGCATAAATAAGTTTAATTAAAAATGTCTTTGTAGTAGTACAAACACTTTGCAGGCAGATTGTAGTTTTTGTCTTTTGTGTTGATGAAATTGTTGAATCAATAGTGCCCACTCCTGGAGGGACTGGAGTCTGAACTGCTGCTTTAAACCTATTGATTTGTCTTCAAGATGATCTCTGTGCTACCAACAGTAACAGCATTACTGGAGAAAGACTCTCAGAGCAGACTCAGACTCAGATAAAAGTTCAAGGTCTTTAATCAGACTCAGTTCTGCACACGGGTGGTCGGTAACAGAGGCGAGTGTATCCAAACCGACAGGCAAAAACACACTCACAAGAAACACCAGGAAAACACTGGAGCTGTCACTGCAAAGCAAAAACAATGTGACAGCAAAGGAGGGAAGGACAGGGACTGAAATACTCTGAAGGCCGGGGAGACAGTGAGACAGGTGAAACACATCAAGGTGGGGCAGGTAATCACAAAGGAGGGAAACCTGACACGAGAAGAGACAATGGTTCCCTAAATAAAACAGGAAACACAGGGAACTTGTGAGATCACGACAAAAGCCCTAAATAAAAGCAGGCTGATGTGTCTTTTTGTTTGACAAATATGGAATTAAAAAGAGCATTTTGTTTTACTGAGGACTGAACTTTAACATCAGATTTAAAGCAAAAGTTAAAAAATGCTTGTTTGGTTTTTGCTGAGATTTAAGGGGAAGACTGAGACGACACTCGGATATAAAAGGAATGCTGATCTTCTCATGTTACTCCATCAACACAGCAGGAAACCTTTTCCCAAAAATGTCGAGCTATTGCTTTAAAAAATGTCACTACAATTATTTCAGCTTCAGGAAATACATGTCTGTGAGAATATGGGATATCAGAGTCATTGCTACAAGTCATCTGGGCCGTTGTACTGCCAAAGTGAGACTCACATGTTTTCAGTGGGTGTCGACCTCCAGCAGGGCTGTTCTGGTCTCTGGCTCTTGCAGTTGGGGACCTCAGAATCTCTGCTCTTTGAAGATGATGTGGTTCTGCTGGATTCATCGCACCGTGACCTCCAGCATGACCTGGGGCGGTTTGCAGCCGAGTGCGAAATGGTCAGGATGAGAGTCGGCTCCTCCCAGTCTGAGGTCATGGTTCTCTGAGGATTGTTCCCTCTGGGTTAGGAGAAACTTCCTGCCCCAAGAGAAGGAGTTAAAGTGTCTCAAAGTCTCGCTGTGCTGGACCGTCATGGCAACACGTCCTCACTGTGACCTCGTCACATGTCCACGTTTGGTCATGGACTCTCCACGTCCACATATGGCGTCCAAGGTGCCCTGGGTGTGTTGGTTGTTGACGTTCTGGGACGCCGTGTCAACTTCAGCCTGTTACATGCATTGTCTGTTTTCAAAATACACTTCTGTTTTCACAGGAAATGTACAGTTTGATACAGTCTCTTTCAAAATAAAAGCACTACATCGGTACAACACCACCAACTGATGTTTTTTTTACTTCAACAACACACACGTGGTTACGTTTAAGAAAAAAGAACAGGGTTCGGCTTTACAATCTAACAGAAAGTGAACGCCGGCATTGCAGGTGAAAGTCAGTGGTTGTTGGACCCATCCGCCATCACTCCCACCAACCCTACTGGACTTTCCCCCCATTAGCTTACGCTGTTGTCCGACCATTTTTCCCCCTGATGCCACCAAGCACTGTCACACAATAACGGTGACTGGCTGTGTTTCATGCTGACATGATGGATGGCTTCTGTGGATGGCTTTTGTCATCCATGTCCGATGCCGGAGGTCACTGACCAAACGCAGGTATTCAACAGCTTCGGTGTGAGGCCGAGTTGATCAATTTGAAGAGGGAGCTGAGCCAGAAGGCAAAGCTTTCTACTTCCTGGTCCATCTGCGTCCCAACCCTCACCTGTGGTCATGAGCTCTGGATAGTGACTGAAAGAATGAGGTCACAGATACAAGCGTGTGAAATGAGTTTCCTCTGTAGGGTGTCTGGGCTCAGCCTTAGAGATAGAGGGAGGAGTCAGACATCTGGAGGGAGCTCGGAGTAGAGCCGCTGCTCCTTCATGTTGAGGTGCTTCAACATCTGATCAGGATCCTCCTGGTCCAGCTGGTAGGAGGCCCCGGGGCAGAGCCAGGACACACTGGAGGGATTATAGATCTCACCTGGTCTGGGAACATCTCAGGAGTACTTTGCTCAGCCTGCTGCCTCCGAGACCTGGCCCCGGACAATTGGATGAAAATGGAAGGATGTGTCTTTATATTTTATTTTACCTTTGTTTAACCAGTTCAGTCAATAGAGAACCAATTTTCATTTACAATGATGACCGAGCTAAGAGACAGCGACAGGAGGTGAGTCAAGGAACAAACGGTCCCATATTCTCTGAAAAATGACAGAAGGACTTATTGGTTTTCACTGTGATTTGTCAAAGTACCAAAGTATTGTATGCAGAGAAACAGTTTGCTGCTCCACTAATGGATGATGAAAAGGCAGCACGTGGAGGATGGAGACTCAGCAGCTCCAGAGGAGGTGGAGATGGATCAGATCAGACCAGCCTGGATTAAAAAAACATCTTTAACTTCAGACCGTTTTCAGCAGCAGCAGCAGCAGCAGCAGCAGCAGCAGCAGCAGCAGCGTCTAACCTCTTTAACTCAGCCCTCAGTACATGAACATGATTACTGGTGTACTGAACTGTTTGTTCTGTCCTGTGAGTGGTTCATACGAGAACACCAGACATCAGAAAGCCTTTTTAGTTCCTCATTCATCCAAACAGATTAGATCAACTTTAAACCTTTGATTCCAAACTGAGACTTTGTACCAAAGAGATCATTTTATATCTGAAAACAAGACAGTTTTAATGCTGTAGCACTTTGTTCCTGTCAGTGTATACAATGCATTAACAGACTTGTTCCACGAGGATTTATGTGGAAAACTGTGACCTGATTTTTGTGGCTCTGTAGTCTGTAGTTATATTCAGACAGACGGAGTTCAGCGCTGCCACCGGGGGAACCAGGGTGCAACCAAAGGAAAGAAGAGGCTTCCCCGTGAGCACAATTTAAATGTATGTGTTTATATAATCTGGGTTAAAAGGACTGGACCGGAATGTAAAATGAGGTTGAACGAAGCAGATTGTGTTCAGGAGAGTCAGCTGAATCTGCCCAGAGGAGATCCACGAGTCCTTCTGGCCACAAAGTCACTGTGGGACAAAAAATAGAACAAACAACACAACACAGACAAGAACAAGAACAAGGACACACAACAAGACCATATACTAATACACACAGCACACACGTCTCTGAATCACCGCTAACAGGTCATTTAGAAACACCTTGAGTGCGTCCAATGGGAACAGCTCCCAAAGACACTGGTGAATTCGAAGCATGACTCAAGCTGAAGCTTCGAAGCTGAAGAATGTTCTTCAAGCTCCTGTCTGTCAGTATGACTGGAACCATTCGAGGGCCGTACCTTTAATGCCCACACATTCTCCAAGGTGTGATAAGAGGGTCAAATCCTGTGATCAGGTCGGTCTCAGTAAGAAGGAAGCAGACCAAGAATACTGTTATAAATAAGGATGTGCCAGTGGTGAAGTCTCCAGGTGAACAAAACAGGCCCTCCGATCTGAGCATGCAGAGAACACTGATGGAGACTGTGGAGACACTGAAGATGCATGCGGGTATAAAATATCAGCAGAGTCCAGATCAGACATAAAAATGACGGCAACAAGTTTCCTTTTGGCTTCAAAGGAAAAGCAACACTTGTTTCAAGAGTAAAAACACAACTTTAACTCAACAGTTGTTTCAGCGGTTGCTGAATGTGAGCCGGAGAAGAAAGACGACCATCAGATTCTGTTAATGAGAAGTGGTGACAGAGGACATTTAGCATGAAACCAGAAGCAGGGATACAATGAACATGTGGCTGATGCTTCAGGTGTGCACATTGATTAGAATACTCTTTAGCATTCACACCTCAGTGTGTCCAAGCTGTACATCCAATATGTTCCCTTTAATCTAGCCATTAATCAGTGTCTCCTTCCTGTCGGGTTCGCTCGGTGCCAAACGGAAAAACATTCACAAACAGAGTGATTACTCCTCCCAGAGACAATGGTGATGATCAGTGCTGTTATTTTCACCTTTAAAAACTCCAGTGTGTGTGTGTGTGTGTGTGTGTGTGTGTGTGTGTGTGTGTGTGTGTGTGTGTGTGTGTGTGTGTGTGTGTGTGTGTGTGTGTAGGATTCAGGGGGATATATTGGCAGAAATGGAATATAAAAAAATAATCATAATGTAAATCAGCTGGAAATAAGAATCACTGTGTGTTTGTTGCCTCAGCCTGTTACATACATTGTCTGTTTTCAAAATACACTTCTGTTTTCACAGGAAATGTACAGTTTGCATACAGTCTCTTTCAAAATAAAAGCTCTATCTCGGTACAACACCGCCAACTGATTATTTTCTCCTTCAACAGAGACATGGTTACGTTTAGTCAACACACACGTGGTTGGGTTTAGATGAAAGAACAGGGTTTGGCTTTACAATCTTACAGGAAGTGAACACCGGCCTCCTGGGTGAAGGTCGTGGTTATTGGACACTTCAGGTTTTCCTGAATTCTATATCATAGGCAAATGGATTTGCCTGATTTTCTTGAAGACATTTCACCTCTCATCCAAGAAGCTTCTTCAGTTCTGACAGACTGGTGCAGAGTCGCAGGCTTTAACCTGTGTAGGTGTGAACCCTTACAGAGTCGTTAAGGTCACATGAGTCCAATGTAATGTCACCTCACATATGTTGTGACACTTGTGTAGTGTTGCTGCACACACAGTGGTCGCGTGAAAGTCTGGAGTTGGTTTGACCCTTCCCACCTGCCGTCCTACAGAGACTTTATTGCTCTTTATTCTGTGGTAGCTGCTGTTGGCATCACAAACTGCTGCCGCCTGGTGCGGCTCGTACTGCCACAGAGTGAGTCTGTGTGTTGCTGTGTGACGTTGTGATCCGCTGACAGAGCGTCAGTATAAGATGAGCTGGGTGATTGTTCAGATGATGGAAAAAAACATACAAATTAAAATGAATAGATTCTGATGTGCTGCATGTTTATGTAAATGAGCTCACAGTGAGCAGAGTCCATCTGTTGATCAGTAAATATGTCAGTGAATAAATAAATGTAGTAGCAGCATCCAAATTACAATCACCGACCAAATACACCTGTGACTTGTCACCTGTCATGCTGGTGACCAATCAGTGCAGAGGATTTATTCAATGACAGTAAACAAACAAACAATAACATGAATCATGTGATCTGAGAAATGAAGCGTGACTACGAGCAGTGAAACTTTGACATCTGTACTGTGTGTGTGTGTGTGTGTGTGTGTGTGTGTGAGGGCCTCGGACCATCAGCTCACCCTCAGCCTTCTTCTTCTCTGTGTTTGTCACGTGCTGTTGGGAAAGTTATCAACGAATCTGAAACTGGCAGCAAAACAAAGTCATTCATGATTCCTGGCATCTAATCTCTGGATGTGGCTCGGTTGTCGTGTGTCTGTGCCTTCCGTTGATGCACACATGTGCTGCGATGTTTGAGGGATTAGTATTTATTCTAAGCAGAGAGAGAAACCCCCCCATATCACGCACACTGAAATAAAAGCCCTATTCACAAACACAAGCTGCCGGCACACATTCATAATTTCTGCGATGGTTGATCTGTCACGTGCTGATCCGTCTCCAAGTTCGCTCTTCAGGGATTAGCCGTCGACATGAGATTTTAAAGTGCCTCACGCTTCTGCCCTTTAATTCATATTTTTAGACGAGGGTAAGGCAGAAATGCTGACACTTGAAAATTAAATGAGCTCAAGGCTTGTAGCTTAAGTGATTCTGTCTTTATAGTGGTGCCAATATTTTAACCCTAAAGAGCGCTGCGCATTAGCTGCACTCTCATTAGAGGAGGCAACAGCTGAGACCTCAACATGGATTTAAGAGCTAAAAGGTCTATTTGTGCATGTATGCTTTGGTCTGTGCAATAGCATTAGTGTGACCTTTGAAACCAGCTGATGGTCCATCACAGCTTCCATTCATAAAGACGGAGATTTACATCGCTGGCTTTACGGAGGTTTAATTGTCAGGAGCTTCAAGGCCATGTTGGATAGAAAAACAATGAAAGGAGGATTAAAAAAAAAAGAACTGCCAACCTCCATGACACACAGCAGGCGTGTTAGGGGACGACAAGTTCAGTATTTTAATTTGGAAAAATAGCTGTTTGTCACGAATGTGCCCGCATTATGCAATCACTGCATCTTCAGCATGTTGGTTTGAGGGACGATCTGTCTGTCTGTCTGTCTGTCTGTCTGTTTTCTCTCCGTCTCATTACAAAAAAACATCACAGAATGGAGAGGATCTGCTGAAAAAGGAATAATCCCTGCATAATATTCATGGTCAGAAGAAGAGGCGCAGCCTGTGGATGGCAGCAGGATGACCAGATGTCACTGGCAGCCATTACAAAAGGATGAGCACTTCAGAAGCCTCCTTCTCTCTCCTCCTCCCCCTCCTGAAGCACTTCCCATTGGCTCACTGCACTGAGGTGCATGCTGGGTGGACGCCAGTGTTGCTTTGCTGATTCAGACCTTCAATTAAATATATCAGCCAGTCAGCATTATGGCAGAGAGTTTGGCTACACCTCAGCAGACACAGACGGTGGACACACCTGGAGGAAGTTTTAATGTCTCGTCATAATCTGCATTCTGCTTTCTGTGGGTCTTTCATCTGACACAAGATAAAAAGCCACAATCCTTAAATCAAATGTAAAAAGGTCTTCATCCATCTCTAAAATACAAAATACAAGACTGGAACCTGCTACTGGATGTAAATATACTCACGGTTCATGCAGTCGGAAAGGTTCCTGATCAAGTTCTTTCAGGTATGAAGCTGCGTTGGCTGCGAGTTATGTTTTAGCTTCTCTTTCTAACTGATTTGTGTCTCTTTGTGGTTATTGTGTGTCTCTGTGCAGCCATTTCGTGTCTTTTTTGCTGATTTTTGTGGCACTCTGGGCTCCTGTAGACCATCAGTGGTGTAACATTAGATAATAAACAGATGATTATGTATTTAAGATTGATTAAAGTAACACTGAAGGCTTTGGAGAGCAACATGTTCTGTTGGTGTTTGTAACAGCTGCCATCACCAGGAGCAGCCATGATGCATCCTGCTGAGCGTCACTGTTACAGCCACAGCCAACCAACTCTCCTGTGACAACCCTCTCTAGTAGCTCTGTTGCATGTACATCAGGAGGTGCAGTCCCTGAGCTGGACTGACTGGACGCCAAAGGTGTGGGCAGACTGAACACATCTGTTATTGTGTGATTATTTATTTGCATTCGTATGCAAAAGTATGTTTACAGAGATAAGCTGAAATGACGGGTGCACACAGGGGCGTACGTACGGGGCGGAAAAGTGGGAGTGATTACCCGCGGCCCACAGTGGGAGGGCGGCCCTCAAAAAGCCTGGAATGAAAGTTTGGCTTTGTTTGCAGTTTTTTATTTCTAAGTAATTAGTGCCAAAACTGAATTAAAATTTGCAGAATAAATCATTTGAAAGACTGAACTTTGCATTAAAAACTGTGAAAGCTCTCTGAGGCCCAGCTCAGCCCTTCATGGCACAATATGGTTTAATCCGCCCCCACACTAATGCTCTAGAGCTGAGGACTGCCTCTGCTGCTGGAACACCAACGTACACACTGGGTTCATACTGTGGTTCCAAAAAAGAAGAGAAAGGAAACTGACAGTGTAAATGAAAAAAATCAAAAGGTGTTTGAGGAAGACATGGATCAAGTGAGGAAGGATGAAGGCCCCACAGAGACTGCTTATCCATAGGGCCCAGATTTTGGTGCTATGCCCTGGACGACGGGAAGAGGAAGTCTTGGCTTACACATCCGCTGTCTTAGCGTGAAATACTGGCACTCAACCCAGAGACTTAATGTTGTCAGACAGGTTCAGAGATGGGCTGAGAACTACACAGGTTCTTCCTCGTGTTGATGAGTAACAGAAGGTAAATGCATAAGTAGGAAATCGTTCACTTCTTTGGACTTCACATGACTGCTGTCATTCAGCATTCCCCAGTTTGGAGCATCAAATCATGCAGAGATGGAACTGAAAGTCATCTGTTCTCCACACACACACACACACACACACACACACACACACACACACACACACACGCACACAGAATCTCAAACAGAAAGCAAAACAGAAGAGGGCAGCCGGAGGAAACCAACCCACAAATTATTCTCCTCACATGCATATGGACACGATGGACGTCAGCTGTTGATTTTTGTCTCACAAACGGCCACATGCTGTTGAGAATCTGGTCACGTTTGTGCCTAATCGTGCAGAAACTGCTCTCTACAAATTACACTAATTTAAAGGGTCGGGGATGGAAGCAAATGAGGTTCACAGGTGCACTGTAGCGCCAAGAAAGTGAGCTGAATTTTACAGCTGACGTGGTTTCCCTAATCGTACAGCTGCAGTGTGAATATATAAAGTACACAGCTCTCTATTGACCAATCACTTGTCTGTCTGTCTCTGCCAGTGCTGCTGTTAGTTTTAGGATTTGGACAGGAGCTCCTCCTGGGGCCAAAGGTCAGGCTTCATGAGTCCTCCCTCCTAATTGGCTCCAGTATCTCATTGTTTAATGCAGGCGGTGCTGACCCCTCTCCAGGGACCAAACCTAATTAAACCCCTCCGGAATTTACGGAGTGTTTTACTGACCTCCCAAAACACTGACGGATGCAGTTTCATATGTAGATTGCGAGTTTACCTTCGGGCTACACTTTCCACTCTATGTTCAGCTATTGATGAGCTGTCGACCCCCTGTTTTCTCCACGTCTCACTGCTGCATCGAGAGAAAAACTTTAAAATTCAGGGTGCATAAAAAAATACATCTGATTTATCAAGCTGTGGAACACTGCTTTGAATGTCTCATTGTTTAGATCTTTCCTGTAGTTGCTTGTATGTGGAAGCTTCCTCCCAACAAGACCTAATTTGACAATGCTGTGTGCTAAAACTTAATAACCTTTTGCACCTTCCTGTGCATCGACTCCATCCTCTCGTCCGTCAAGAGCAGCTTCCTGCCTGGCAGATGCTCCACGTTCTGCTTCAGGGAGAAGAGGAAGCGCAAGGCTGCCCCGCTCTAATCAGAGAACCACAGGCGAATGAGGATTAATTAAAAAGGAAAGTGAGGTTGAGCCCCAATCCAGCATCGCCTACTGGGAGCCAAAAAGCAGAACTCAAAGCATCCTGAAAATCTGCTTACGTTCTGAGAAAACAATCTCAGCGTTGCGAGGAAAATCCCTGATTGCATATACCTCTCCTACAGCTACTGAGTGGACACTTTATCAAAGTCTCCCCTACGGTTGTTGTCGAGGTGAGAATCTGGTGCAAAAGGGAAATAAACATCCTAGTTTTGATTCTGGCAGGTGTTTGGCTCAGTCCCAACTGTTTAAAACTTCGTCAAAGATAAATCAATATGAATTAGAGCCCCACATCCCAGCTACTGACCCCAGGAGACTGCAGCATTTATTCTAATCCACAATATGAGCAACAGTATTTTGTGGACTTTATTATTCTCAGTGTGCGACCAGTAATGTGTCTAAAAGGATGTCCAGAGGATGGTGCTTCAGGACAGGTCAGAGTTTCAAATGGATAAGGTTCATCCTCTGCATGAAATGACTTCCCTCTCTGACTGCTCGTTAGATCTGAAGATTTCTTGCGAAAATCTGGAAACATGTTGGAAAGATGGAGGACCAGCTGACCCCAACTCTTCAGATGAGACTGAAAACGTTTCCATGTTTCTCCAGTATCAAAGTCAGACCTACTTGTTTTAGGACCCAGTCACCAGAAGAAAATATTGGCATTGTACATTTTTTCAAACTGTGAGTTACATTTACATGCGAATCGAACGCGGCGTCCTGGGTGAAATTCCAGGGTTTGTTGAAGCCGTCACAGTGGCTGCCATCTTGTTGATCATGAGTTGCTGTTTTCTCCAGTTGCTCCCTGGTTCTTCTTGTGTTTGGAAATATCCTGCCATTTGGTTGGAGGTGCCTTTTTGAAAGAGGTGCAAGTGTTCAGGTCAGGGGTACATCTGCAGCCTCAGCTGGATAATTGCGGTGGTTTGCAGGTTTGCTTTACCAACTTCATGTTACTCCTACCTGTGCTGCTTAGAGAGGACAGTTATGTCCACAGTTCAGTAAGAGGGCAGTTGTCAGGTAACAGTAGCATCCAGTCGGTCATATTAAGTGCTTGACTGTTTTTTTTCTGGCGAGGCTGCAAAGACGTTGGTGATATTTGGACCAAACTGACCTGATAAAAACAACTTTTAGGAGCATCAATACTTTTGAACCCGACTTGTTGAGGTGAATTTAGTTTTCTCTCCATCTCCACAGACAGCCTCAGTTTTGGATGTCTGCTCTCACCTCGGCCTCTGTCTTTTTTTAGGTGTAGTCGTCTGTTCGTGCTGCTCGTGAATGGAGCTCTGACAGGCACACACGCTTAAATCCAAAGGGGAAGATCTGTTTGGATGGGTGACTTTGCATTTTAGGCTGGGATGCATTCACTGTGAAAATGTTTCTGCACCTGTTTGCAACAGCTGAATGCTTGAATAGTTCGACAACGGCCTTTGAGGTATGTTTGCTCCCATTTGGTGGGTGTGTTGGGGCTGAAAACCAGCGCAGCTGTGACAAAAACCCAGCGGAGCAGTGATGGCCTTTATTGCATATGGAGCATTTAAATGTGTTTAAAACCTTCCCAGTGTTACCTGAGATTAATTCAGGGAGAGAGCACATCAGTACATCCATTCACCTATTTAGTGGAGACCAGCATGAAGCGCAGTACACCTCAGCTTATCTCCGAAAACATTTGGAGTCCAGAGGTTGAATAAGTGCAACTAAGGTTTCATAGAGGGCGAGTAAAGTCTGCCAGAATAATAATAAATACGGACATTTATAGATAAAGAAGACATTTTTGGAAAGTGGGAACATTTTGTCTGGTCTTGGCTTCTTCACAGAGCAGTTTGAGGATTCAGACTTTGTGTTAGAGTTAAAGTCAGATTCAAGCAGAAGCAGTCTGCAGCGTTAAAGGCACATAAAGTGATTGTTAGATGATCGAACAGTCTGAAATACCCTCTGCTGTACTTTTGTTCATCTGTGACATGAAAACAAAACTTTTCCTCAAAGTCAAAAAAGTGTTTGTCTTGGTCACAGTCCAGTTGTAAAATCCTAACACACCTCGGGGTGTCTCTCCTGATTGGCTGGTGACGGACTGTCAGCAGAACATTTGCTAACATTCGGCAGCAGAGCTGTGAGCATCAGAGCAGCGAACAGAGACAAGTCCTGTTGCTCTGCGTCGTGCTGCCCTCTGCTTCCATCACAGTTAGTTTTCAAGTTCAAGTCATTTTCAGACTTGGTTTGTAAAAGTTTTGGGCGAGCCATGCTGTCGTCCTGCTGCACTCTGTGTACAACTACGCAGCTCAAAACAAGAGCAGTAATCTCACGGACAACATGTGAGCTGTCTCTGGGGCTTCTTAACTGGAAAGATTAACATTTTGGGGCCAGCTCTACTTAACAGGCCCTGAAAACTGGAACAACAACAATCTAGATACGTCACTAAGGAACAGTTAAAGGCTCGTCTCAAACCTCCTGATCCAAAGTGAAATCATTGAAAAGGCAGCTCTTCAACAGCTGAACAACTTCTTGACACTAAATAAGTGTTTGATGTCTTCCAGTCAGGTTTTCAACCACACCACAGCACTGAGAGTGCTCTTGGTAAGGTCTTCAATGTTATCGACTTGTGGCAGAATTTCAGTCTGACACTGAGTCCTAACTGGATGTGATGCGAGCGTCAGCGACTAAATCAGTTGATTGCATTGTTTTCTATTGGACTGTCCTAACTGCCGGTGTCGTCTGGCTGCAGGAAGGTCTCCAGGGAGCTGAACATTTCTGGTGAGTATTTTGTGGGATGCTCAGCAGAGCTTGTTTAACAAAGTGAAGATGGCAGTGTGACATAGTCTGGTAGCTACAAACATGATATCTATACGTTACCCGCGATGAATACGGCCCCTGGATCTCAGTGCTGCATTCAACATGGTGGACCACAATGTTTTACAAGACTGACTGGAAACTGGACGGGACTTTCTGGCACAGTACTGAACTGGTTCAATTCCTACTTAAAGGACAGAGACTATTTTGTGTCCACAGGTAATTATATATCTGAGCAGAAATGACATGCGGAGTTCCCCAAGGCTCCATCGTCGGACCTCTTCTGTTTAACATCTGCAGGCTTTCACTGGTTATGTGAGCATAATTATGAAAATGACAAAAAATTATATCACCATGTCACCAGGGGACTATGATCCGATACAAGCTCTGACTGAGGGCATCGAACAAATTGATGTTTGGATGTGTCACAATTTTCTTCAGTTAAATAAAGACAAAACTGGGGTAACAGTTTTTGGAGCCAAAGAGGAACGATCAAAAGTCAGTGCTCAATGTTAAAAACGACAGAGCGAGCCAGCCATCTTGCTGTAGTCATGGACTACACATTGTCCACATTACGACAATTACAAAGTCAGCCTACTGTCACCTTAAGAACATATCGAGGATACAAGGACTGGTGTCTCAGCAGGACCTGGACAAACTTGTTCCTGCATTTATCTTCAGTCGACTCGACTACTGTAACAGAGTCTTTATCATCAGGCAGCTGATTCAGAACGCTGCTGCTGGAGTCCTCACTAAGACCAAGACAGTTCGGAGGTCTTTACACTGACTTCCTGTCTGTCAGAGAATCCACTGTTGGTTTATAAAGCACTAAACGGTTTCTGACCTTCTGCTACAGTCTGAACCATCCAGACCTCTCAGGTCTTCAGGGACACGTCTGCTTTGTGTCCAGAGTCAGGACTAAACATGGAGAAGCAGCCTTTAGTTTTTATGCTCCACATATCTGGAACTAACTCCCAGAAAACTGCAGCTCTGCACCAACTCTCACTTCTTTTAAATCATACTAGATCTGCTGCCTTTTATTAAATCAAATATTTATTCATTTCTTACCCTGCACTGGAACTTACTCCTGTTCAGTATATTTTAACACGTGTTTTATTTTCCATTCTTTTTAATGGCACTTTGAATTAAATTCTAATGTCTTTTTATGTTCTGTACTTTGCCTCGATGCTTTTGGTCGTTTATGTAAAACACTTTGAAGTACCTTGTTGCCAGAATGTGCCATATAAAGAAACTTGCCTTTTCTTCACAGAAGTACTTTTGTCACTTTTCATGTACAATGAAGTGCAACACAATGAATCCCTTTGGGGAGAGACTGTCTGAATGTGTGTGTGCTCAGAATCAGTAAATGTCCTCGTATTTTGGTGCATAAAAGACACGATGAGCAAGAGAGAAGAAAAAAAATATTGTAAAGGTCAAGAACCGCTGATATGAAATATAAATGCACAGCTTGTACATTTGGTTGTATCTAATCTGTCTCTGTGATTGGAGCAGGCTTCCAGTGGAGCCATTCAGAGCAACTATAAACACTTTTCCCTGTTAGACTCAGTCTGAGAACATCGTGTACCACAGAGTCCTCACTGCTCACGAGTACAGTTAGTACAAATGTGAACGTGTGTGTGTGTGTGTGTGCAGCGTGAGGTCCATGTTAAGCAGGTGAGTTTTGAGCCTGCAGCAGGGAGGGAGCGTCTCTGTTGTTCTGACTGGAGGGAAAAGGTCAGTCCACAGAGGGAAGTTGAACTAGACGGCGATGAGAAGGACGATTCTCTTCAGTCGGAACTTTGCTGATGATCAGCAGCTGTACGCCGTCAGCTCAGTGAAGTCTGTCTGTACGACCATGATGATCCTGGTCTGAGAGGATAAATCCCTCCCTGGAAGACTGAACTGAACTGAACTGAGGAGCATGATGGATCGTCACCAAGACCATTAAAAAATGTGACTTCTTTCATTCAGTAGTCTCATTAAAAACACAGGCAGTGTGTGTACGAGTGTCTTCATTCATTAGTGTGCGTCTGTACGTATGTGTGAGAGGAGGAAGGGGATGTTCCTCGCCTCTACTACAGAGTCAAAGCCTACTCATCTTTATTGTACCCAGCTGTTGTTCAAGCCAGAGATTTGGCTTACCCACGCATATCTGCCTATCTCTCCCTCCAAGCTGTGATAGTAATGTACTGTCCTGGAAACATGCCAGCACTCACTCAGTGTGGCGGATAAAAAAAAGGAGGAAAAAAAAAAAATCACAAATCCCCTCAGAGCTGACAGCTTGGGGATTTTGCCACCCATATCATTATTACTGTCACGTCTCCGGCACCCTGGATGTGTTTTAACTGTGACTTTGTTGACAAAAAGCTGCTTTAATGTGAAGCAGCCTGTTGGACTGCAGCTGGGCTCCAACACAAGAACCACTGTGAGACTTCTCTCTTATTAACAGAACTTTCTTTGTTGTCTTTCAGCAACACGGAGAGGAAACATTCACAACTTGAGTCTCATTTTCAGAGCTTTGGCCATCGTGTCTGACGGTCATGATAAATGCTGAGATCTGGAAACACGTTGACAGAGTGAGAGCCACGAGCTGTCACACCATCAAACAGGATGTAAACATCCAGAGATCTCGCGGTTATCTTGAATACAGCAACATAGGAGCTGTGGCCAAAACTCAAAAATAGTAACTTTCTATGAATGCAAAGAAATAAATAAACATTTCCCTGAGTGCCAAACGGTGACCTACAAATCCTAAAATATCACAGAAATTTGGGGATTTGTCACACTGTGTAACAAACAGTGATCAGCTCACCTTTAACAAATAAATAAACCTTCTGTACGTATCAAACGGAACAACACGATCTCACTCAGAAGTTGTTGGCCAGCGACATTGATATGTGACGAGGTCGTGGTGAGAATGTGTTGGTTTTGTCATTACTACCCGACATTGTAACGTATGTATGTTTTACTTCCACGTAAAAGTGTAATTAGGTTCATTTTGTCTACTGAAAATAGATTAAGTGCAGAACATTTCTTTTTACCAGACAATGAGTTTTTAAGGAGATGTAGTTTACCTTGACATGTTTCGACTGTCACTTCAGTCTTCTTCAGAAGCGTCATCTGACGTGTCTTTATCAGCTGGTAGTATCCCAGAGGCTTCGGAGGAGAGAGTCCCAGGTGTGTGACTGCAATTAGTTAGAGTGGACCCAATGTCAGCCTGAAGATGGAAACAGACTGATGAGTTCACAGTTCTGTCCAGTGTCAGGTGTGATCCTTTCTGAACCTTAAAGGCTAAGTTCGGTTTTTTGACACCTGGGCCTTATTTTTAGGAATAAATACCCTCGTAGACTCACCCAGACGATTTTGGTGGAGCTCGGAGCCGTTTTTGAGCAATTTAGATCCATCCGACGGCGTCTTCTCTCATGCCATAGAAGCGGACGGGGCCAAACATCGAAGCCCCTAAATTAGACATTATCTGCTGCGAAACTCGCTCATTTCACCTACATTTTATAAATGAATGGCCAGTGTTATCACCATGTCAGCTCAACTTCCTTGTTATGGTCATCCGGGGCTTTACAACGATGGGTCACTTTTGGTGAAGTCATAGACGTGCGCCGCAGGAGCGCAGCTGAGTTCCGCCGGCGCTAGGCTAGGCTATACAGCTACACAGCTATTCTTGTGCAACATGACGGAATATTTATCCGATGTAGAAGTCTGACTCGTCTGATGACGACTCTGAGTATGATGGATGCCCGTATCGTTTTGAGCCAGAATACACCGACAAGGAGCTATTTGAAAGGAGGATGCAGAGGGAAAGAGCCGAACAGCTGGCCAGAGAACAAGCGACCACTGCACGTCCACGAATGGGGGCTAACTGGTGTTGTTGTTGTGGACACTGCACGCCACAGACAACAGAAGAGGAGAGCCTTTGCTGCTCAGAGTGGGACTTGAGACCAGAGGAAACACGTATTGATGCCCCCCAAAATACGTGTCTCACTACACTGGAAGATTTTTCAGCCATGACAAACCGGGCTGTGGTAGAGACTTTTTTTATGTCCCGAGAGTCAACTGCAGACGCAGCAGAAGCCAGCAGGACCGAACGGACAACTTTCGATAGAGTAAGTAGCCCATACAAATGCAAAAAGGGTATATTTTCTATGAGTGTTTGCTTTATAAATAAATAACGGTCGAAACAACTGACAATTAGTTTTGGAGAAAGCATATGACTACTTGTAAGTGTGCGCTAACAATGCAGACCCGCGGTGATTGCAGCTCGAGTCACAATTTATTGCCTGCAGAGAATAACCATATCATATGCATTGCGAGTTAGTTTTTCAAAAACTAGCATGGACTAGAGTAAATTATATTGCGTTACAGTGCAGTATTCTTTTGCAGGAATGTATTTTTAGAAGGCTACTCCTGCTCAGACATAGGTCGTGAAGATAGCTATTCATTTTATACAAGGAGCTTTATACGCTGGCCGACGTGCACTGGTTATCGACCAATATTATTACATCTTCAAAAGAAATGCATTACCTCCGCTGATGTGTTGGGCCTGAAACAATCGGGATGGCATTCCTCCTGAGGTACTGACGCTGAGCTTCCTGGCCTTTTATCTTTGTCGTCTTCGTAATGAAGTCTTCTGGAGCGAAGTGAGCGCTGCAGACCCGGTGACTGACCCTCCTCAGTTCTTCCATAGCAATATTCGGGTCCATTTTCAGGACAACAAGCAGAGCTTTAGTAACTCCGGGTTTTTCAAAGGAAGCCTGTGGAATGTGAACTTTGTCCACCTAGTCATTTTGTTTGGACAAAGTGGAAAAACGCAATGACAAACCATGTTTGTACCGTGTAGCTGTATAGCCTAGCCTAGCGCCGGCTGGACTGCGCTCCTGCGGCGCACGTCTATGACGTCACCAAAAGTGACCCATCCTTGTAAAGCCCCGGATGACCATAACAAGGAAGTTGAGCGGACATGGTGATAACACTGGCCATTCATTTATAAAATGTAGGTGAAATGAGCGAGTTTCGCAGCAGATAATGTCTAATTTAGGGGCTTCGATGTTTGGCCCCGTCCGCTTCTATGGCATGAGAGAAGACGCCGTCGGATGGATCTAAATTGCTCGAAAACGGCTCCGAGCTCCACCAAAATCGTCTGGGTGAGTCTACGAGGGTATTTATTCCTAAAAATAAGGCCCAGGTGTCAAAAAACCGAACTTAGCCTTTAACCAAGCAGATGAACCGCTGCAGCGTTGAAATGTTAAGAGTCAGTGTATCTGCTGCAAAGTGTTGGGCAATGTAAATGTTACAGACTGATAGTCACCCTGAAATAAGTTATGTAAATATTTTATTTACTTCATCAAAGTAATGTAACTTGTAACATTTAATAACTGTTCCATTAAAACATTTGTGAGAAAGTAAAAGGTTAAAGCTGAAACTGTCCAGAGAAGAAGACACTCCCGCACCGTGAAGAGGTGCAAAGCAACAGACTGAACATTAAACTTTGTACCAAAAAGAATAGCTTTGAAAGTAATCCGTCCCCTTTGTATTCTTTTCTTGGTAAGTAGTGATTACTATTACATTTACTTTGTAATTTGTGTCCCTGCTTTCCACAAACGTACAATACCATCATTTTTCCCCTGATGACTGTGTCGACTGAACTGTTACGTTTCTGCAGTTTGTTTTAAAGTTACCTGAAATAATAAAAAAAAAATGTAGATTACAGGAATGTGACATTTCTTCTGAACTGTTGTGTCTCCATTAACACACACAGCGTTCTACAGCTGTCAGGTTTACTGGTTCCTGGTCAGTGGTGTGAGGCAGTTACGATGGACCCAGTGCACGCTAGTTACTCGTTATAGAGCGTGCGCACACACACACACACACACACACACACACACACACACACACACACACACACACACACACACACACACACACACACGACTGCTCACTGTTTGTGAAAAAAAGCCAAATTAATCTAATTGAGGGAGCTTTGCTATTTGTCCTCCTGATGGTTTCTCTCGTCCTTTCTTACTGCTGCTTTTCTGTTCTGCTCGCTGATGAACTTCAGATGTGCTCAGCTTGTCAGTCTTGACAGACTTTGTGCCTAAACTAGCTCCTGCATTGTATCGTCCTGTCACATGATCGAATAGAGACTTGACATCAAACAACGTCAACATACGTGTTACCAACAACCAGGTCATCACCCTGGACAGGTCACCAGACTATCACAGGACTGACACATAGAGACAGACGACCATTCACACTCACACTCACACCTACGGACAGTTTAGAGTCACGCCGGATTTCCACTGGATGTGTGTCTGTTGCAGAACGGCAGCGCTGGTTATCCGCTGTGTGCTCCGCCGTCCGTCAACACCCATCGGTTGCGCTTGCTGTGCAGAGCGGTGCAGCTCCTCTGGAAGTCCAGCACATAACAGTTGGCACCATTTTAAATCTAATGGAAGTCTTTGTTTAAACAGGTGTAGCTCCACGGGACAATCTGAATCATGTGCAAGGGCCCCCCAACCCCAGGGGCCCCAGTGCAGCCGCACTGCCTGCACTGTCTCTATGTGCGCCCCTGTCTCTGATCAAACTGCTGCCTGTCCTGTCAGCTGGGGACTTTGATCATACTTTCAATGTTTTGAACCAATCCTGAAGCCAGACTTGACATGCAAACACTTTTACTTTGTGAGGTGCAAACTGTAAAATAACAGTGTGTGATTAAATGCTCAACACTCAGGACCTCAGTTCTTGCACACTGAGTCATATTTGATATATTTTTCTACCACGTCAGGCCTCCTATAAGAACATGTTCGCTCTCATTCACTTAAAACCCCAAAGTAGCCCAGTGAAAATATATTGCTGGTAAAACACGAACGTGATCTTTTTATATATTAAAGGGGAAAATGGCGCTGTGTTGACAGAAGTAACGACTTGACTCTTGTATGTAACTGTAATCCCAGCATCCTCCGTTACACTACTAGTCAGAGGGGGATTTAGGGGCCGACACATGGCGCAGGTCCAGCCTTAAATCTGAGGGATTGTTGCTCCGTGCAGCTGAGCGGAGGGATGGGGATGCGGAGGGCGCAGCATCAGCAGCACAGAGGAGCCTCGGCCAGAGTCAGAGCGCAGCAGCCTCAGCTCGCACAGACACACAGACACCAGCGACCTCGATTCTTTTAGGAGCGCAATTATCCCCGAACTCCCCGGAGGTGCTCGGCACTCGGAAAAAGGAAATTAATGAAGAAGGAGGGCGAAGTCAAGTGCGCGACTCTGATGCGACAGATGTTGGAAAAGTCTGGTTGAATGTAGACAGAAGAGGAAGAGGAGGAAGAGGAGGGAAAGTGTCCTGAACAGAGATGAAGGCGTTTTTCTGTTGGAGACGGAAGATGAACGTTAAAGAGATGCGATGTTTCCTTCACTGAGAGCTTCAGCTGGTGAGTTCACTCCGTCATTCTCCAACTACTTTCATCACTTTGACTTGTTGTTGATCCTCAAAGAAGCTTTTCATGTTCCTGCATCATTTCCAGCAAGCTGCCAGTTACTTCCTGAAGAGCTTTGCTGTGTGTGTGTGTCTGTGGCTGAATATGATGTGCTCATTTATTTATTATTATTAGAGAATCCCTATAATAATCCTCAAATGTCCCCGTCGGTGCTGCGCTAAGTGTGCCACTGCTCTCACTGCTCCTGTTTGCGCAGTTTATATTACTATCATCCGCAGGGATCACAGACAACTTGTTATTTTCCTCAGTGTTCACTCAGATCAGATTTCAGGAGGAAGCAGCAAACAGAAAGTTGACAACAGAAGCTCTGAGTTGTTCTGATTTATCCTGGTTCATACCTGCAGCAAAGTTCCCTGTTTCTTTGCTGCTGTGTGGTTTCAGTATTTGTGGTGGTCGTTTGGATGATGAGCTGTCTTCAGGTCTTTGGGGACTTGTTTGTGTCTTTTAATGTTTAATAGTCCAAAGTCTCTGCAATGAGAAATCCCATCGTAATGTCCACAACACTGCCACAATATTGACCTATATTAATAATCATATTCCAAAAAACGTGCTGTAACTTCTCTTCAGTAGGACTGGGAGAAAAATTAATACAGCACAGTACTGCAATATTTTTGTGCAGCAATATGGTGTTGGACGCCAAGTATTGATGTTATTTATGTAAATACCACAAATACAAATTGAACCTTTGGTATCCTGCTGAATGATGTAACTGGCTGCTTCTTAAGTGCACAAGATACTTTTTGCTGCAGTAATAATGATTCAAGTGAGATGAACAGATTAAAAAAACTTCCCATCAGACAAAACAGATGTTCACAAAGTTTTCCTTTATGTACGTTTTTTGCAGCTGGAAAAAGGTAATAAATCACAATATATTTTAATTGTAATACTCAGCATAACACAACACATTTAAATCGCAATAATGTTGCATCATCAGTTATGTATTGTGACGTATCGCATGGTAATGTTTGACTGATGATTTACAGTAAATGACTGTGAAATAACAGCTGTACACTGTGATCTCACAGTAGTTATACCTGCATGTCACTGTGATGTAGCAGCATGCTCCCGTAAAATGACTTCAAATGAAATTCATTTACCTGCAGGAATTTTACACTAAAATTCTGAATACGGTTAAATATCACAATAAAAACCTGTGAGGTGACAATAATGTAATTTATTGTGAAATATTACAGTTACATATTGTAACTTCATGGAAATAATCTGTGTTGATGTGGACAAGTTTTATGTCGGGGGCATTATTAGTACCTGAAATCCCAACATATTTTATTCACAATAGCTACTCAACATCTTGCAGCATGTTTAAAATCATAATAATGCTGTATCATGATAATATCATATCGTGATAATATCGTATCGTAATAATATCGTGTTGTGATAATATCGTATCATGATAATATCGTATCACGGTCCGTCTGGTGATCCAGATATTGTAAAATATTTGACTGTACATTCACAGTAATTTACAGGCTACTAGGTGCATCACTTTCACAGTAAGTTACTGCTGTATACTGTGACCTCAGAGTAGTTATGGCTGCATATTACTGTGATTTAGCAGTATGCTCCTGTAAAATCACAAACTTCACCGTTAAAGTCCATTTCATTACTGATATAACAGTATGTTCCTGTAAAATTACTGTATTTAACCGTAATTTCACAGTCAAACTTCATATGTTACTGCGAGTCCTTCTGTAAAATGACTTTATTTACCTGCATGAATTTCAAAGTGGAATTCTGAGTAGGGTTAGATCTCATAGTAAAAGCCTGTGAGGTGATAATACTGTATTGATATGGAAATATTACGGTTATCGTAACTTTATGGGAATAATTTGCAGCGCGCCCCGACAGTTGAGCCTGGTTTCTTGCTGTGTGAGTGTGTCATTGTGTTGCTGCTGTTCTGTGCGGAGTGACACTGTGCACAGTAATCCTCGGGGTAGTTTGTTCCATAAACCTAAAAAGGGCCACAGCAGAGTGTGTTTTAACGACAGGATTACAGACCTCAGCAGCAGCAGCCTCATTTCCACCCAGGGACAGTGTGAGACTCCGATCAAACCTCTGTTTGTCACCCAGAAACTGTATCGCTTCCAAACTTGGCCCCTCCTGTTAGATTTGATGATGATCTCACCTGCGGGCTGATATAAGCTAGGATCAGCATTTCAGCGAGGGCGCAGAGGTGAACTGAGAGCAGCAGCAGACTCTCTGTCCTCTCCTCCCGTCATAATGAGGACACACATCACATCAGCTGCTGTGTGGCTCTGGAGGAGCAGATCACCATCAAGGGAGGACCAAGCATTTGACGCTTGGGATTCTGCCAAATAGGCAATTTAATCAGAGGGCATTTTATGCACAGGAAGTATGTCAGTCTCCTTGTTAGGGGATGATTTATCGGCACTGTTATATTGGGCAGCTGCTCCAGACCTCAATTGATTTCAGCTTCAGGCAAAGAAGTAAATGACAAGTCCTTAACTAGTTTCTTTGCTTTGCCTTTACGGCCTCAGTGGTGGAAATATGCAGCAGGCATTTAGCTCTCAGTGTCTACACACAACCCAGGAGGCAGGAAAATGTGGGCATTGTGCTTTCCTGCAGGCCAAGGATGGGTTGCATCTGCACGTTATCATGGAGCAGATATGTTGAATCCTCAGCAGCGCTGTGGTTAATGTGTGGTCTCTGTTTAGTCACAAAAACCACTTAGTTATCATTAAAAAAGAAGCATGGTTTGGCTTAAAAAGTCGGTTTTGGGGCTCAATCCCTGCTGCAAACAGCAACACGCTGCTGCAGGAGTGATGGATTTATTGTGGGCTGACGATGAAGTTAACGTCGCACTGGTTTCCTCTTCAAAAAGCCAACAGGATTTCGCACTGTTGCAGAAAATGAGCTCTGATCACAAGTTAATGTCTTTACAGGTTTTGTTCAGTAAGATCATCTTAACTAGTGGACGCCACTTTATGATTATTGGAGCCTGTTTGTCAGTACAGTGATCTGCATTGTTCTGTGGCTTCGATAATATCCTACAAAGAACAAAATGTTTCACACTTTACAACATGACCGTGACACCTGGACTTTTTAAATTGTGCATCCTGAGTTTGTTTTATCATCCGCTTGTCTCCCACATGTCTGTGTGTCCTCCCTGCTCAGTTAGTTACAGAACAGCAACAGAGCTCAGAGGAAATTTGGGGATGAATGTACATTTGGGCACTCTAACAAACTGCAGACTCATAACTTTCAGTGTGGGGTCAGGTTTTTGGGTTAAGTGAGGTGAAATGATTTGGGGTAATGTGGGAAAAGCTTTTGTCATGGTTTCACTTAGTTTCATTTATTGAACAGCTTCTCTGCTTCAGTCCAGAAGATCTAAAAGGTTTTGTGAATATCCTGCGGCTACATATCAATATTTCAGTTTCACACATTTTGTAGCTGCAATGTGAGTTTATTTATTTATATGTTTGGACAAAAAAATCTCATCACAGGGTCCACTTACTGATCCTGAAACTGGCAGTCACATCAAACGACTGTTCTCACAGAAGGCTGAAATTTAAGGACCAGAGTTTCAGAGAGAACAATGCTGACCACCTGAAGAGAATTCAGTTTTCCTACAAATACCACAACTAATGTCTCCTTCTTCCACTTACACCACCAAGACGTTGGTACAGTAAACTGTGCTGAACAGCGTCGTCTGGCAGAAGAATACAGAACATATTGTTGAGGAATAAAAAAGTTCTGGTTAAATCCATTTATCCTTTGAAAAATAAAGAATAACATCATTTTAGGTGGACATCTTTAAAATCTGACTGAACACAGATGTAACAGGACAGTCTGGAGAACCTGAAATCAAATCAAGATTTTATTTGTCTATTATGTGTTACCATGTACCAATTATATGTTTGCTACGTATCTTATCAGTGTAGTATATGAGCTGAGGTTAGCCACTTTATCATAGCACAAAATACCCACTAACACCTGCTAACATCTGGCTTTTTGATCTAATAGGAAAGGTTAGCATCAGCATTCACACAGGGGTCAAATGGCTCTGCAGTAATTGTGGCTATTTATTGACTCTGATCGTCATGGATGTAAACACAACACTTGGGTAAACGCATTGATTTTAGCACCTCAACCAGCGAGATGCAAAGACACACCATCACAAAATATCGTCTGCTTCTACTCAAGCAGTGCTCTCACATTGATCCAAATTAATCTGCACTGAGTTTGAAAGAGAGACTGAATAAGTAAGAGATATATAGAAATAAGTTACCGTGCCTCCATGCTGCTTTTTACTGTTAACTGACCTGTTCTCTGGCCTGACTGTGACGACAGACAGACACCTACTGCAGAGGTGTGAACACAGGAATCTATAGCTTAATTTTAGCAGGTTTACCCGTGTTTATAAAACCTGTGTATGTGCACTTATTATGTTGGAAGTGATATTTGTCATGAGGAGGTAGAGATGGTGTGACACTGAGGTGAAACAGCTGTATCACTGTTCAACACCAACAGACAGAAAAACTGGTTGTGTTTGCATTTCCAGCAGCTTTTTAGCCACGAAACGAGGGTGCTTTTCTTTTTTGTGACCCGTCGCGCTGTTACCACAGGAGTAGCCTCGCCACCAGACAATCAGAGATCTCCGCCTTCTCATAGTCTGGGGACACTCCTTGCATTTTTGAAAAGGACACGCCCTCCTGGAAATGTGCGCTCCCCCTTTTCTCGTCTGCAGGGACACAAACACACAGAGAGCTTGAAAATGGATGCCGAGAGATTTAACTCTGTTTTATCAAACGTGTGCTCAGTCCACAAGATTGTGGAAATGTAGGACTTACAGCGACTTGAGCCATTTTGTACCGCTACACGTGTTTCTAGTCGGACTGTGTTTACAAGCACAAGAGTTCAGCGAGCCACCGAAGGACCGCCCTGAGGATTTACTATTGGTTCTGCAACGTAGGGACTTTTTTTAACTCTGAAATTGTATCCGCCCATCTAAACACAAAATCAGGGAGAAAATCATCGTCTTTAGTTAAGCAAAGCGTCTAAAGACTGACTTGTGAGTATACCACAGGAGAGAGTGACTTGAGCACTTGTTTCTTACCAGGACATTGCTGCGTTTCCAGCTGTGCACTCAAAACCAGGTATTTTAAGCCAAAACATGATCGTTTGTAAACCGTAACCAAGTTTGTGCCTAAACATGAAATGTTAAGTTTCAACATATTCACCTCACAATAATGTACAAATGCTGCATCTATTCTGGCGACTGTGTTGGCAAAAGTATTGTCCATCAGTGCTTGAAAATGTTTCAAGTATATCTGTCTTCAAAAAGCCATATGCTGCGTGTGCGCCCACTGTCTCCCTGGAAGAAAGGAGGAAAGTGGGTGACAGATTATTTCACTGCAGCTTTGACTTCTTTCCAGCGGCAGCGTCTTAATACCAGGCATAGGCAGAGATGTTTGGGAGCTGTCTGAGAGAAGATGTATCTGAGCCTGGAACAATGCATCCACACATCTACCCACCATGTTTTCAGCAATGAGATTAACACCTCGGTTACATTCAGCACTTCTCTTGTTTGTGCAGAAGATAAATGTCTTCCTTCTCTCAGGAAGTGATTCCTGAGTTGAGTTGGTCGTCTTTCATCTGAGCCTCAACCAGACCTGCTGTTGGAGGGTTTGCACATGAAAACATCTATCCAGGGCAGAATCTGTGGTGCACAGCACTTTTGAACCCAGCGCGCGCAGAAACACTATTCAGGCCACAGTCATTTAAAGTCTTTTTGAAGATGAATAGAAAGATCAGATGTTCAGTGCCACTGGAGAAATGTAGTGAGGGCATGAATAAAGAGTTGAATGGCGCTGGCCTGGGGCTTGTGTCAGCAGCAACAGCAGCAGCAGCCTTGTGTTGTTTGGCCATGAAAGAAACATCTTTATATTTGAGGGTTTCTTTTATGCTGCATGTTTTCTTTCATGCTGTGTTTCCTTTTCCAACATGCGTGCATCCTCTCGCTTTGATTCTTCTCTTTTTTCATCGCATCGACTTCTTGTCTCTCAGACATTTTTTTTAAACACGATGTACACAATTAGTTTTTAAAGATTTAAGACTAAAACACATTCCAGCCTGTCTCTCTCTTTAACAAGGTGTCACTATCTGCTAAATTATCCACTGTTTCTGCTCAGTGTCGTGGTTCTTGTGCAGAGACGTAGCACAGCAGACACAGACACAGCAAAGCAGAGCAGGTTGATTTCAAGGAATTTCACCAAAACCAATGAGTAATGGACAGGCTTGGAAAATTGTTGGCTAATTGTCTAAAAAGGCTGAGAAATTTAGAAGGAAAGTTTAAAGAGCAGGGACACAATTCTGACAGGTGGAAATGTTTGGAGAGCAACGACAGGAAGTGACAGAAGATCTGACAAATGAGAGTGGCGCAGTGGCCGGTATATACACAGGTTCTTAATGAGGGAATGAGGTGCAGGTGTGTCAGGAAGGAACTGGGTGGAGTCAGTAGAAGGAGCAGGAGACTCTGAGGGCATCTGGTGGACAGGTTGGGAATGACAAGGTCTGCAGTAGCTGCAGGAACAGTCCTGTTTGCATCACATAGTGAAACTAAGGGATGTTTTTGCTCTAATTTTCCTACAGCTCACTGGTCTGTCACTTAGTGTGCGTGTCATTTCTTATTGGTGTCCATTTGATCCATCCAACAATGCTCACATCTTTCTGAAACTATTAATCTGATGTTATGCACACTGTGGTTGACGGGGTGTGTGGGGGCGACACAGTGAGGCAGGGTTCGAACCTCTGTGTCAAGATCTCTTCTGTCACACAACTGCCTTCATCACACACCAGACTGTATAAAAAGGCAAGACAAGTTTTTTATTGCAACAAGGCAATTCAAAGTACTTTACATAAACCATCAAAAGCACTGACACAAAGTGCAAAAGAGGCGCATTATAAAAGAACATTTAAATACAATTAAAAACTCCATTAAACTGAAATCGCTAAGACAGGTATGACATACTAAAGTAAAAGTTCCAGTGCAGGGTAAGAAATGAATAAATATTTGATTTAATAAAAGGCAGCAGATCTACGATGCTTTAAAAGAAGTGAGTTGGTGCAAAGCTGCAGTTTTCTGGGAGTTAGTTCCAGATATGTGGAGCATAAAAACTAAACGCTGCTTCTCCATGTTTAGTCCTGACTCTGGACACAAGCAGACGTGTCCCTGAAGACCTGAGAGGTCTGGATGGTTCAGTGTAGCAGAAGGTCAGAAACCAACATTGAGCACTGACTTTTGATCGTTCCTCTTTGGCTCCAAAAACTGTTACCCCAGTTTTGTCTTTATTTAACTGAAGAAAACTGTGACACATCCAAACATCAATTTGTTCGATGCCGTCAGTCAGAGCTTGTATCAGATCATAGTCCCCTGGTGACATGGTGATATAATTTTTTGTCATTTTCATAATTATGATAACATAACCAGTAAAAGCCTGCAGATGTTAAACAGAAGAGGTCCGAGGATGGAGCCTTCGGGAACCCCGCATGTCATTTCTGCTCAGATATATAATTACCTGTCCATGAGTACACCATGATTTCTTGCTTGCTCTTTTTAACATCGAATGCCTATAAAAACAATGACCTCAGAAAAGTGTGACACATCTAGTCATTGATTTGTTTGATAGACTCAGTCAGAGCATTTTCACTGTGACCTCGTCACATGTCCACGTTTGGTCATGGAGTTTCCACATCCACATGTGGCGTCCAAGGTACCCTGGGTGTGTTGGTTGTTGACGTTCTGGGACGCCGTGTCAACTTCAGCCTGTTACATGCATTCAGTCTCTTTCAAAATAAAAGCACTCTGTCAGTGCAACACCATAAATTGATGTGTTTTTTTTTCTGTCAACAACAAAAGGACAGGGTTTAGATTTACAGTCTTACAGGAAGTGAACACCGGCCTCCCTGGTGAAAGTTGGTAGTTAGTCCCCTGGTGATATGATTATGTAAATTTGTGTGTCATCTGCATAATTATAATAACATATTTTGGTTATTTTCCATAACCTGACTCAGCTGAATCATGTAGATGTTCATTCTGTGTCCCTGTCTTCAGTTGTACAATTAATGGTGACAAAGCGATGGGAAAAAAAGAGTTGCTGGACAGGAAGGGATCAGGACAGGAAGTGTGATGCAGCCAGGTGGAGGCTATAACTCTGGCCTTTGTGCACCACCAGTGTGTCCATGAAGAAGAGGAAGATCACTTTTGACTTGATTGGATGACACAAAGTGTGAACTCGTTCTTCTTAAGCACACTGATCTCCTGAACAACCGACACACTTCTTCCTCTGTACATTCCAAACCTGCTCTTGTTGCTGTTGGAGCCATCACTTCCTGTCCAGCAGAGGACAGCATCAAATATAGAGGCCATCATTAACTGGCTGTATGATCAATAATGATTCCGTGTGTCCATTTTCTAAACTCGTTTAACCAAGGTCATCGGAGCCGGAGCTTATATAACGTGATGGGTGAGAGGCAGCGTCCCTGGAGACGTCCGTCCTTCATGCGGCTTCAGTCTTATATCATTAAAGAAAAACTGGAAGTGTATGGTGATGTCATAGTAATGCAATCAGTGGGCGTAGAGAGGAAACGTAGAAGCAGTTAAATGAGGAGAGTGATGACACCAACAGCTCCTGCTGCATCGTTTCCCTCCACACGCATCACGGCCTCTCAGTGAAAGGACAAAACTCCAACACTGTTATCACCAGGAACAACGACAGAATCTGTAATTTGTTCAAATGCTCGAAACAGTCGCTGCTAAGTGTTGTTGACAGGTGACCTCCTGCAGTCGCGATGGTCCTCGCTCAGCAGCGCAGGCAGAAGTAGTGTGACACCACAAAATGTTGTAAAGGTTGTTTTGGGCAAGTCTTTGCTTATTTAAATGGAGGGTCTGAGGACAGAAGAGTCTGTGCTGCACAGATTGTGAAGCCCTTTAAAATTAATAAATAAAGTTGACATGATTTGACTCGACTTAAAGAGGAAAGAGGAGGTCAGAGTGGAAAGAATTAGACTTTAACACCAGAGCGTATGACTCGGCTTCTGCCTCCAACAGTCAGTGCTGCTGCCTTTTAATAATGAAGGAGATTGTTTCCCAACAATGACCAATTTATTTGAAACTCACTGTAGCCAAACCTTTACCATGTCACACGTACGAAATATAATGCACCACAGTTTGTACATAAAACACATAATCATGAGCCAGTCATTCATATATAACCCACGTTATCAGGAAGGCTGTGATTATGTGACCAGTGTTGCTGATGGGAGTAAAGAAGGAAGTAGTGTGAGGTCTGAAAGTCTGCGCAAAGAGACTGGTTTAAGTAACGAAGGGGTCAAACAACACAGGACTTTACCCCAGGAGATTTGTGTTTGGAATCGTGCGACACCAAGTGAGCATCATCGTGTTTCTTTTCAGGTGCTAACTAGCCATAAAACAAATAAAAAAACAGGCCAAGTAACCATTCATGAAACTCAGAAATAAACTGTATAAAAAGGAATAAAAATAGCAAAAAAAAAGTACCAAAAAATGTTGTTTACATATTGCTTATTACCAATGCAATATGAGCTTGATTTAGTGCTGTGACATCGTCAGCACAGGTTGTTGATGGAGACTTTCTAATTTGCCAGAATGTGTCATCATGATAAATGCTGGTTCAAGTGGTTTGCATGAAGTCTCACTGGTTTTTACACCGGACCAGACCAGCTTCATGGAAATCGACTAACCTGTGCAGAAGGCATCTCCAGCAGCAGGACAGTGTTTCCACAGCTGAGAGAAAAGGGGCAAAATCTACATGTTTCATATTGCACTGTGATTTAGAACAGCCATGTCAGTTTGTGTATGCAGGGTATTTGTTATGTGAAGAATCTAAATCAGCGACGTGTGAAGGCGACTAGTTGAGCTGTTTTCTAAGATAACTCACCCAGTGTGCCACCTCTGTTCTCCTGAGTGGTGCCGACATGACGCTTTCTGTGGGAAGTGATAGCAGCGTGTGTCACTGTCTGTTGGGAATCAAGTCTGTGACCTGTCAGTTACAGGAAGCCTCCACAATCCCCTCCCACACACGTACAGCACTATGACGTGCTCGCCTCGCCCCCCCTTCTCTTTTTTACTGTGCTCCACTCTGGCCGGCTCACGCTCAGTCAGGAACCAGGTGGGATTGTGGATCAGCTCCGTCAGATTAGCATGCAGGCTGGTAAGTGTGCCAAAGAGGAAAAGCTCCACCTGCACACTAGTGAGGGGAGATTACGGAGCTGATCGCTTTTCTGTGAAATAGAAAAGAAAAAAATACAAGAATTATTCCTTTCCACTCGTCTTCTCAAGCGTTCCTCATTTCCTGTTAACCTGCAGAACTGGGATCTTAATGAGCCAGGACAAGTCTCTGTGTCACACAAACTTTTGGAAGGAAAAGATGAGAATCTTGGACAAAAGTACAGTTAAGACATTTACTGAAGGATTTTGATAGTTTTCCTCTGGGGGGGGGGGGTCGGCAGGATCCTCTCAGGTAATTATGTATTGTGATGTTAAACATATCAGCAGTTGTTAGTGTTGAGTAGAAACAGAATACTTTGCAACAGCCATCATACTCATACTTGAGTATTTCCATGTTATCCTACTTTATACTTCTCTGCATCTCAGAGGGAAACACTGCACATGTTTCTCCACAACATTTATTTGTCTGCTTTAGTTACTCTGAGTATTTAAGAGGCTTTCACACAAGATAACGAACGCACTGTTACCATGTTAAACCTCTGCTGGTGCTGCCTGCCCCCGACCATCAGTTAGTTAGTGGGCATCACTGGAGCAGAAAGACGACAAGATGGAGGAGATAATAATGTTGGTGTCTGAGCAAACTGAGTCACAGCTCCGGCAACTTTTAAGGGCAACCAGAAGGAAAACAGGGCCTGAAATCAATTCCACACAGCTTCAGATGACTGGTATAAAAGAAAGTCCAATTAAGTAGAAATCTTTGGTGCTTTCTGTGACTTCCATTGTCTTGCTACACACATGCATCAATGTCTGCCAGTGACCAACAAAGCACCTGCCTGGCATCGCAGCTGTGGACTGTAGCAGCAGCAGCAACTTTCAGAAACGCTCATTTTTTGAGGGGGTTAGCTCATGCCAACACAGCCTCACCTCAAGGTCGATGAAAACCGGCACATGGTCAGTGACTATCGGTGTCGGACACCGACGATAAAAGCTTTCTTTCCACGTCAGCATGATACGTGGGTGGTCGCTGTTATTGTTTAATGGCACCCAGAGATATCAGGAGGAAATGATGATGGAAAAGTTGAGGCGGTGGAAGTGCGAGTTGGGCCGATGGGAGTTAGGTGTGAGTCCAACAACCACTGACTTTCACCCAGGAAGCCGCGGTGTACGTCCACTAAGATTGCAAAGTCAAACCCTGTTCTTTTTCCTAAACCCAACTTATGTTGTTGACGGAAAAAAAGAACCCATCAATTCAGTGTTGCACTGACGTAGTGCTTTTATTTTGAAAGAGACTGTATCAAACTGTACATTTCCTGTGAAAACAGAAGTGTATTTTGAAAACAGACAATGCATGTAACAGCCTGAAGTTGACACGGTGTCCCAGAACGTCAACAACCAACACACCCAGGGTACCTTGGACGCCACATGTGGACGTGGACAGTCCATGACCAAACGTGGACATGTGACGAGCTGCGACATTAGGATGATAACCCGAGCGCTCTCTCCTCACGTTGTCACACAGATTGCGCAGCTTAAGTGACTCAAAGAACCTTAAACTTTTGTTTCTGATCAACTTATTTAATTTTGAAGGCCTTAATTCATAAAAGAGGATTGATGATTAAATAATTATTAGATCTGGAGCTGTCACCACGATGGGTCATGTCTCTCTCTTTCTTTCATTTCTCCACTTTCTTGCGACTGTTCCTTCTTTTTTTTTGACGTTGCTTTTTTATGCTCTTTTCCACCGTCTTGCTCTCTCTCTCCTTTTTCTCCTGTTTCTTTGTTTCCTTTAAGAATCTGAAAATGAACTTGATTGACACTTTTGAAACTAACACTTGTTTACTTTTGTTTCCGTGTAAACTTTTGTGCCGGTCGGACGACAGCGTTGACACTCAGATCTGAGTATTGTTTCTCCCGCTGGATTTGGGGACTTTGAGTTTTTGTCCTTTTATAATCGAGGCCACATGTTTGATATTTGACAATCAGTGAGACACAACAATCTGCTGCCCCACATTTCATGAGGAGCTGATTGCAGTTGAAGTCTGAAGTCAGTGAGTCGGTTGCGATGCTGAAGTTTGATCAGTGTGTGACCTGCTCCAGGTTCAGAGCCCTCTGTGTCCCATCAGTCAGCTCCACTTTAATGCCTGACCTCCCCTCATCCCTCTGGTGTACGTCGACTCATGCGACGCTCCGCCACTGTTAGCTGAGACGACCTAATTTGTCACATCACATAGGCGCTGCACTGAGACTAATTCCCTTCCCTCATTTATTTGTGCTATTATTAATATTGCAGACGGCGCACTTTGCGTGACGTCGCACAGAGTCTTAACTCTCTCCTCATCAGAATGAGGAATTACAGCAGAGTGCTTTACCCAACATGCAGTCTGGAACAAGACCGATGTGAGTGGATCTGTCACTGTGACCCACTTCCACCACACGGTACATGGGTGTAAATACTCAAACACACCCAGACTTATAATGCGTCCGTCCCTCCCTGTCTCTGTCTGTCTTTCTCTGATAAACATGTTTACTCTCTCACATCTCTTTTGTCCTCTTTTTTGTTTTTTAATTTACCCATATTTTACATTGGTATTTCAGCTGGTTGCCAAACTGCATGACAAGGACACGAGATGACAGCTAAAGAAAAGAGAAAAGAGACACTGATTCATAAGACATTTTCATTTATATAGCTTATAGATTTCTTCTTCAATCAATCGACATTAAAATACAAACAGCAACAGGTTAAAGCAACAAAAGGGGAAAAACACACTCCAACAGAAACTGACAAACCTCACATCTGCTCCACACACACACACACACACACACACACACACACACACTGAAGAGTCATAAGATGGAGAAAACAGACCTGAGATCAGTCACCGTTGCGCAGATCTTATATCAGTGTGTTCTTCAGTATAAACTTTTAAAATAAGCAACATAAAAACAATCCTCAACATTCAGACAGAATAGACGTGTTTGAATGTGTCGGCCCAGAGTCAAACAATTAATATAATCCCATTTGTCACAGACACAAGCTCACAGCCACACTGACACACACTTTTCTTTATCTCTCCCCCCCACATGCCAATTTCCACCATGCAAGCAGGCACACAGGCCCGTCCTCGCTGACATTAGTATTCATGGGTCTGCCTCTTCCTCACAGCCTTTTAAAAAATGATTGAATTAGAAATGGCTTTTTTTTAACCTCCACACAGTCCGTATAAATGTTCTGCAGCCAGTGCAAATATAATGTAGACATGAATTATGTAAAGATTACATTCCTCCAACACAAAGTCAGCATCTGGTGTGATCACATAATCCTGTGTTCACCTGTCCAACACTGTGTTCACCTGTCCAACACTGTGTTCACCTGTCCTACACTGCGTCACTCAGACAGGTTCACAGTGAGAAAAGAGGAAAGACATTTGGAAATATAAATGTTTGCTCATCTTGGTCAGTATGAGCTCAGTGTGCAGCCTGGTCTCAGAGTAAAGGTGCAGACACACTAAACCGACATCAAAGAACTAGCAGCGACGAAAGCCAACTCGTCTACGCGTCGTCTACGTGGCCTCACGTCACTCTGTGTCAGTTGCATTTGAACACACTACACGGACTACATCCGACGGCCAAGTAGCACGTACGTTCTGCACCTGCGTGAGAGAGAGCGGAGTGAGAGAGTGGTACATCCTGTCAGCCGAGGGGTTTCCTATCTGTGCAGCCGAGCACCGCAGCACCTCCACGGACTATTACATCCAGACGGTCCCGGTGTTTCCTCCGCAGGCTCCACTTCACTCAGCTGCCCGATAAACCCGCTGCTTCTTCCCACTTTTACCTGAATAACAAACCAGGGCTCGGTGCTCCGGTTGGATCCAAACGGAGAGCCGGGGCTAGCTCAGAGACTAGCGGAGGCTAACTGGCTGTGCTTCCCTCCGGTCATGCTGCGGCTAACGCTCCGCTAGCCGCTCCCAGCTAGCTCCGGTTTGTTATTCAGGTTAAAGTGTGAAGAAGCAGCGGGTCTGTGGGGCAGCTGGGTGAAGTGGAGCCTGAGGAGGAAGCACCGGTTAGCCCCGGTTTCACTACAGGCAGATTCACTCGCTACAGGGGCGAGGAAATAAAACCTGAACAGCCAATCAGAGTGATCTCTCTCACTGACAAGCTCCGCTGCAGATTCATCATGCTCAAATCGGCCGTCAGCTTGGTGTGTCAGGGCCTTTGGAGTGTTGGGCAAGTTACTCACATCTCTCCACATATTATCCATCATGTCTCTGTCCTGCATGGAAACAAACCCACCGGGCGGCAGCCATGATGGAGGCCAGTTCCTGACCTTTTGATTGACACCTCACTGAGCCAATAGGAGCTTCCACTGCTGTTGTTATGGCCTCGATAGCCAATCAGAGCCTGACCCGAAGGAACATATTTCCTGTAATGTAGAGGTACTCAAAGAGCCAGTGATTGGCCCACCTCACAGAGGATTATGGGAGTTGTAGATTTTAACCCTTTACTGTCCCACAGACTGTTACACATGTGCAGACACGGTCAACCGTCGTCTTTCTGATCACTGATGATTTATAGAAGTGTTTGAAACACAGTGAGATCGTGAAGAGACGCCTCCGTCTGTGTTGATCAGTTTTTCACTCAGAATCATTCAGTTCATTGTTTTACTATCTTTTTATGAAAAGGACAAAACCTCAGAAAAACATATTGATTTCATGTGATGTTGTTTCTGCTCTGAATTCTGACCACGTGAGGCTTCATGATATGGTCCCATTGTGTTTCCCAGCTAATACCCCCCAGTTCTCCCAGTTCGAGTCATCTGCTCAAGAAAAGATTCAGGCCAAGATTAAAAAACCCTTTTATTTCAGTGTGTTGAAACTTGTAGAACTCAGTGACAGAGGCAGGTGTAGTGACTCTGACTGTTGGGGAAAACCTTTCAAATGAGACCATGATTGGACATGTACTGAAATATGGAACAAGAACAGCTGTCAGTTTACTCTGAGTCTGATGGTGTTTCAGGTAAATTTAGATGAATTTGACAGGATATGATTTTCAAACCTTTCTGCTGAATGCAGATGTGGTAAATGATGGGGAGTTCACAGCCAATTCATTTTCAGTTCATCTTCTCAAACAAGTCCACAAAGCATCAATGTCAAGATCAAGTCATTCAACTTGTCATCACATTCAGCTCTGCAGGATCCAGCACACTGTATGTTGTGTTCAGAGGGTCAGTGAAACATTGGAACTTATTCTACTGTTTCTGTCTCTGATACATCGACACCTACTGTCTCATCAGCAGCTCCTGCTCCTGCTCCTGCTGTGTTCGTCCTGCATTGTAGAAAACAGAGGGTCTAGTTACTAGGGCTGACCCAAAATATTCAAAGCTTCGAAGCTTCGCTCGATCGCACGGGATTTGATTGTAGAAAAAAAAAAAAAAAAAATCGAAGCTTCAGTGCTTTTTTTCCTTCGTTTTTTTGGGGGGAGGCCTTAAACGCAACACTAACCCCCACCAGTCCGATACTGACAGCAAGCGCACTCAGAGCTGGCTGACATGACCAAGAGGTCATCAGATGTGTGTTGCGCTTTAAAATATGCCCCGACAACCCCAGAAAGCAGAGTGCCAGATTAGCCAAAAGCAATTGGCATATCACAACTCAGCAACAAATTTGGGAAATCACTTGAAAAACGTAGCCTCAGTAGTAACTAGTAGGCCTAATATGCATTTTCCAGTTCCACCTGTCCGCTCTGAGTCTGGTGTCAGAGACACTTCTGATGCTCTGAGTTGCGCATCTGTTTGATTGTGCTGCAGGGTTTTAATTTAGTGTTCAGTCAAAACTTACTTATCACCGACCATTGGTGTATTTTCGTTTGTGAACATTTTTACCTTAATTCTAGTGTTGGAAGAAACTAGGATTTTGCCATAATGCTTCAGATTAAATTCGTTCTGGGCTCCGAAGCTTCGAATGTCCATAAATGGATTCGAATGTCAGCTCTACTAGTTACCACCGTCCATCACGGACTGCTCTTGTAGCAGGAAAAGTTCTCTCTGTTCCTCCCTCGTATTTCACACACATTTATTAGTTTATTTAACATAACCTCGGCTCCCGACATGGTCTTGTTTACAAGTCCTTTCCCCGACAAACCCAGAGGGGAAAGACCAGGGGACTTTTGTTTTCCTGCTCTGCACCCGACAGCTGTTCTGCCAGCAAACCTTTTAATATTTGCTGCTTGCATGCAGGAGGTCTCAGGGGCCGTCACACTGCAGCAGGTGCCAGAAGCCCATAAAACACACACACACACACACACACACACACACACACACACACACACACACACACACACACACACTCAAACACTTCTAACAATTCGAGCACACACACACTCACACACAGAATACACACCGCACACCAAAGTGCAAAGACACGAGCTCGCGCTCTGTGATCCCGGCACTGTTGTTCTGTTCCAGCCACTTTAATTGGGGATTTGAGCCAGGCTCTTGTCTTTCTCACTGTGACGAGCTAAAAATAGCTCTTTGACAAGTGTCAGAAAACCCAGCCGGGCTCAGACTGTGCATTCTCTGTCACAGGGATTCGAGCGACCGGGCTTCCAAAGTCAGAGGGAAACAAAGACTGTCACCCTGCAGCCCGTCTGAGGTCATGTTCCTGTTTAATGCACCTGTTGCAGAGGAAGTTTCCACCTAAAATCACCACGCTGTCTGTCACATCTTACTTTCACATGTTACTGCAGGTCCCAGCGCAGCAGGCAGAGACAGAGGCAGATAAGGGGATATTTAAACGAGCCCAGCTCAGAGAGGAGAGAGAGCTTCCTCTCAAAACTAATGAAGCCATAACGCCGCCGAGAAGAAGAGTCGAAGTCGATTGAGAATCATCGCCTCTTCTTTGTTCCTGGCCTTGTTGCAGCAGCATAATGATATACGTCGCTGCTCACTGGAGCACTTTGTTGATTATGATCCTGAGCAGAAATGCTGGTGTTAGCAGTTTGGTGAACAGTAAAAATGTTCCCTCAGAGCTGAGCTGAGTGGCTCTGAGACGCCACACGTCAGTGACCATCCTCTAAAGACACATTGATGATGTGATTCCCAATAAAATCATTTGTTTGATTGTTTTTTAATTTCATTAGTAGTTTGATGAATATAATCCTCTGATAATCCCGACCGTCGAGGGAACATAAAGCAACAGTGGAGAGCCAAGTGGTGATGACTAAATCTGCAGCTGTGTGCAGTCGCCGAAGAAAGTCCTAATTTTAACACGGGGTGGCAACTGTCCACAGATTGATGTAAGGCGATAAGGGCCCGAGAGCAGAGGCTTGATGAGTTTTGTCTGATGACAGAGGAGAGAAGGCAAACGGAGCACGGCAGGGGAGTTGAATTATTTCAAAGAATTAAGCGGTAGCGGGAGTTCACCCAAAAGACGGGCAGACTCTGCCAAAGGATTGTCTGAAGAGAAGTTACATCCGACTGGATTTGATATTGTTTGCATTTTGGCACGGAGAGCTTTGATTAGATAAGAGTTGGCTCTGGCTCGGCTTCAGGGGAGTTTTGAGTTATACAAAAAGGTTACATCAAACGGCAGCTTCGTGCTGGTCATTCCAAGAAACGCCCAGATGGACCCTCAGCAACAAAACAACATGAACATCAAACTGAACAGAAGTGTACAAACAGCAGGAAGTTGAGTTTGATTAATGAAAGCTTTGATAGAGAAAACTGACACGACGAATAATTACTTTATATTTACAGATGGCTGGAATAAAAAACTATCATGAAACTGAATTTATCACAAATAATCAATACAAACAGCAGGAACAAGTGTGACGACTGAGAGATGAACTGTTACAGTCATGGTGCAATTTTTAAAAATCCTCAAACCAACCAACTATAGTCAACCAAGTTCTGAACAGGTTTTTGATTATCATGAGCGTGCAGAGTAAAAGTACAGATATCTGACCAGAAAATGACTCTGGGAGAAGTTAAAGCTGCCGATCAGAATATTATTTGAGTAATTTGAATTATGAAGAATCAAAAGAAATGTCATGATATTAAATGTACTTAAGTTAAAGTTTAAATAAAGGCCGGTGATAAAAAAAAAGCAAGCGGTCAGAGTTTTGAGGAAATTTGTTCTTCTTAACATCTAACACCTTAAAAAATGGAGCGTACGTTACACTGGAAGAAACACAAGGTCCTTTTCACAACTTCTGTCTGTCCATTCCTTGCTTCCTTGTTCCTTCCTTCCTTCCTTCCTTCCTTCCTTCCTTGTTCCGTCGCTATTTTGTAGTAAGTAACTAAGATGCTGAGGGGAAATGTATCAGGACAAAAGTAGACATTGGAGTTAGCAAACGTGTTGGAGCAAAACTGAAAGTTGACAGAAATAGTAAAGTACAGATACTCCCCAAAACATCTTAAATACTTTAACAAAGTATTGTTACTTCATTACAGCACATCACATTATGAAATGATGCAGGAAATATCTCAGCAATTAGTAGTTATCAAAGTCCAGTAGCCAGAGGAAACAACCCATCCTCACTGTGACCTCGTCACGTGTCCACGTTTGCTCATGGACTGTCCACGTCCACATGTGGCGTCCAAGGTACCCTGGGTGTGTTGGTTGTTGACGTTCTGGGACGCCATGTCAACTTCAGCCTGTTACATGCATTGACTGCTTTGAAAATACACTTCTGTTTTCACAGGAAATGTATAGTTTGTGGTTATGTTGAGAAGAAAGAACAAGGTCTGGCTTTACCGTCTTACAGGAAGTAAACAACAGCCTCCTGGATGAAAGTCGGTGGTTGTTCAACACCAACCAACAACATGCTTATTTGTGTCTTAGTGAGTCATTGCTGTGTTTCCAGCAGATTTTTAGCTCCCAGTTTGAGTGTTTTATAGCATCCCATCACCGGTGTCCAGCTGGGATTTTGCCTCCTGAATCTGTGTTTTAGGCAAGTCAGGATCTTTTCCTAACCATGACCAGCGGCATCGTGTTGGGAGGCTGATCACCCAGGGCCCAAACAGGAGGCGGCCCGCGATAAGCCTTGATGAAAAGTTTGTTTGTTTGTTGTTTGCAATTTTTTATAAATATTAAGTGTCATCACTAAATTAAAATTGGTTCAATAAATCAGTTTAAAAACTAAACTTCGTAATTGATATAATAATTGAGGCTCTCTGAGGCCCCTGTCACCCCTCACAGGCACAAAGTGGTTCAGTCTGCCCTGCACTATGGTTTGTCTCTGAACACAGCTCGAGCCCAGTTTATGCTGCTCCTGCACCATTAACACTGTCATGTCTGTCCCTGAGAAATGGAAATCATTGTTCCATAAAAGAAAAGAAAGGGAATAAAGAAGCAAACAGACTTTTTAAGAATATAGAGAATTGCTTAACCGTAGGGCCAGAGTCAGGTGCTCCTCCCCCGACCGTGACCAAGTGGTTTTGTGCCTAAACATGACCACACGTTAACCACAGCCTTGTTTCGATGTGTCTGCAACATAATGATGAACAAATATAATCTGTCTGTGGTTTGCAGAAATGTACGATGCCAACATTTATTGTGACGATTTGTTTTTTTCTCTCTGTCTAATGTTGGTGGTATTTCCAGCCTGTATTTACAGAGTTACATAAACTGAATGACTCAAAGTTGGAAACAGAAACAAGACTGTGAATCAAAGTGTACCGTCTAATTTGTACAAACATTGTGGTTATAAAAACAGCTTCCTGTTGATTTGACATGCCGTTCTGTTCGATATTCCTGAAGGAATCACACGTCCGAGGTGTTCAGAGGTCTGTGTGTCTCTGTACGTGTCTGCTGTCTGCTCTCATCTGAAGCTGCATCAGTAATAGAAACAACCAGTGGCCGTGCGTAATAGAAAATAGTTAGCATAATTAACAGTGTAACTGGACACTCATGTGACTGCGTTCCCCCGGGGTGACAAATACATGTCCAAATTACAGATGCATCCATTCCCTCACTTTCTAATTTGACAGACGGGGTCAGTCCTGGCCGTGACTCCGAGGTCGCCACCTTTGGCTGCGCCGTAGCTTTATGATGTGCACAGACCCAGCGGAGGAGCGATCCCGATCCCTGATTGGCCATGAAGGCTGAGCAACTGACAGCCCGCCCACCCGCCTGAGATATCACACACCTGCCAGTCTCTGTCTCTCACAAGTTGGCTCAGCAGGGATCAACACATTTAAATTGTGAGCCCCTCCCATGTGGACACGGAGAGGAGACGAAGGAGACTGATGTGGAGTCCAATATATGATGCCAATAATCACTTTGGTCACATCTGAATGTTTGCACCCGAAAAGAGAGACAAAAAATAATCATGTTGCAAAAAGAAAAACTGCTCGAGCTCCTTTAGTTTTTTTTTTTTTTTTTTTTTTTTTAATTTTAGCTTGATTTTAAACAGGATCATGAAAACAATCACACCCCCCTCAGCCGCCTATGTGAGCTCCTTTCCACCTGGTTAAAGCACCACCATCTCATCATGCCGGCAAAACTCAGTATTTAAAGATCAAACGTTCATCAGGCCTTTAAACAAGAATCACCTCACAGAAACAACTAAAGACTGAACACGGATTGTTTTACTGCAGCTTTGGGCGAGAGCACGTCCTCCTGATCTGTGGTAGCTGGCTGGAGTTGGATAAAAAGCCAGTATCGGTGTGTGTGCTCTGATATCGGTGTGTGTGTGTGTGTGTGCTGTGATATATCGGTCTAACAGGAGTCCTGGGAGTCTCAAAGAGCACCAGTGTTGGGTTGTGAGTCAGCGCCCCCAGCCAGCCAGTATAAGAGCTGTGTGCACGAGGAGCAGGGATGAGATAAAGAGTGTGCAGCTCTGGGACTGTCGACAACTCTGCCACTCAGAGGAGACGCTGCAGCGAGGGCGAGTCGCTGCTCTGCAAACTGTCTGATGGTGGGGAGTGAGAAGCTGCAGCTGCTGCAGGTTAGACTTCAGTCTGACATTTGGATTGTCTCAGCTGTGTGTCTGAAGTGCGGCATGTTATCTCTCTGCTGGTAATGAAACAACGTGGCTCTGCTTGAGTTTCTGTTTTGGGCTTTGAGTTGTCTGTTGGACGCTGGAGGAGCTGTGTGAAGAATTAGAGTTGATCTTTTCAGGTTAGTTTCCTTTGTTGGTGCGCTGTAGCAGGTCTCAGCGGCGGTTGTTGGAGAGGCAAATACATAATTTACATCACATAGTTTCCAGCACCTGTTTATTGGACTGAAAGGCCCGACACCGGCAGAATAATGTCATTATGTAATGTTTCAGTGCGCTGTGTTTCACATTAGTGAGGCTGCTTTTGGACTTCTTTCCTCAACAGCGTGCAGACAGCTTTTCTTCTTCTCAGCGTCATCATCAGTCACATTACTGTTTATTTCATAACGTATGTTTTTATCCGTCTCTCCATGATTTAAGAATTAATCTGGGTTTGAGCACATTTTCCTACTTAAGATTTAAAAGTATTGTCTCATCTTGCAACTCTGTATTTCCATGTCTTCTAAACTGAAAAGGATGTTTTGTTTTTGTTTTTTGTTTTTTTTAATCTTCATTATTCAGATCCATTGTATTATTTAAGCATATTCTCAGCTGGCTTCTCCTTCAGATGAGAGATCTCAGAACTCTAACTGTGATTCAGAAGATGTGATGAAACATGTCAGGAACTGGAGCAGATCAGGCGTCTTTCTGTCAGATGTTTGACACTAATTTCTTACTTTGAAACAAAGTTCTTACATAAAAAATGTTCCTAATTGGAATTTATTGAATCTTTTTAGATCTTTTGGCTGAATTTTGTCTTTATGCAGAGTCATGTTATAGATGTACAGCACAACAATACAAATAATGATGAAATAATAAAAGCAAAGAAAAGTAAGTTATGACTTCAATTAAGTTTCAAGTAGGTCCAGTAACGCTGCCCAAAATTACAAATTTCTCTCAAAGAGCTTTACAGCATCCCATAATCATGGAGTTTTAATTTGGATTCAAAAACTCTGGTCAGACCTTTGGAAGAGCAACACAGTAGAGATGCAGTGATTGTACAATTCTGGGCCGATAGCAATGTTTTTGTGTTGTTTATTTTGTTTTTGTTGTCATAGAACTGTTTTAACGATACTTAGTCCGTCATCACGCTGCCTGTGAATGAACACAAATTAATCAGAAACATTCATAAAACAACCTTTAATATAACTTTATGTCACATTAAAAAAAAGGCCTCTATAGTAAATATGTCATGATTCCGTTTCTAATATCCTTCTCATGTTGCTGTGAAAACACGTTTCTCCTTCAAACATCTGAACAACAAAAACTACATTTTAAAAGTTATTATTTTATTTGCCCCCACCAAATGCTACTTTTACTGAGTAGAACTTAAATGCATCATCATGCTACTTCAGTTAGTTTCATCCCAACTCGTCACATATCGCTGATCTGTCAGTGACCTTTCACATCTGCATGTTACGCACTAGGTGTCCTCCTGCGTCTGCTGTTAATGTTCCAGGACGCCGCAGCTCAGACGTCAACAAAAGCGCTTGGATAGGTTTAAAAACATCACGGTTTGGCTCTACATTCACACAGGAAGTGAACAGCAGCCTCCCAGGTGAAAGTCCACAGCTACTTATATTACATTGTTACTGGCAGTGTTTCAAACTGACGCTGTCCACAGCGTATCATTCTGCCATGGCATCCAGCAACTGGTGCGGTGCAGCCAACCAGTGATGCGGTATTTGAGCCACTTTGGAATGAGAACGTGTTGAATTTACCACCGCACAACACCATTTTAACAAAGAAGTTGAACGCATCATAATGTAACTCAACGCAAACTCTGTCAGCAGTCACTTCGAGCCATCAGCACATGTCTCTGCCTGACACCACCGGGCGCCGTTACAGAATAAAGGTGACTGTAACATGTCAGGGCAGCTTTTTTCGTCCGTGTCTGATGCCAAAGCCGCAGACCAAGCACCTGCATTCACCGACCTCTGAGTGAGACCAGGTTGGACAAGCGTGTGATACATGTTGTATATAAAGGAAGGACAGAGCGACCACCATTTTGTGATACTCTTTTCTTTTCAAATGTTGTTCTGGACTATTTGTTATTTAAACTCCTTTTATTCTGAAAGTCTACATCCTCCTTCCTCTGTCGCTGGCTCTGGCTCCAGTTGGCGTGCCTAAATCCAGATGCCTGGGCCGGGGGGGCAAAGCTCTCATCCCCCTGAAGCTTCATCTGCACAGAGACGCTGCGCATGAGGCCGTGCTCACTAATACCTTTTTGTTGTTTTAGGGCAGATCATATGTGGACACTTCCACGCGTGTTAAGTTTCCCAGTCTTTGGGAGGATAAAACATCCAGAGCAAAAAGTGAGACGTATTCTTTGATAATCAGTTAAGTAGGGATTTTGTTGTCTGTGGTACAGAGATGTAGGCCGCTCTTATCAGCCGCGACATCTGCTTCACACTGGACGCACTCCGTGTGTACTTTGAGCCGTGTTCACTGTCACATCAAATGGCACGTACAGAGCAAACACTGAGGGAGCTCCAGAAATTCATTATGGGATGTTGTGAGCAGTAGAAATAGTGTCACTGTTCTATTGTCCTGGTTGTCTTCATACACACTTTAATATGGCATCCAAACCCGATTCAACACTCGACAAGAAACAATTAGAAAGTGTTTGTCTGTCCTTCACTTCTGATCCACATTGGTACCCCAGTCACTCGTCTCTCTGAGACCAGCTGGCACTAAATGAATTATTGAGAACCAGGGCAGGACCGCCTGCTCACTAAGTTGTATTTGTAGCTGGTTTTTAATTTGTCTGCTTTGTGCTGGTTTTCCAGCAGCAGCAGGAGGAAAACTTCCAAGTTGGAGTTTTTCTTGTTTTAGTTTCCTCAAACTTTGTTTTTATTCCATTCTGACCCCCCCACTGTGGTGGATCTATTTAAACTGAAGGTGACCATCCTTAGAGCTTTTGCTTTAAAGACTTGTTTCTCTCCATCTATCCTTTCCAGGCCACCGTACAGGGCATGCTACTGTCAGAACCACATCTCTTCAGAGGACTTAGCTCAAGTCTGATTCCTACGTGACTGCCACTGGTTATGAGAATCTGCACACCGAGACTGAACCGGTATGTCCTGACACAAGTTTAAACTAAATGAGGAAAATAAATCTCAGTTTTGATGCTGTATCTCTTGTAAAGATCAAATTATTGTTTATTTATACATGAACATTTCTGTATTATGGTCAAAAACATCAGAGCTCATGTCCCTGTGTCTGCGTCTCTCCTCAGGCCGGGGGTACGATGTATGTGGAGTCAGTCGTGCGATGGGGGGCGTGGAGCATCCTGCTGCAGCTTGGACTGGGTGTATCTGCAGGAAGCTGTCCTCCGCGCTGTGTGTGTCGACCTGAGGCTAAAGAAGTGATCTGCTCTGGCAAACATTTGAACTCAGTGCCAGAGGGCTTTTCCAGTGATGCCAGGCGTTTGGATTTATCCCACAATAAGATTAAGACTGTGGGGCGCCGCCAGTTCTCTGGCCTCCTGCAACTTCAAGAGTTGGATCTCAGTGATAACATAATCTCCATGATTGAGGTGGAGGCTTTCCAGGGCCTGCAGAATCTCAGGACGCTTCGGATTAAGAATAACCGACTCAAGATCATCCCAGTCGGGGTGTTTTCTGGCCTGTCCAGTCTGCGCTACCTGGATCTGAGCCAGAATGAGATTCTGGTCTTTTTGGACTACACCTTCAAAGAAATGGTGAACCTTCAAACTCTGGAAGCCGAGGAGAACGACTTGGTCTTCATTTCCCAGCGGGCTTTCTTTGGCCTGCAGAATCTGCAGGAGCTCAACTTAGACCGCAGCAACCTGACCTCTGTCCCCACCGAAGCCTTGTCCCAGCTCCAGAGCCTGACGTGTCTTCGCATGCTCCGCCTCACCATCTCCACACTGCCCAACAACGCTTTCCGACGACTCCACCGTCTGCGGAGCCTCCTGATAGCAAACTGGCCGGCCCTGGACACTGTGGCTAGCAACAGCCTGATTGGTCTTAATCTGACCTCGCTTGTCATCAGCAGCTGCAACCTAAGTACTGTTCCTTACTCAGCACTGCGTCACCTGGTGTATCTGCGCTACCTGGACCTGTCCTACAACCCCATCACTGTCATCCAGGGTAATCTGCTCGGGGACCTTCTGAGACTCCAGGAGTTACACCTAGCAGGGGGGAGCCTGCTGCGAATAGAGCCGGGGGCCTTCAGGGGCCTGGCCTACTTCCGCATGCTTAATGTGACATCCAATCAGCTCACTACTTTAGAGGAGAGCGTCTTCCACTCTGTGGGGAACCTTCAGGTGCTGCGGCTGGATGGGAATCCCCTAGCATGTGACTGCCGGCTTCTTTGGGTGGTGCGCCGCAGATTGCGCTTGAACTTTGATGGACATCAGCCCACCTGTTCGTCCCCTGATGCGGTGAGACAGCGGGAATTCAGAGACTTCTCCGAGAAGGAGCTCCCGCGGCTGTTTACCTGCCGCCCAGCCCGTATCATGGACCGCAGGCCGCAGGAGGCCCGAGTAGAGGAGGGCACGACAGTTCTGTTCTCCTGTAAGGCCGATGGGGACCCATATCCATCCATCACCTGGATCTCGTCCCATAAGAATGTGGTTTCTCCAACTGGACGAATCAGAGTTTTACCCAACGGTACTCTGGAAGTGCGTTTTGCCCAAGTTCAAGACAGCGGCACGTACCAGTGCCTGGCGGGCAACGCGGCCGGCAACGACAGCCTGACTGTGGGTCTGTACGTGAAGGGGCTCCCTCGGAATAGAACCATCCCCTCTTCTCAGACGAGGGCTGGGTCGAGCCTCCAAACACCCAAGCTGCCAACTCCTCAGCTCAAATGGCCAAACCGTATCCGTTTGACGCAAAGACCCTGATCATCGCCACCACCATGGGCTTCCTGTCCTTCCTCAGCTCAGTGGCCATTTGTTTTGTCTTCATGTTCTTCTGGAGCCAGAGCAAAGGTCAGATCAAGCACACAGCGACCATTGACTTTGTTCCTCGCTCTTCGATGGGCGGTGGAGGAGGGGACGGAGGCGACGGTGGCAGGTTCACCATGAAACTTATTTAAAGCCGAGGAGAGGTGAAAGGGGCGGCCATATTGACTTTGAGTTCTTCTGCACCGTGGACCCCCGACGGGACACTCAAGGACAGAGACCTCTGCTCACAGAGCCAGTTTGTTGTGCTCGCCCTCTAATTTTAGAGTGAAAGTTGCATCTCAGCAGCCACCTCACGATCAAATGAATATCTCATGACGTTGGACCAGATTGTAGACAGAGCGCTCTCATGGTTGCTGTGCTTTTCTTTCCAGCAACTTTTACTATGAATAAGCAACTGACGCTCACTTAGCACAGGTCTCATTTTTAATGTAGCATGTTCTTATAAACTAGTTTCAATTTTCACTGATTTTGGGATGAACACATGAAAAGAGTTTGACACATTTTTCTGCATCGTCCAAACATATCAGGTGCTTGTTAAATCATCTGTATTGTACAAGTGTGCTTGTATGTGTTCACTCGCCAATACGAGCCAAGTAAACATTTGCCCTTTTGACCCTCGGGTTGCTATTTCTGCTCCCCCACAGAGGATCATGTCAAAGACTGCCAATTCAGCATCGGCTGTGAGTGTATGTGACCACACAGCTTTTGATACTTGCAATAAATATATGGAATAGACTAGCCAAATAATTTCTGATCCTCAACTTTATGGTTCAGCATGCTTCGTGTCTGCTGCATTGGACATGTGCTTCTGTTAAAGGCACTGCTACACTTTAGATGCAAGTGCAAGGGACTGATATACCATAATGTACATAGGAATGTATCCTTTCCCATTTCATACTTCAAACACATTTGTCAGGTCCAAATTGGATCTCTGTCTTTCTTTTGTAACATATTCTTTATCATGTATTTACAATAGACGACTGTTTGTCCCATCAGTATGATTTCTCCTTTTTCTATTAAAAACAAAACACTTTTTTTTTTTTTTTTTTTTGTACCCAGAGAAAAAACACTGAATAATATGTGCCTCAGTAACATTCTCACCGTCGACAGAGAGAATGCTCACCTGATCATTGTTATCTTGTAAATATTGAGGTCAAGGGCGTTTGTGTGCGGCGGGTACATTCTATCATTTCATCTAGTTCTGGGATTAGTGTCACTCACACTCTTGTTGTGTAGAAACCAAACTGTGTAGATGCACTACGCACAATGCGATGCTTTATTCTGCCAGGAAACAAGGATGTAAATGATGTTCACACTCTGCAGTGACAGATCTGTTTGCTATCTTCTTCATAACTGACTGATTTCTTTTTTTCATTTGACTTTATTAAATGCCTATATTTAAACCTGCCGTGTGCGTGTGCATGTGCTTGTGTGTGTGGATTGCCTTGAATTGTTTGATGGAAAATATTTTGGACTGTTATCAAATGGGGAGAAAAAACTGATCCAATTATCTCAAAACTAATCTCTCAGTGGATCTTCTTTTGAAACGACTCAATTGTTGGGAAATTGGCAGAGATGCAGACATTTTCTTGCATAACCAAAGAACGTAATCTCAGTGCCATTGTGAGGACTTTGTGCCTCAATCTGAGACACAAAGTGTCCGTGTTGCTCCTTTGTAAGACGACAAAGCTTCAGCTGGAAGTTTGCCACGCTACTCTACGCTTGTCTTCTTTTTTTAATGATTGACGAAGGATTATGTGCAGAGGAGTATCACTGAGGCTGTCTGTTTTCTCTCACAGTGTTCTGTAACCCTGCTAAAATACGAATGAATGTCTTTGGATATTTCTGACATTTCCTGTCTCCTCTGCAGCGCGTCCTCCACGGCTGACTCAACGTTAAAAACAGAATATTGCACTGAAATGTGATAAACCAAATGGTGACAGGTGAATTAGCCTTGCAGCCCAGACGCCAGGAGAAAATACTGGAATTGAACATTTCTGCAGATCACAAATGCGTCACATTTGAATGCTTCATATGTATCATCAGATTAATTTATTTATTTATTTGAAGCACATTTATAAACAACAAACGTTGGCCAAAGTGCTTCACAAAGAGACTGAATAAAACAGAGGCATGATACAAACCAATTTAAGTAAGTTAACAAGAGTGTACAATATCTTGATGACAGACAGCATTAATTACACTGCACAAACAACAAAATAAAATACAAGCAAAAACAAAGGCTAAAGAAAAGAGATGGTCTCAGGGTTGGTTTGAGATGAATCAATAGAGAAGGACGATCTAATTTAGGGCTGACAACTGAGAATGTTTGATCACCTTTGGCTTCTCACTGGCTGGAGCGGAGAGCAGTGACTGGTCATCAGATCTGGGGGGTCATGAGGTGGAACACATGATAAGCAGTTCAGAAATGTAACCAGGTGCAAGTCCAAGCAGCTGTTCAGATCCCCATCCATTCTAAAGGACAGAACTTTTCTAGGGTTTGTATCATGTCCGACTGTTCGCTCACAGTCATGACTGACTGTTTTCTGGACATACTTCAGAAACTGAAGATATTTTGAGTCAAGATAATAAATACAATACAAAATATAACTGCAATGTGTTTTAAAGCATCACTTTATTCATAGATATGAGTTAATTATACATGAAAAATGAATAATCACGTTTTTTGTTCAAAAACGGTCTGTGTACACCATTTATCATCAGTTTTGGTGTAAGGAGATCTCAGTGTTGACAACCAAAAATAACCAATATATTTATAACATAATCTATAAAAAAATTGCTGATGATTAATGGGCACATTTGGAGTAGTAACCCACCATGACAATATTTTTCGTGTTGAAAACATAATTGCATTCTGAGCGTTTTAAAAACACATAAAAAAAGAAAATTAATTATGTACTTGACAGGTAACCAGCGAGGAGATGTGAGCAGGGGAGATAAGGTCTCTGCTCCTGGTTCCAGTGAGGAATCTTACTGCTGCGTTCTGAGCAAGCTGCAGGTGAGACGTGGCCGATTGACTGATTCCCACAAAGATGGAAATACAATAATCGAGACGAGAGGAAATAAAAGTGTGCAGGAATGGTTTTAATTGTCTCAGAACACTGACGGGTGATTTGTCATCAAAATTTAAACCAGAATCAAAGAACAGACCAAGATATTCTGCATGTAACATTATATTTAATAACGAGAAATGATTGAGGCTGCAGACTTGACTGCTGCACCAAAGATTAAGACCTCTGTTTTATCCTGCTGAAGCTGGAGGAAGTTTTTTGCCATCCAGGATCATATCAGTGTTTTTAAAGTGACGCAGTAGCTGAGCTGACTTTGTTAGCAGGAGGTGGAGGGGGTGGTCGATGGTGTGACCTCAGAGGGAGACACGCCAAGCTGCAGATCACTGCCCAGAACCAACTAACAACAAAACTGTTCAACAGCGAGTCGTTGCTGTGTTTCCAGCTGCTGCTCAGCCCCTGAACATTTGGGATTGTCAGTAACCTATTGCTGTATTTCCAGCAGCAGGATTTTAAGTTGGAACACAATCTTTGGGTTTTTGTGCCTGAACCTAAGCACACGTTACCACAGCATTGTTGGAATGTAAAGTTTAAACGCATCTGCTGCATAATGACGTGACTGTGGTTTGCAGAAATGTACAATGCCACATTTATTCAGTGCAGTTTGAAGACCGGCAGTGCTCTGAGCTGATTTACTGGACAGAAAATCACTTTTTGTGTCTGATGCAGTCGCCCAGAATAATCAAAACAAGAAAGAAAGAAAGAAAGAAAGGAAACTGATAATCACGTGTATGAGCAGAGATTTAAACCCTTTTGGATTATCTCTGCATGTCTCAATCTGTTATATAGGTCTGTCTGGTGGGTGCTATCCTCCAGCCCAGCTTGGCCCGTCATATTATCTATTTTAATACAACTATTTGCTCCCATTGGACAGAAAGCCAAAGGGGCAGATTAAAGTGGTGTTTAAAAGCCACTCCCCTCCCATGACTGGCATGCACACACCACCACCAGCACTACGGTCTCTTTGCATCTGCTGCGAGGTGCGTTCAGGCTCCTCCTCTGGTGTGACGCGAGGATGGAAACATTCTTTACAACACAAGACACATTTTACATTTACGTTGAAGGCATTTGGCTGGCACTGTTATCCAGAGTGACGGGGGAATAGGCTTACATGATTAGATGACCTAAATTACAAGCAGCTAACAGCAAGGGTGGCAAAGCTGAGGTGCTGGAAATAGAATAACAAGTAAAAAGCAGGACTGCGTTTCTCTTTCAGAAGTCACATTATCCCTTTTTTATTATTAATATTATTCATTTTAGCTCTTGATCCTGGTCTTGCATTATTGTTCTGAAATACAGTTGTTTTTATTGGCTCAAATATTATTTCGTAGAGTTGTGATTTTCCTCAGCAGCTGAAAAAAATCTACTTTTCATCCTTAAATGTCAATTTTCATGCACTGATTGAGATTAGTATTAAACCTACACAGGATGTGGCTCTTTTTTATTATCCTGTCTTGAAAATGTCTCAATCTGATCCGCCTGCAGCTCTCACTGTCTCAACTTTGATTTTCCCTGGTTGTGACTCAGCTGGAGTTGACCTGCACAGGACGAAGGTGGTCTCTACAGCCCTTCAGCGAGGAGACGAGCGGTGACGAGAGGTCCTTGAAAAGACGAGAGAGATGAGGAAAAACCTTTCCAGCTGAATTACCATGACACAAGTGGGCATGACTCTACATATTTACTGAAACAACCCTCATCTTCTGTAGCAGCCTCACACACAGATGTTTTGCAGAAGAAATATTGTATTAATTTCTGGTGTGATCAGTCACAGTAATGCTTGTCACGCAGCAGAAGACTGAAATGTTGGATGTTTGAAAAGTGACAAGACAACATTGCTCTGGATTCCCACTAAGAGCGCAACATGTTCATTTAGGCCTCAGCATGGTGTCAGAGGAAAGGCCATTTTATTACCGTCCTCAGGGGTGTTTTGGATTGTTGCAGCCTGAAATGGGATTTCACAGCAGCTTCTGCAGCATAAAAATGATGCATGTTTCAATATTTTCAGGCTGATTTTTTTTGCAAAGAAATGAGCAAGCAAATATTTGCCCCTTCTTTTGTGAGTGTAACTCATTAAAAACCATCTTAATCCAGTGAGACACTAACATCACAACCAACCTGCATATTTAATCTAAGTCACCTTGATTATTATTATTATGGCGATTATCTCATCCTCACTGTGACCTCGTCACATGTCCACGTTTGGACAGCATTGTCTGTTTTCAAAATACACTTCTGTTTTCACAGGAAATGTACAGTTTGCATACAGTCTCTTTCAAAATAAAATCTCTATGTCGGTGCAACACCACCAACTGATGCTTTTTTCATTTGACAACACACACACACACACACACACACACACACACAGACACACACACACACACACACGGTTGGGTTCAGGAATAAAGAACAGGGTTTGGCTTTACAGTTATGACAGAAGTGAACATCAGCCTCCCGGTGAAAGTCAGTGGATGTTGGACTCGCCCACCCTCTTACTTTATGTTGTTGTCCAGCTGCATTTCTCGTTGGTGTCGCTAAGCACCATTACAGAATAACGACGACTGGCCAGATATCATGCCGACGTGAAAGGACAGCTTTTTGCATCGGTGTCTGACGCTGGACGTTACTGAGCAAGATCCAGACTTCAATGACTCCGGAGTGCCACCAGGTTGGTCTTACACTGAACACGTTTCCCCACAAATACTACATGCTAATGTTATTAGCACAAACCTATGACATTTTACATTGCATAAATTAGCAACTACCAAAGTTTATCTCTCCTCATATGCAGCCAGGATAAATCACACACACAGGACTTAGAGGGCAGTGTGTGGGGCTTCATTGTATTGAATGATAAATAATTGATTGACAAATGTGAATTAAAGTTTTGTTTCCTCAGAGAGAAATAGCTTCAGCTTATAAACATAAACAGGAGGTCTGCGCCGCTGTGACGTGTGGTTACAGGTGCACTTCAGGCGACGGGTATAAATCCCGCTTTAAAGCTCTTCGAGTGGTCGGAAGATCCAACACACGTGCAGGTTAATTTTCCAACTAAGAAAATAAAACATCAGATTGTTGAGTCACTGCTCCTGCCTCTGCTCCTCCACTGATCCTGTGGGTTTCTGTTTTGCTGTGGTTTGTGGCAGCAGAGAAAATGATCAGAGAATCACCAGAAGCAGGTTTAATCCACTCTGGAGGTTTTACTCACCTACATGTTCTCTGGTTTTTAAAGGTGAGATGTTTTTAAAGCTCTGCAGGAATTCTGTCACTCCTGCTGAATGAAATAATGAGTGACGAGTGTCTGTGTTTGTCATATTAAATCTCACGACACAACACGCCGTAAAAATGAAATAACTAAACTGAAAACAAGTCGTCAATATTTGCAATATTTGAATAAATCATGTCGTGTGCAGATGATCAGGTGATCTCCTGCCTATACATCACTGGCCTACAACAGCTGCTGAAGATTTGCTCAAACTGCGGTGCTGGTTTTTTGACATCAAATATAACCCTAAACTGAACCCTGGCAATGAGAGCAACATTATGATTGTTAGAAGGAAAGAAGACAGGAAATTTCCTGAATTCTTCTTATCTGGTGTTGCTCTTAACGTGTGTAATGAGATTTATTATCGCAGCCATCATGTTGCCAGTGATGTGTCTGATGATAGAGATATCCACAGACAGAGTGGAGGAAAGAGAGAAGCTTCTCTTAGAGCATGTTGTACGCTGCTCTGTGCTGCCCACGTGTGGCGCTCCTGCAGGAAGACTTGATGTGGCCTGGCGTGTGAAACTTCCACGATGGTGTAGAGCCAGCCAAGTGTTTGTAAATGCCGGTGTGCTCTGCCTTAATGTGAAATATTAAATATTGATTTATGAGCCGGCTCTCTGTCTCAGACAGTGGTATCATCCAGGCTGTGGTCGACCCTGCTGAGCTCAGGCAGGATTCATCCAGACCGCGGGGCGTCTGACTCTGCAGCTTGTTCGTGGGTGCACTTTATTGAATCATGTCTTTTCAAATAAACTTGTATAATGTGGTGTTCTGTATCTCTTGCATGTCTTGTCTCATACTATAGATATATATTGGATTTATTACGGACACAGAGAAAAACAATACAATACAGGATAATAAATTAATCAGTATTAGTATCATTCAAAAATATCAGTAATGTTGTTTCTCTGTTGAGCATCAACAAAGTGTATTTGCTCCCAGTGTGATCCCACAGCCCACTGCTTCCACTGATCGTCTCCAGCAAGTGGTGCTAAAGCTACAAATGTAAGGGATTCATTACAGTTAACAAGCATACACCAATTTCTATCAATTATCTGTAAGTGTTTTTAGGAAGTAAATTGAAGGCAGTAATGATGAGCTGTGAGGCCTTTAGCCTGATTGGGTTTGGATAAAAGAGGAAAGTCTTCGGGTCATTAAGAGAAGGAGACGGCGTTTTTAATACAGGCTGCACAGACGAGTCATTTCATTTTCACTTAGAACCATTTGATCCCTGATTGATATGACTTAACCTCATTATCTGATCGCACTGTCCATGGCAACAAACATCAGAAAACTATATAATTTGTCTGACTGCTTCTGTCTCGTGTTACTACCTTTATTAAAAGACCTGTCATCAAACTGAGGGTTAAAAACAAACAGCTCTTTGTTTTGGATCGTAGAGTTTTGCTTTAATCATATATCAAAGGTTGAACGCTGATGTTCCAGGCGACAGCAGCTCAGTGCACAAGGACTCAGCTTTGGAACTGGAGGGTCACCGGCTGCATGGACCGAGCATGGAGTGTGGACTGGAAGCTGGAGAGGTGCCAGTTCACCTCCTGGGCACTGCTGAGGTGCCCTTGAGCAAGGCACTGAACCCCCAACTGCTCGGGACCCCTGTTCAAGGCGCATGTGCAGGTCCTGTCTGTGCATGTGTGTGTATCTCAGGCCTGTGTGTGTGACAACATGGTGACAAATCCCCTCTGGGACTAATAAAGCATCTTCTTCTGCTTCTTTTTCTTCCTCCTGCACTCAGTCATCCTCTCGTCTCTCCTCCTGATATAGGAGCGCGCTGCTGAAGGAGACGCGTGACTCCTGCTGGGATCATTTAGGAGGCAGAGTGATACCTCGGAGTCTGAGTCAAAGCTTGAAACTCTTGCTTTTGCTGCCATCTAGTGGTGGAAGTGTTCCCTCCACAGCACTGCACTGACTGCATGATATAAAATGACATCACTGTGGAGTGAGGTCATGTGTGCATCAGACCAGAAAGTTGAAACATTTGGAGGTTTCATCATCATATAGGAGACTGTTGGGCTGATGATGATGCAGTGCACCAGGCGGGTGGAGAGACAGGAGGAAGGTCAGTGGCTGATACATGAGTTTGAGTCTAACAACCAGTGTTTATTAAATCTGAGCTACGAGCCACACACACACACACATGATGTGATCTGTCATGGTAGAACACTGAGCTGCCTGCTAATCTAAGCACCACACGTTTGGGCTAAAATTAAACCAATCAAAAGGCAGCAGAATCTCTGCAAAGCTGTTCATGATTTGGGGTTAAACCTGTGTAACGATGTAATGAGTGAGTCTCAGTGAGCAGAACAACTGGAGTTGAACCCCTGTAGTCTGGAGCTGGTCTTAGTAAGGAGTTACATCCCTGACTGAACTCAAAGGAGCTGATTTAAGGGGCGACATTAAGAGACGATTAAGGCATTCAAAAGATGCTCAGAAAGGGAAACTGGCTCCCCAGTGGGTGGTTCTTACAGGTTTGTTTCTCCACCTGTGTGTGGCATACACGGCTTCCTGAATCGAGGAAATGCAGGAGTTTCTCCTCAGAATAGCCTCACGCTGGTTCCTCCCTGCAACAAGCTGGCTGCTCCCAAACTCCTCATAGAAAGCCAGATGACGCTTTAGACGGTGCAGAGAGCAATCTCCTGGAAATGGAAGCATGTGTTTAGTTGCTTCCACTAACATCCATTCACCATCTAGAGTGGCTGAATTTTTCAAATTTGAATCAATTAACTTCACAAATGCGAACGCAGCAGAGCCAAAGTGCTGATTCATTCCCAGTCAGGCACTCAGGCACTATTGACACATATTGATTAGACATTACAGTAGACGCAGTTGCTGAGGCAATATCATTATTGGCTGTTGGTGTGAGGGCTTGTGTGCAAACACAAAATGGCCCTGAGTATTTCCCTGCAGCCTCATATATCCTGTTAGAGGGTCAAGTCAAATATGGAATATGGAAGTAGACTTGGTTATGTTGTTTTGTGTTTGTCCAACAGTTACAATATGACATTTAAGAGAATATTTTCCTAAACCTCAGACCTGGATAAAAAAAAAAACAAACAAACAATGTGATCAAATGGATTCAAATGAAAACAACAATGATTTAACAATCAGATGAAAAATGATGTGTGGAAATATGTTGAGGCTCAGCAACAGGTATGACGCTGCACGCCTGTAATTAAAAACCCAAAGTCATGTGTTTGTTTTTTTGTTTTTTTTGCAACCCCACTTTTCTTTCCTGCGTCCCTGCCGGAGGCTTCACTCCCCCCTCTGCCTTTTGTTTCCGAGGTGGAGCCTGACACCCCGACTTCTCCAAACTGAACTGCCGGCGGAGCAGACGGACAAGATAGGACTGGGACCAGCAGTCGGTGGCACAGATCTGGGACGCAGCAGATCGGGGAGGGACCACAGAGGAGGCTGAAGGAAGAAGACGGATTTTGAGGAGCGCTTCGTTCGGTTTTAATCATTTAACAAACCGGCTTCGCGAGAAAGAGCTTCAAGAAAGATGAATTCTTTCATCCTGCTGTCGCTTCTTGCCTCGGTTATCGCCGGAAAGTCACCTCGGCTGAAATTCGTTGTGCACGGTAGGCTCTGCTGTAATTTCTGTCTGCTTTAAGTCACTCGGCCAATTATTGATGTCGCCAAGCGTGTTGAATTCATCTGTGTTGTAGCTGATGGGTGGGTGACTGAGTGAACTGATGGAGGGATGGACGGATGAGTGGATGAATGAGCGGAGTGAGAGTTTGGTCACGCGGTGATGGAGCCAGTTATTTTCCAGCTCTTCTCATCTTGTCCTTCGGGGAAGATGCACAAACAGCAGGCTGCCGATGGAGCCGTGCTGCCGGAGCTGCCTCTGGATCCATCTCCTCACACACCGCCCTCCCCCCACTCACACCGGAGTACATTACGCGCTCCATCGTTCAGGCCCCGCACACATGTTCCCAGGCTGGAACAGGATGAACATCTGGAGGAAACTAAATGTATTATCTCAATGTTAACATGGCATCATGCGCACAGTGTGTCCTGAGCCTTTCCTTATCCAGCTGGGTCATTTCTTTGCGCTCGGGTTGCAGATGGTGTGCACACTGGCACGGCGGCACATCTGAATCATTTGGATCTGATTTGTGCAACTTGTGGCTTTTCTGTTGGTCTTTTTGACAACTTGTGTGTTGGCTTTATGTCACTCAGTTCACCGTGTGCTCGCCTTGCACAGGCACCGCCGCTGCTTCCCTCAGTTAGGGACACCTTCGCTCTGACTGCAGCTCTCACCTCCTCCGGGCGCACGGAGCCGAATAAAACCAGAGGCGCTTAAAAACAACCTCTCCCCTGCCGTGTGCACGAACATGGCGCCTGCTCGCCCTCACCACACTGCGAGGCTGAACCCTCCAAACGCGCGCCTGCCACCGCCGAGAAGCATCGTTACTGTGAAATACGACTCTTTGGAGGTTGACACAGTCATTGTGGCTCCCGCGTCCTTGCGGAGCTGCAATGCGGGACACGGCAGCTGCTTCACACTGCAGCAGAGTGTCCGGCTCCCGGAAACAGAGTGTAGCTTTAGGGTCGCAGGCGCCATAAATACATGTGTACATTTACAAATACACAGACATGGAGAGAGCAGGGAGGGAGGGGAGGGCACTGAATGGAAAATTCCAAGCCGACTCCTAGTTATCTATTCCACTCACGCCTTTTTACACCTCACACACTCCTCTAATGTATTCAGCAATCAGCAGAGATGGGGGCTGTGTGTCAAGTTATCTGTGTCTGTATCCCTCCCCTCGCGCACATGAGCACAGTACAAAACGCACAAGATGACGGCTCCGGACGTGCAAGTCATATCAATCAAACTCGTTGTTATGCAATTGCAGGGCGAGCTATAAATGCCTGTTAGGGCACACGCGCGCGCACACGCACACAGGTAGACAACTGTCAGAGGGAATCCATCAAAGGCGCAGTTTAAGCCTCAAGTGCAAAACCCTCACAAGGAGCTGGCGCTGCTTCAGCACCGCGGACAGCGCCGAGGTCCTCATAAGGCAAGGTGTCCTCGCTTTGCATGTTTGTGCCAAATGAGGACATTTGGCGGGTTTTATACCTTCAAGGAATTTTATCAGGGCGACAACTCGGCTTTAAGATTAAGGTGTGAATTATGTTCAGTTTAAGGCTTAAAGTAAGGCGTGCTGTGTTATTGCGGGGCCTGTAGGGAGTACATTATGTTTCATTTATTTGGCAGACACTTGTCCCCAGAGTCATTACAATAAGTGTATTAAACCTCAGCAGGAACAAGACGTAATCAAAATCTTAAGTGCATCTCTCCCAAACAAACAACTTACTACCATAAACTACCTTCAAGGTTATAATTTAGACTTTTTATTGAAACTGTTGCAGAGAGTTTAGTTTGCCCATATTAATATAAATGCTAGAGACAAAGTATTACACCTCTCAGTGTGATGCAGTTCAGCTCAGCAGAGCAGCAAATATCAGCCTCCAAAATGAACAGTGAGTAAAATCAACATTAAAAACAAACAACAAAAAGCAATTGTTATAACTTGAATGAAGACAGGATGCATCACAGGTCTGTCAAATTAGACTGCATTAGTTTTAGCCAGGTGTACTGGAAACTGAGTATAAATAAAACTGGCATCACCTCATGTAAAAGAACAATTACTGTTAATAAATATTGACACAAAACATATAAAATGGTTCATGATATCCAACAAATATGCACATGCAATAATCTGTGTGATATCCTATGAATTAGGGCCCCACAAATAAGTCCTTAATGTAAAGCTACTGAGGTCAGGTTCAGGAAAAGAAACATGGTGATGACATTCTCTAAAATGGCTCAAAGTTCACACGGCTCCAGAAATGCATCTGTTGGAAAGGTCCATGGTTTTGTGTCCCATCCATCACACAAAGCTGCCTCCTTACAAGACAGGTCAGGGCTGCTTCCTTGTTTACTTCTCTCTGCACATTGGTTGCATGATTGCAGCCTTCCAAAAAAACATGGAATATGTATAAACTGCTGGCTCATTATTTCGTAGGAGAGGTACAAATTTGGGTGCAGTGCTTTTTGCAGGAAACACAGTTTCTGCGAACAGCTTGTGTTAAAGCTGCACTTTCTTTTGTTTTATTTTATTGGTCAGCCACTTTGGGGCAGGACTCCATAATCAGATGAACATCACATGTGTTTGGCATATAAGCACCTTACAGAGTTGATTAAGTCTTAGTAAACAGCTGCTGATTTACACACCCAGCAGACAACAGTAGCATGGACTCTTGTTTCTGTCCTCCTGATGAATTCCAGTCAAACTTTTACTCCGCTTTTAGCTCTTTTTCGGTGATTGCTCGGTTTTGTTCAGCAGCTAGTCCCCAACTTTTGTCAGTGTGCTGTTTGTTGCCAGGCAAGTAGCCGAGCATTATGTTGATCTATCAGAGCTTTTTCTCTCAAAAACTGCTGCTAGTGGAAACAGAGTGACTGTAACACTGAACTGAAACAATTTTAAGGCTGGAAAAACAAAACAATGAGATGCTGAAAAGCTCTGTAGAGCTGAGGAGGATAATTCTCTGTGGGTTCATCACTACAAGTAACCTGATGGCTGTGGCAGTGCACAGTTGCAATTAGAGTTGTCATGATACTTCCGGACCAAGTCGATGCCAACACGCAAAAAATACGTTGGTACCTGTTTTTTTCCGGCACCGTAAGTACTGGATACAACTTTGCCCTCAGTGGGCTGTGTCAATTCCTGTTGGAATTGATGGGGGCAGTATACGCGCATCAGTCGGTGCTGAGGACGAGCGCCGAAGAAGAACCCTGTTCTCCATCGTCTTTGCCAGAAACAACAGCTTGTTTCTGGCAAAGCAAGTGCTGCTGGAGCCACCACACCTCGGCTTGTCAGAAAGTCAGGTAGTAGGAGTCATGTGTGGAGAGGGTTAGGCCTCATTTACACCACAAGTGATGCGTTTGCGTACCGCTGGCAAATGGTCGCTTTTTACTCGCGTTTTCATTCCGGCGAGCATGTTAACAGGTTAGAGCATTCACACTGCATCTGTTCTACGCTGACGTCGATTTTTTGCACGAGTCGTGAGCGAATGGTCGCGGTATTCAACAAAAACACGAGTTTGCATGTGTTGTGACCTCTCTCGGCCACCGTAGACATCTCCCCCTTGACCAAGCGAGACCTGACAGGCACATGTTTCATGTACTTACCCAATTGTAGTGCTAAATATTAATTCTCCAAGCATTGGAATAATCACTGGCGCACAAACCTGTCCACCCTGGGCTTTGGGTCCAAACTCACTTCTTCTTCTTTGGGGTTTGTTGGAGATTTGCAAACACGGTGCACTACCGCCACCAACTGTTTGGGTGTGGTTTGTGACGGGACAGCAGCGGCCGCTGCACGACGCGTCTGATCGGTTTTGCCACATCGCTTGCTGTGTAAATGAGGCCTTAGAGTTAAAGTTAAAGTTTGAAACTGTTTTAATAAAGTAGTGAATTTAGAAATACGAGTTCTGATTTTTGATTTTTATTGTGGTATCGAATGAGTATCGACAATCATGGAAATTCACTGGTATTGGTATTGAAGGGTCCATGTCATTGGTCCAACAGCCCATTAGTTCGACATCCCGTTAGTCCGACTGTCCGTGGTGCTGAGAGGCTCCCAGCGGGCGTATTTCTGCCTTGATGGTGCACCGCAACCGGCTCTGGGTCAGCTGGGAAAGGCTTGAGGCAGAGCAGGCTCACGGCTTATGTGTTTGTCACTTTCTTTTTCATTTTAACCCACATCATGATCTTTTCCTGACCCTAACCAAGTGGTTTTTGTGCCTAAACCTAACCAGACCTTAGCCCATTATTCCAAAGTCCGCTCTGAAATCATCATGATGCCCTGTGGTTGTCGGACCAATGGGCAGTTCCCGGTATCGACTACTGAAATTCTGGTATCGTGTCAAGCCTAGTTGCAATGGCTCTTGGCTCTCTGTGGTGCTTATTGTTAGCATGCATGTAGGTATATGTGCTGTAGCCTGTGGGAATGCCTACGATCAGGTGAAACACGTTGACAGTTGGATAGCTTGGACTGATATCAGACTGAGGTGTCACTCCTACGTTTGGGCCGATTTTCAACAGACTCCAACAAACTGACCACACGGGTCTCCCTTGATTTCCTAATCTGTTTTCTATGCTAGTTTATTCTTTATTTTACACATTTGCATTAATCATAATATACAAAATATTGATCAGTGCAGCTTTAAAAATAAAAAAAATGGAAATCCCTCGGACAGCCACAGGTGATTGTTGTTTGCATGATCCTGTTTGAACAGATGTAAGATAAAAACTATAATAGCTCCACGTTCATTGTTTTTGCAACACAAGCTTAGGCCTCTGTCTTCCCCATCATCACCTTGTAGCTCATAATGACAACACTACGTTATGTTTTGTGTCATGCAAAGAGATGCAGAATATGTGGCAGCACCAGAGGAATGAATGATGGATCTGTCACAATGTCTCTTCACTTTGCTTGTAAAAATAAGCATATCTAAAAAACTAAATAATGTACATGAGTCAAATCATTTTTGGACTGAACCTATGTTTATCATTATTTTTTGCGTTTTTATTTTGTAACATCTTTGTAACATCTCATTACAATCAGCACAAATACCAATGTAGGCACCGGTGGACCATTTCTGTTGCAGAGTTCAAAGGGGATATATTTATACATACATAAGTGCATGTATCTGGCATTTTTCATTTCTTCAAGCAACTGCTTGGATTTGTCAGTGAATAAAATGAGAGAAAATGAAAGTCTGCCTTCACTGTACACTGTGTGCACACCTTTTGAATATGTCTGGTTGAGAGAGACGAGGATATCAACATACAGAGGGAGGCAAAGCAGGACGCACACAAGGAGAGAATCTAAATCAGAGACTTAGAGGGAGACAGACAGAGTGAGTGAGGGACTGAAAGAGACAACAGCTCATCTCAACACTAATTTGACATCTGCAGCTGCATCCTAAATATCAGAACATTTCGCCAAAGTTCAGCCAGCGTCTGTGCTGACCTTCTCTCTCAGTGGGAGACCTGAACACCTCAATATCCTATTGAACCATGAGCCTGATAGATTTTTTCTTGTCAAGTTCATTATGGAGGACCTTGAGGTCCATCTCCAAAACAACTCTGCAGTGATAGACTCCATGGAAATAAAATGGCAACCATGATACGACACCAGAGCAGGAAAATGTAAAAAAGCTCGATCAAAACCTGTTTGACTTTGTTTCTGCTGTTTTTAAACATCCAGGAGGCTTTACTCATCTACAAATGGGAACTGTTCCCAAAAATAACAACTGTGCTTTGCTCTGCTTTAATCAGCACATTTCTTAATGCAATTAGGAATCTGTTTCTTTAAAACTGACTCACTAATTTGAAGATGTTTTACTTCATTCAGGGATTACAAGCCTCTCTGAGGGGAAGGAAACTTTACAGCCCCTGAGTTTAATGAAGCCTTTTTTGAAAAACAAGCTAAAAAACAAGGCTGTTTTTCTTGTTTCCTGAAAAGCTGACCTTTTGAAAATTCAAGGTTTGCACCCGGCAGCAACGATTAAATGTCTAAGGAAGAAAGAAAAAGAAATGCACGCTCACAGTTGGAGAGTGAGACAGAAGTTAGGAGTTCAAATTTTAATCCAGAATACAACTTTTCAGTTGTTCAGTGTGACCCTTTGAAGCTGTTTTAAGAAAGACATGGAATAAGACACTGATCTGTTCTGTTCCTCTTGTGTGCTCACATGGCCGTTCAGCATCTCTGACAGTGAGACACTCTGTCCAATCAGGGGCAGGTGGGGGAGGGGCTTATCTTAGGTGCTCATGGAGTTTGTGTTGCATTTAATGTTGCTCACCTAAATACACTGTGTGTGTGTGTGTGTGTGTGTGTGTGTGTGTGTGTGTGTGTGTGTGTGTGTGTGTGTGTGTGTGGTTGTTGTCTCTGTGCCTTGAGGACGGACAGATATTGCCAATGCAGTTCGTTCCTTGTAAAATGTGCAAATCTTTTTTTTATCTGCATCATTTACATCCATGTTTACTTGCTCACAGTCTTACCTGCCTTTCACTGATCAACTCCCAGCTGGCCGTCCAGTGTCGTTCAACGTTAATATTTGGTTGACTTCAGGATGTGATGTCATGGGACCAAAAATCTGTCAGGACAATGTCTGATGCCAACTTTAATTTGATGAAGATTCCTGATAACAGATGACTTTAATTCTTTTTTGGTTCTAAGTTGTTTGTGTCTCATGCCAACATTGTCTTGATGTAGAATACTGACATTTGGTCATAGCGTATGTTGAACAGTGCCCAGTGTCTGCAAAACATCAGTGTTAACGTCCAATGTGCATGTCGCATGAAGCCGTGAACTCCATACTTATCTTTATTTTGAAGCTACTGTCTTGTTGAGCTCTCGTCTGTAAAGTTTTATTTTGAATCAATTCTTTTTGATTATTTTTTATTTGGATTTATGTGGCTAGGTTTAACATAAGGAACTTAAGCATAAGCTCTAGCATTAGTAGCAACTGGTTTGGCTGTAAACATGTCAACACCCTTTAATGCAGAGTAGCTCACCTGGTAGAGCAGGCGCCCCATTTGATCAGGCTATGTTCTTATGTTCTTACAGCAGCGGCCGCAGATTCAATTCTGACCTGAAACCCTTTGCTGCATGTCATCCTCTCTCTTTCTCTCCCGCTTTCATGCGACCACTGTCCCATCGAATAAAACCCCCAAAAATTCTTAAAAGAAAAAAAACCCAAAACCCAGCCACTGTTTTCGATTCAGCTCTGTATGAAATTCAGAGCGTATGAGTTGTCTGCACATGGTTCTCAACATGGAGCAGCTAACGCTATAAAAAGTGCTAACAACAGCAACAATGCTGACAGAGCTCACGGTGTTAACAAAGGGGGAACTGGATGGTGGGCGCTAGGCAACACGTCCTCACTATGACCTTGTCACATGTCCACGTTTGGTCATGGACTTTCCACGTCCACATGTGGCGTCCAAGGTACCCTGGGTGTGTTGGTTGTTGATGTTCTGGGACGCCGTGTCAACTTCAGCCTGTTACATGCATTGTCTGTTTTCAAAATACATGGCTTTTTTCCTCTCATTTAGTCTCTGACCAAGCGCCAGTATTCGGCGACTTCAGAGTGAGACCGGGTTGCCCTATGCTTCCGCTAATCTGCCGTCCCAATGTCAGTGGTAACCAGCGTATGAGTGCAGTGCTGAGCAGCGCCAGTGAGCTAGCCAGTGTGATACACACACACGTGCATGCACCGCCGTTCAGCTCACCACAACAAACCACAGAGAGAGCATGACCTCATTCTCTGCTCAGAATGCCATTACTGTATCTTCACATAGACGACAGTGATTTGCTGCTCTGACTGTCACACAGAACCTTTAACGTACGTCTGTCTCAGAGAAGATGAACCTTTTCTCTGTTGTTGAAGCCAGACTGAGTTAACAGGTTTACTTAGGAAGCTGCAAAGTTCTGCTTGTTAACGTCTGAAGTGATTATTCAAAACAACCCGTGTGTGTGTGTGTGTGTGTGTGTGTGTGTGTGTGTGTGTGTGTGTGTGTGTGTGTGTGTGTGTGTGTGTGTGTGTGCGTGCGTGCTGCAGCTGCAGAGTGTTCCTCTCAAAACTATCAGACACTGAAACAATGTGTATGTTCTTACCTATAAGCCACACTGACCTTCCTTGTGCGTTCTTTACTTCCTTGTGAAGTGCACGCCTCATCAATTAAACCCCCGCCAATCACAGAGGCCACTGTTTCCATAGAAACTTAGTTGGTTGGCTAGCAACCTGTATCAGTGATCAGCACCACTTCATCCTGGCTCTGCTGTCAGACTAGATGTCTCTTTTATTTCAGGGATGAGAGGAATATCGTTACAAACACCGTGTAACCATGACCGTATAATCACTTCTTGTCTTTATTAGTGAATCTGTGTCTATTGAGACATGCAGGGCGAATTGCATCATTAGTGTGGAATTAAATGTTGAATGTTTTTTTTTTTTTTTTGTGAAAAATGAAAGCTTGTTTTCTGCTACTCAGAATTTATACAGTGTTATTATTTTTTAATCTATTGCCTAAAGCTCTAACAGGTAGCTGCTTGGTTTGCTTCAGAGCGTTAAAGCTCTCCAGACTGGAGTTTTCTGAAATGTTGCTTTATGTAATACATGGCGCAATGTAAGAGATAAGCTGGCAGGACCATTAGAGAGATCAAGCTTTGATGTTTTATGAGCCCATCTTTGAATTAAACAGCATTCATTATCAGACAGGGCAGTTTTTTGTAGAATCATCCTGATGATGTTAAAGGAAAAGTGTGTAAGAGTTCAGGAGATTTAGAGGCGTCTGACGAATGTTTGTGCCGTACCTCTGTGTCCCGTCTGAATCAAGCAGCTACAGTATTAAAATGGAAATTCTCATAAAATTTTCCATCGATTTCACTCAGTGTTACTTTTGTCATGTTGAATGATCTTTTTTGAAAAAAGTAATTCTGTTTGTATAATGAATCCAGATTTTCTCCTGTGGCTGTTGATTGTTGACGTCTGTAGCAAATATTTTTAGCCTCAATGGGGAGCAATGAGATTCAAACCTATTTTGAGGAAATGTGATTAATGTTACTCACAAGGGTCTTTGCTGCTTATCTGACAATTGCACACAGCCAGTGTTTTCACTGTCTCACATAAATGGCAGTGAGATTAAGTCTGACATGATTTGGATAAATTAGAGCGGGTCATCCACCAACTGGAAGATCGGCGGGTCGATCCCCGGCTCCTCCAATCCGCATGTCCAAGTATACATGAGCAAGATACTGAACCCCAAACCACTGGTTGTCCGTGAGTTAAAGCTGTGCAGCAGGTGGCACCTTGCATGGCAGCCTTAGCCACAGTGTGTGAATGTGAATGGGTGAATGTGGCTCAGATCATTGTGGTTACTTCCTTTGAACTGGCAGCTTTTTACAACATTGCAGAGCGGCACATTGCAAGTAGTTTTTTGTTTCAACTCGTCTCATCGGGAATCTGAACAGGGTTATAGGTGACGAGAACACAACAGTTCTTATTTCCAGGTGATTATAAACAAGAAAACAGACTTA